>OX422211.1:367955086-368555086 GCA_949130495.1 Sambucus nigra | reverse complement strand
TGCCAATAAGACTTGGCACAACTGACCCCGATTATGGGAGATTATGCCAATAAGACTTGGCCCGCCTGACCTTTGGTTATGGGAGATTTTATGCCAATAATACTTGGCCCGCCTGACCCTCGGTTATGGGAGATTTTATGACAATAAGACTTGGTCCGCCTGACCCTTAGTTATGGGATATTTTATGCCAATAAGACTTGGCCCACCTCCACCCTCGGTTATGGGAGATTTAAGTCCAATATGACTTGGCCCGCCTCCACCCTCGGTTATGGTAGATTTTATGCCAATAAGACTTTGCCGGCCTGACCCTCGGTTATGGGAGATTTTATGCCAATAAGACTTGGCCGGCCTCGACCCTCGGTTATGGTAGATTTAAGTCCAATATGACTTGGCCCTCCTCCACCCTCTGTTATAGGAGATTTAAGTCCAATATGACTTGGCCCGCCTCCACCCTCAGTTATGGGAGATTCAAGTCCAATATAACTTGGCGCACCTGACCCTCGCTCATGGGAGATTCAAAGTCCTATATTACTAGGCACCAAAGCCCAGTATTATTAGGCATGCATGACCCTTTTAAGGGAGATTTAAAAGCCCTACATTGCTAGGCATAAGTCTGATTTATGGGAGACTAAAGTCCTACATTACTAGGCGCACTAAAAGACCTTAACTTTTGGGCACAGTTACAAAATATGTTGGTTTAAAACCCCAGTTCACTCGAAGCACTAATAGTTTCTCAACCGAGTACGCTCAAACAGGTTTTTGATCTTTTGATCGCAAAAAATCCACCATACTTATATAAGCACCAATTGGTTGCTCGGGCCAGTACATCTGGCAAGTTTGTTGTTCGAAATATTTGAAACCACAATAAAATTGTGGATGCATGCTCATTCGAGAGGAATGGGGGTAACCCCCAAAATACTCCTCTGAAACGAAAAGCAGAGGCAGCAAAAATAGCCCTTAAAACTACATACAGATGATAAATGCATATGCGTGCATGATAAGCAGACCAAACATGGTTATGTGATGATTTTTTAGTCGAATAGGCTAAATGATTTATTTCGTACACATAGTTGATACGTCTCAGCAGAGGCATCAACACACCAACTATGTGTATGAGGGGGCAAATTTAGAGTGGGGTTAAATGGATTAACCACCAACACTCTAATAAATTAACCCGCAAATTGGATTAAATATTGATTTACGATTTATCAAGTTTTACTAGAATCCAGGCCCTACACGGGCTGAAATATTATTATGCGCAATTCAATATATTGCATATACTCCACATTGGATGAATTACACTAGACAATACTCTAGTGATGATTTAATTAATTATTTGATATGCCACCACATATATTGTGACAAGTGGCACCATAAATATTGGACACTTGGTTCCATAGAGAACATGACATGTGTCAAGCCCACTTGGGACACTTTTGCTATAAAAGAGGGTCTCCCCCTCATTTAATGGATGATGGTCTTGGGGGCAAAGTAAGGAGACGAAACATAGCTCTCCTCCACCACGCACCTTTAGAACTCCGTCATGGGTTTGATAGTGACAAGCGGATTTTTCTAGTTTCATTATACGGTATATGGGCGTTTGAGAGGCGGATAGCCATATTTGGCACCCCCCACGCACCAAAACTGCCAAATTTGGGTGTTCGACAGGTGGCTCGCCGGATTAGGCACCCCCCATGCACCAAAACCACCAAAATTGAGTGCTCTCCGGCATATCGTACGGACCCACAAACTACGCAGACTTTGATTTTGTAAAGACGGATACGTAGGTGCAACCACATTGCTCAAGTCTAAAACACGTTCGACGCGGTGCCTCCTCAAATCTGCACTCACATCTTACACTTTATTAAAAGATGGACGATTCACTAAGTTTATGTGTGGATCGTCAGGAGCTGAACGAGGTCACGATATGAAGCAAGTGTTCATTATCGCATATTGACAACCTGTTTGATCAGTTGGGGAATGTAAAAAAGTAAACATTTGTATAGTATATATTGTCTATCTCCTTTGTCATGATATTTGAGTCCTTCAAGTCACACGGACTTCATTCGATTGAGTGAGGCGCGATCATTTGTCTTAGATTGGATCTTTAAAGATTGAAGATCTTACACGCGTCTCATTAAACCCTTCCATTGTTGAAAAGGAAGTATATCCTTTTATGGAGGTTGATTTAATTTTGGCTATTGCACACACCCAAGTATTTTTCAGACTGAGATTTTTTTTCATAAAATATTTTTAAAAAAATACTTTGCTCGAGTGATGTATTTGTTTTGATAAGTGGGATCAAGGATGGATTTTAGAATATATTTTTAGAGTTTTTAGTATCTTATTCATTCTCACATCTTGAATATGTAACTGTTTGCACGGTTGTGTTCGTACATAAATAAAAGATGTCGGTGCACATGACCTTTGCTATGATTTCATAGTGATTGGAATCGTGCACACATAAAAGTGCAACGTACGCATGACGACATCCGATTTTGAAATTTCGCTATAAATAGTCTTATTTCCCTCCATTTGAGAAAGATACTTTTCCCTTATTTCAAAATATCTTATCTAAGGAGGTTTTTGAGTTTATGAGGTTTTATTTATCACTCTAAACCAAATCTCAAATTTTAATTAAGAGTTCGAAATGTTTTTAGATCTAAAATGAGATCTATACTTAAGAGTTATTTTTGAGTGATTTGAATCTACAATTTATTCCAATTTACATTTACTTGTGATTACACTCATGATCTGTACTCCTTGATCTAAAATTGGAGGCAATTTGATTTATTGGGAAATTGGAGTGTGGAATTGACTTCGAGGAAGATAGTGGACTAGTTTATTCACGACGTGGAGCTAATTATGGATTTTCATGTTCTACGGGGGAAAGTTATAAGGTTCATAGGTAACTATAAGAGAGAGCTTGTGTGAGAGGTATCTTCTTGCTTTATTTAATACTTATTTTAAAGTAGATATATTATTGGAGTGCCTCGAGTTTTTTTTACCTCTAGGTGGGGGTTTTCCTCATAAGCCTTGTCTTATGGATGTTTGTGTTAAATTTATGTACATATGCACACTTTGATCACACACATCATTTAAATGAATTATGAATCTAATGCATTTAGCTAAAATTGAAATAGATGTGTTAGATCTTGTTTTTATCATCCAGATTCATTATTGTGTTAGTTAATCAAGACAATCGATAAAGCAATTTGATAAAACTTGTGTTAGGAGATTTGAAATTGCAAGAAATTTTGTTGAATTTGAAATATTTACCATAAGATGTTATCAAACTTATCCCCCCCTGGTTTAGTTTAGTTATTTGAATCGCTTTCATAACACATATTCTCAATTGGTATTAGAGCTAAGTTAATCAATTAGGCTTAACAACCTGAGTTAATGATGAGGAAATGAGTGAACTCAATTATGCGTACAACAAATTGTTTCATGAGTCCAAGTTGAAAAAGTCTGACATCAAGATGCAAAATAAGATTAAAGTGTTTGAATATGGGATTGTATTTATGAATGAAAGGATGAAATGATTTTCCTATTCAAGCGTGAGTTAAAACGTGTCAATGATCAAAATTCATCTTTTAAAAACGAAAAAGATAATTTCCTTAAAATGAAATGTGAGCTTGAAAAGGAGCGTAAAATGTTTGAACTAGAAAAAAAGAGAATAAAAAATAGATGATTTTATTAAAGAGTGATTTGTTTAATGCCTTGAAGGTTAAACTTGCTTTAGAGGAATAATCGCAGAAAATAAACAAAATATTTTTTGAAAAATTCACGATCCTTAATGGTATTAAAGATATTGGATTTGACTATTTTGATCCTCCTACTAACTCTTTAATGACATTTATGTGTGAAAAGAAAGGTGATACTTAAGATTATCTACTCAAGTTAATAATGAAAATATGGTTTCTAAAGGAAAATAACTTAAGGAAAAGGTCTTGCATGTAAAGAGAGCGAATGTTAAGGTTGATAAAGTTGTGATGAATCCAAATGTCAATCAACCTAAATTTTTTCTAAGACCTCAAAAGCAAGAAAATGAAATAAACGTTTTTGAAAAATAGGGTCCTCACTATAGGATTCATTCAAGTTATTTCAAAAGAGGAAGAGTTTTTCAAAATCAAATATAACAATATTTTATAAGAAGAAATATTAATTTGACTCCAAAATCATTTCAAATATATAAGTGTTCCTATTGCTTTATATGAGATTAAGAAATTTTTGTTTCAAACTCCAAAGGGATGAGCAATTTTCGTATCCTAAGCTCTCAAGAGGAAATGATGCAAAAGTTGAGAGTGAATTGAATAAACCTAAAAAATAGGTGAATTAATTGAATAAAAGTGTTCAAGTGAAATTAAAATGGGTGAGCAATGAGAGTCACGTGTGTTGTATGGCTTTTGAAAATACTGAAACTTTAAATTTGTCAATTTCTTCAGATTTTGGTAATTGGTATATTGATAGTGCTTGCTCACGTAATATGACAGGAAAAAATATTAATTTAATTCTTTTGAGATTTAGATTGTCGCTTGGTTACACTTGGAAATAGAAAAAAGTTGAGAGTGAGTGGGAAAGGAACGATAGGAATTTTGAATGATGTCACACTTCATAATATTCGTTATGTTCAAGCACTTAGGTTTAATCTCATTAGCATTAGTCAATTGTGTGAAGATGATCACTATGTGATCTTATCTAAAAGATAATGTTTAGTTAGTAATGAAGAGAGTGGCGTTTTAATGAAAGGTGTGAAAATGGTGAAAAATCCTATGCTTTGACGAATGAATCAAATGATGTTTGTCAAAAGAAGGAAATTGATATTTTTGATCAATGGGTAGAAAACATAGATTTTCAAAATTTTGAAACTCTTGAGTCAGATTCTTTTTAATCTAGCTCAACAAGTGTGAAGAGTATTTCAACTCATGAAATGATGCAAATGGTTTAATATTTTTTGAAAGAGAATGAGAAAAATCAATTCTTGAATGAAAAATGTGTTTGTTAAATCAAGTGCTTTGAATGTGAAAGAAAATGACGAAGTTATTTCCAAAGGTTAAGAAAATTTTAAAAAACCTTCCCAATCTTACACTTGCTCATTCACAAAAAGGGTCATTTGAGAGAATTATGCTGCAAGTTTTTCAAAATTCAAAGAAAGTCTAAAGTTGTTTCTAAGAGTCATTTAAGGTGGTTCATCATGAAAATTATGTGTGCACTTATTATCATAAAATCGGTCATCTTAGGTTTTTGGTTCATGTCAAGAATTCTCATGTTATTTCACATTCACATTCATATAATTTTTTGATGACTTGAATAATGAATTGAATGTGCTTGCGAAGAAAATTAATGAGTTGAAAATAGAATGGGGTAAGGATTTTGCAAAAAAAAATACATTTGTAAAAGATATGGATTGTGTGAAAAAGGAGAGTCTTGAAAAATGAGGAAATTTAAATGTGAAACCTTGTATTGTGCAAGGGTTTCTCCTAAACTAAACAATACCATTTCAAGGGATGTTAAAGAACATAAGAGAATTGAATGTTGGTTTTGGCACCTCACCTATCATTGATATCGAAAAGGTTCCCCCACCTACTTGAATTGATTGATGCTTGTCATATCTAGGATCTTCTTGTTCCATGTTTCATATCATATCCTATAATATGTGTTGAGTGTTTATGTTGTTTGTGTTGCATCTTCTTTATATATGCATGCTTTTTATATACCTCATCTTTGTTTGTGTTTCCATTAAAAAAAACTCAAAAAGATTGTAAGTGTTTTTTGTGTGTTGTGATCTATGTGTGATTTGTTTCTCTCATACATTGTTTTGTTTGTTTGTTTGTTTGTTTGCGTTGATATATTCTTGAAAAATCCACAAACATGTTTATTTGTTTACTTTCGATTGGTGCTTATCTGTGTTATCTTGGATGTTGCTGTGAGATTATATGTTTGAGGGCATGTCTTATTATATTTGGTTTTGGTTTTCTTATAAATGTTGATCTTATTAATATGCATTAACGCTTATTGATCTTATATCATGTTTCTTGGATATTTGGATTCATTTGTGTTGGGATATTTGATCTTCATTTATATCACATGATTATTGATTGCCTTTGGACAGATTGCTTCTTGTGATATATTTGCATATTTATTCATATGTTTCATGTTCATAACGACATGCTTTAGTATATCTCCTCATGATATTTTTATGATTTTCATGGTAATTCATGTTTTTAACACTTCACATGCTTCATATGATTTGGGTTTGCCATGCTTCTTAGATAGCATTTTGAGTTTGGTGGTAGAGATTTGAGTGAATCCTACCATTTAAAGAGTGTTAGGTACATTTCGATTTACATATTTGCATATTTGAGCTTGTTTATATTTGTACATATCTCTTTGATGCTTTCTTATAAAAATCCAAAAACATTTTTCATTTGTTTTGTGTATTTTTTGTTAAATCTCATACTTAACGTGTTGATAAATCTATATGATTGCATAATTTGAAGTTTTGTTACTTAAATGGTTTGTTATTGGCGTAATTGTTGATTTTTTTTTTGTCAAAGTGAAATTTTAAAAATATCGTAATAAACATTTACTTTAGTTTGACTTTTATGACTTGAAAGCTTATACTCACTTTACATCGCGCGATTTCACAAATGGTGTAACATATTGTTATTTTTACAAATATTTGCAACTTTAAAAGTGAAAATCAATCATGCATGAGTTTCATAAGCACTCCATGGTCTATTTGTGAGAAATGTGAAAATTTTATATGTTAGAGTTGGATATGGACCGTTGTGAAGCATTGATAAGGGCTACCATTAGTGTGACAACACCCGATTTGAATTTAATTATCATTAGGCAGATGTCACCTAGGTGTGTGAAAAGTCAATAAATGACATAATCCATTATGTTGGAAAGAGACACAATCCAAGTGCTTAATCGATAATAAAAATAAGATATGGCGTTAGCATTTTAAAATGAAATTGATATTTTAGTTTGGAATAAAAAAATATTTGATCGACACTTGCCGAGGGAGTTTGTAGATGAAGTTGAGATTAAATAAAAACTTATGGTAGTTGTTGGCCTGAATAATACCAAGGGGTGAATTGGTATTGTGATGTTTATTTGACTTTTCATAAATTCACATTTCTTTATTTCTTTTCATTGTCATTGTACAAATATTGCAACTTAGTAAAAGACTTTTCTTAGTTTTTTGATAAAATGACATCTCCATTGTCGTCTTCCATACATATACATTCACATTCAATCAATCTAAGTATTAAACATATTAAAGTAAAGCAAGAATGTAAATATATTAAAGGAGGAGAGAGGGTTTAAAGGAACATTGCAAACTGATGTTTTAACGTGGTTCGATCTTGCATACATCCACGCTCGAGACTGTACTCTAGAACTTCATTATCTCTGGTTCACTTATGGTGGAACCAAAACCTCATAAGGAACAACACCTTGCAAAACCACAACCAACAAGGTAATAAACTCGCTGTTGCCCAAGCGGTACCCATGCAATAACCCAAGGTCTTTAAACGCCTTGACTACCCATAACAATAGCACTACTGACTGACGAGATACAATGAAGTTTACCATAATCAATAGAACAAGATTGTTAATTAAAATGTAAAACAAAGTTGCTTTACTAAGACAATGGTGAGATGGGTTTACTTTCTCTGTTTAGAAAAGTAATCATATAAATAATCCCACGTATTTGGGTTTGGATCTATGTCTTAGGAGATTTGGGTTTTAATCTCTAAGCACACGGGTTGCTTTTAGGTAGATTGGTTCAAAAGCCTTGACACACAAGTGGGTTTTGGGGTTAGGATGGTTTAGTTTCTTAAAAGAAATCTTGTAAAGTAGATGGAACTTTCTCTCTCTAAACATTCATCATTTTTTGGATTATCAAGAACTTGGATTAAATAGGTTTGGGGTGATGAGACGAGTTTTGATTCTTGGAACTTAAGGGGTTTGGTTTAAAACATGGATATAATGGGTTTTAAGTTTAAAGCTTTACTTCAGTGGATTTTTGGCTATAATGGAGATTTGGGTTTTAATCTCACATAGATGGAAAGCGGTTGGGAACTTGGTTTCTCTCTTAGAAAGCTTAACTAGGAAGACAAAAGCTTAGGTTGAGGCTGGGTGATTTGTGATGAAGGTAGAGGTTCTTATTTATAGTGTTAGGAGGCAACCAAATATTGGTAAAAAGGTTGGTAATTATCTCGGAAGAGTTAAGGTATTAGGATAAAAGATTACAAGGTTTTACCAAAATTAATTCTTGAAATTTTGACACTTTTAGTCACCTAAAAGTGAGTTTTATCCAACTAAAATTCCTTGTGGTTTGTAGCTATGCTAGGTTTAGTTGGCTATCAAAAAGTTTGGCTGGTTAAACTAGTTTTAGTTGACTTAAAGTAAGGTTTAGTCAACTAAATCTCCCAATTTTTAGGCAAAAAGGTGTTGGGTTTAGAGTAATTCTTTTGTGAAGTTTTAGGGAGCTTTAGGGTGGGTTTAAGTGATTAGGTTTAAAGAAAATATAAGTAAAACATGTTACTTTACATTTGTACCATAGTTCCTAAAGTACAACGAGAAAATAGAGTAATGATCTTCTGTGTTTCTGAGCATTCTTATTTATATGTTTGATTCAATCAATGTGGGATTGTAATATGATGCATATTTTATCTTGATCACCATAGGTTTTGGAAAGTGTTAATGTGCTATCTTCTTTAACAGGTTGATGTTAAACAACTCTTTGAGATTTAAGAGATGATCTTTGAGTAGTTTATGATCTTCATTGTACTTGTATTGCTTGAGCACGGTTTCATGGTTGATGCATTCCTTGTAACATATCTCATATTGTCTTAAGTGCTTGTTTTAATCTCAAGTACATTAAAGAGATGATAGTGAAGTATGTTCTTATATTAATTATGTTGTCGTCATATAAAATCCTTTTTGGTTGAAATACATTTGGTTTCACAAGCTCCCCCTTTTATGATGCTAATACAATTGATATAGTTTGAAAAAATATTTGAAACTCTCCCCCTTGCTTTGAGACTTAGTTTTAGAAAATTTATTTTTCTCCCCTTTATTGTAACATCGTTTCTTATATCATATTTCTCCCCCTTTGTCATTATCAAAAAGGGTTGGGGTTCTAGAAAATTTTGAGTTATTATGAAGACAAATAGGCAATGGATGTATATCGGATGCAATGAAGGTTAAAACGACATGGTAATTGATAAGTTATATAATGTAGTAGAAATGTCATGTGGAGTTGCGATATTAAAGTCATGGGGAATGATGCAAATCCTATTTTTTTAGAAAGAGATTTGGTAATGTTTCACGTGATTTTGGTTAATAGAAATCGCAGTTTGTATTATCACATAAAATTAGAAGTTTGTGAAGGAAAAATATGAAAATCCATTTTGTTCTTAAGATGGTATGAGATTTACAACTATTTGGTAGGTTTTTGTGGGTTCACTTATTTCAATGATATATCCTCGTGTGGGTTGTTCGTTGGTTCTATAAAAAGGTTTTCTCAATGTTTTTATACTTGATGATTTATGGGTACACCAAAAAGATTCCTTTATTAGATTAGGATCAAGTTTGCAAAAAAAATCCTGACTATTATGAGTATCATTTTTTGGATTGTCATGTTTTGTGAAATATTCATATCTTGTGCCAAAAAGGTATTTCCAAAACTTATGAGGTAAAGGAAAATCGATATTTAACATTCTCAATGATTTTATATCCAATAACATTTATTTATTTGCAAAAACTTTCGTAAGTTTAGAGTCAAGGTTTTGTTTTATGCATAGCGGGATGTACAAATAGTGTAGGTAAAATGTGAATCGTGTAGATTTCATTTTTAGGAAATCATGGGGGATTAATTTGGTATTATAATATATGGGGGGTATAGTGTGGAAACTCATGATAAACCCATTTATCGTGATGTGATAAAGTGTGTGTGCCTTTTTACTCTTGTTTTATATGTAGTTTATCATAAGAGTATTTTATGAAAACATATATTTCTAATGTGAGGGTTATCATTGTGTATATGAGTGTAAGTGTGATAGATCATTAGGGTGAGCTTTTAAAAAATGTGTGTGCACACAAAAATATATTTTAGGTACCAAGTCTTTATAAACTCCCCCTTATTTATTCGTCTTTATCGAAGGTTTGTCATCATGAGGAAAATTTCTTGAAGAATTTCACTTAATTTTGTATGTACCTTCTTTGGTTTATATGTAGCCTATCCTCCTCTTTTGGTATACAAATTTTCCTCATCGAACCACAACATTCCTATGTTCACGTACACACTTGAAAAACTATTCATTGGTAGCAATATGTATGGAATGATCAAGAAAATCATGTATGCTCTTTTAGATTCACAATGATAATCGTAAGCCTTATATTAAGTAACAAGCTTCTCACACATATCTAATTGTGTATAAAAGTATTCTCACGCAGTAATGGGAATGACATTACTAGCACTTTCTCGTATGTATTGCAACATACCATGTATATATGGGAATTCCATATTTTATGGATTCAATTCATAAGCAATATCTTATAGTGATGGGATTTCCATCAATGTTCAACTAAGCATGTATATCATTTAGGCTTAATATTTTTCAATAATGATTGGATTACCATCATGTCTTAAGTGAGAATGTATTTTCAATTTAAGAATTTTATATATGAGAAGGGATTGCCTTTGACATAAAAATGGGTAGGATTACCACCAAAATATCATAGGGATGGGAATGCTATCTGATATTCATTAAGGAGGGATTGCCACCTTCATGAATGGGATTTCCACTCATTTTTCACAATGACGGGAATATCGTTAAATTTTAGATTATATGAGCACATTTGAAGTATGACTTGATTGTAGATCCGGTGTCTAGAAATTTATAACTTTTCATGAGAAAGATATTCAATTATGCATTTTCTCTAGCATGTGATTTTGAGTCTCCAGTGAGACTTTCTTAAACATGGTCTGCTTTACCAAGATAGTCATACGAACGTATTGGAGCATGTGCATGTGAGAAAATAGGCTTGAGTATGATCATATAGATGTAATATTTATTTATCGGGAGGTAAATCATATCTTAATAAGTGTATAATACTAATGACTTTCAATAATTTCTAGGCACCGACGTCGTAGAGTGTAAGCATATTAATTCACGAGTTATATAGCAATAATGAAAGTATTTGTTCAAATATACTAGTCGAAAACATGAACTGCCTTATAGAATTATTTGTTAAGGATATTTTAATGGTGAGTGCAAACAAATGGGCATGTTTCACAACAATGGATATTAATATTTAAAGTATGTGCAAAGACACCTAGTGATGGAATATATCACATTATTGTGGTATTAACATCATAGACAAGTGTGATAATATCTAAAGATAAATAAAGGAAGCATAAAGGGTTAGGTGTGTAAGACTTTTCAAACATTTAAGTGTATCTTTTCCAAAAATAATCTTTATAAAACTACCAAGGTCCCTCTTCCAAAAGTTTATCCTTTTAATTCTTGAGGCAGTTTCTAAATGTGTACATAACTAAATGGTTATTTAAGATCAGCATGACATTCCAATATTATTATTTTTAAATGTTGAAAGAGTGTGCGTGCATTCAAATAGAGATATTATTTAATTAAACTCAGTTTTTATCAATTAAATCCTAAACATGCAACTATATGTGATTGAACAAGATGATAACCCATGCAAGAACATTCAAACACATATATGTGAGGAAAAATTCCCCAAAGGGGCAAAACCATTTATTTTCATTATAATATTGTAACATACAATTTCTCGGATTACAATGAAAATACAGTGACACAGAGTTACCCGTAGGCGTCGGATCTGTAGTCGGTGGCTGAAAGTTTCCCTTTCCAGGAGGGCAACAATGAAGAAGAAGAAGAAGAACGGTCTTCTCCACAAGGGTATGAACAGACACACGAATGTGTTCTTGGGTTACACACGGATTCACAAAGGTTTGTAAAGTTGTGTGAATCGAAACTTGACTCTTGGGACTCACAAAGATGAAGACTTCGAGTATTTAGGACTCTGAAAATCGTCTATATAAGTCTTGGAAAACAAATCCCCGAAGTTGGTTTGTAAAATAAAAACTGTCCCTAAAAAATCTGAACACGATCTGCAAGATTTTATCTTAGGCCGACCAGTCATCTTCTGATCCGGACCGGTCCGATAGCGGATCGGTTCGTTTTTGAAAAGGGTCTCTTTGGTTCGCAATCGGTCTGGGGTCTACTGGTTTGGAGCATAGCGGATCGGTTTGTCTTGAGGCAGATCGGTCTGGAGGCGGATCGGTTCTTTTTCCAAACATGGCAGATCGGTTTGGGGCGGACCGGTTCCTTTATAAAACAGGCGGACCGGTCCGGCTGTAAAAAACTTGATTCCATAAATGCTTTGATATTCATATCGGTTGATGAAGATGCGATCTGGAATTTCTTCAACGATGTAACGGCGTATGACATATAAATAGAAAATGGACAAAAAATGTCCTTACGAATCTCCCCCTATGTCTATGCCGGTACAGACATAAAAAATATCTGAATTATCAAATATAAAATTTCATATACAAATCTACCCTTCCATGAACCCAAAACTGAAAAGGTACAAATGAATAAGACTTCATCGTTTGCTCTTCGAAGCTTCAGGAATCTCAACGCTTTTCTCATCAGGGTGTGCAATTCAGAGATCATCAAAGTAGTACCTACACACATGAGATAAAGCAAATACCAAGTGACATATCGAGTTTGAAATAAGATAAACATATTATGATGAAAGCATACTTTATCAAATCTCAAAACTCATAGCTCCCCCATAAAATGATAATGATAGTTCCTTCTCCCCCTTTTTATGATGTCCCCAAATAGACAAAGAGAAGAATAAATCAAACAAGTAAAGCTGGGGTCACAAGGAATAAACTACTATTTTTTATTTTCAAAATTTTCAACAATAACAAACAAAAATCACACCAAGAATGAATCACAAAACAACTAAGTCGATGATAACGAAAATATAGGGGTGTGATCAAATTCGATAGGAAAATCAATGCATACAAACATGACATATGTGCACAATGAATATCGGATACTCCTAACGAATGAACTCAAAATCTTCCTTTGGTGTAAAAAGGTGGTAATATGAGACATTGACTCAATCAAATCAACAAATCAAAGCTCAAAGTGATTTCCACACCAATAACGTCCAAAATGATTTAATGGTTTTTCAGAGGACTTTCAAGGAAGTGCAAACCCGTTTAAATTCTCTAACCAAACTCCCTCATAAATATTTTCTTTTAGAGTTAAGCTAAATTCTCAAACTTTGGAGAATTGATGATGAAACCTAGTAGCCCATTTTTGGCATGTATTGCTTTTTATTGCCTTTAAAAAAAATTAGGCTCTTTTAACCTCTTTGGACCCCGGATAATAAAATTCCTCCATTTTTTAGGTCCTTTTGAACTGTGGCTTAAAATCGCACAGGCTAAATGAACCTTTCGCAACCCTTCCCTATTTTTAAATAAACACACAGTCTCACCAAAACGGTTTTTACATGCATTCCAATCTTGTCAAGTTTTATCGCATATTGTACGTTGAACATACATAATTGAGATGGAAACACTCAAGCCAATATGTGATAGATAAGTGCAATAATCAAATATAGCCGTGCATGTGTCCAATAAAGGAGATAGGAGTCAAACATGTAGAAAGATATCACTAATCACATCTCAAAGACTCCAAACAATGTAAAGCACATGGATGAAATGATGTAGCATCTCAAATCTCTATCAAACAGTCACATGGATAAATGGAATGAAATTGTGACTCGGTTATCTTAAATGCTCATCCACAAAAGATGCAAATAAAATACAAAAATATTTTTTGGATTTTTCAAAAATTTATCAAAATAAAATCTTTTTGAGCTTTTCTAAAATTTTATAAAAAGAAAATCTTTTTAGATTTTTCAAAAAATAAGAAAAACAAAACATATGATACAAGCTAGCAATAGGCATCAGATGATATGAAATAAATGCATCATATGCTAGACACGGACCAACCCTTCAGTCAACTGTACAAATCCCCAAAGACTTCCTAAGACTCTCAAATCTAAGGGCATCTAAAGGTTTCGTGAAAATATCGGGCTAGCTGATGGTCGATGGGAACAAAACTCAAGGATACGACTTTCTCCTCAACTGACTGATGTATAAAGTGCTCACGTATCCTGATGTTCTTTGTGCACGAATGCTGGACTGGATTCCGGGAAATGTGTATCGCGCTCGTGTTATCACAGGAAATGGTCATGGTGTCCTTTGCAATCCCATAATCCTCCAGCATCTGCTTCATCCACAAGAGTTGTGTGCAACAACTGTCGGCGGCGATGTACTCAGCCTCCACAGTGGACAAAGAGATAAAGTTTTTATTCTTACTCAACCAGGAGACAAGAGTAGAACCAAAATAGAAACACCCACCAGAAGTGCTCCTACAACCATCTACATCCCCGGCCCAATCGGCATCCGAATAGGGGGACAAACGGTCATTGTATCAAAGGAATACCAAACACCATATGAGAGAGTCCCACTTACGTATTTGATAATACGTTTGAGAGCGAGTAAGTGTGACTCTTTCGGGGATGCCTGATAATGCACACAGACTCCAACACTAAAGGCTATATCGAGACGACTGGCAGTCAAGTAGAGAAGACTACCTATCATACTCCGATACAAGGTTTGCTCTACGTCTTTGCCTGAAGTGTCCTTACTAAGCTTGATAGAAGTACTCATAGGTGTACGTGCATGCTTAGCGGAGTCTAAACCAAATTTCTTCACTAGGTCTCTAGCATACTTAGATTGGGAGATAAACATCCCATCCTCTAGCTGATGAACCTGGAGACCAAGGAAGAAAGTAAGCTCACCTACCAAGCTCATATCAAACTCACTTTTCATCTCCTCCTCAAAGTGGTGAGCATGCTGGGAGCACGTGGATCCAAAGACTATGTCGTCCACATAGACCTGGGTAACCAAAATAGCACCGTCATCTCTCCTGACGAATAACCTCATATCAAGTCCCCCTCTCTTGAAGCCACGGGCTAAGAGATAGGAAGTAAGCCTTTCGTACCAAGCACGGGGAGCTTGCTTCAAACCATACAAGGCTTTCCTCAGATAATAAACGTGCTCAGGATGCTTAGGGTCTTCAAACCCTTTTGGTTGTTCCACGTAAACCTCCTCCTGTAGAATGCCATTTAGAAAGGCACTCTTGACATCCATCTGATATAACTTTAAGTGCAGATGACATGCGATGGCGAGTAATAAGCAGACGGACTCAATCCTCGCAACAGGAGCAGATGTCTCTCCAAAGTCTACACCTTCTATCTGTGTGTAGCCTTGAGTGACCAACCTAGCCTTGTTTCTGACTATGGTACCATTTTCATTAATTTTATTCTTGAAAATCCATCTGGTACCTATCACATTAGTCTGACTAGGTCGGGGGACAAGTTCCCAGACATTATTCTTTTTAAACTGAAGCAAGTCATCCTGCATAGCAGACATCCAGTGTTCATCCGTAAGTGATTCTTTGTGATTCTTGGTCTCGACTTTGGACGTGTAGAAAACATAGCTAACAAAATTATCGAGTTGAGCACGAGTCTTGACTCCTAGAGTGGGATCACCAACAATGGCAGAAGGGTCATGACTCTTGCAAACCCAAGCAGGTGTGTCCCCTAACACATGAGTAGGGTCCACGGAGTGTGGGTGAGGTACAAGTAAATTACTGCCCGAATCATCCTCATCCTCACACAAAAGGCTAGAATCAATAAACGTCGAAGGTTCGTCATCTTGCACGATGACGTTTATTGACTCCATAACCTTGAAGCTCTTCAGGTCAAAAACCCGATATGCTCTACTATTCAATGAATACCCTAGCAGTATTCCTTCGTCGCTTTGGGAGTCAAATTTCTTAATTGCTCTCTATCCCGTAAGATGTAGCATTTACTCCCAAAAACACGAAAATATGCAAGGTTGGATTTCTTTCCAGTCCATAATTCATAAGGCGTCTTAAGTTTGTGTGGATGTAGATAAACCATATTCACCGTGTGGCATACAGTAGACACTGCCTCTGCCCAAAATCTCCTAGAAACCTTACGACCTAGAAGCATAGATCTAGCCATTTCCTGGATCATCCTATTCTTTCTCTCAACAATCCCATTTTGCTGAGGAGTCTTCACAGCAGAAAACTCATGTTTGATCCCAATGCTATCACAGTAAATATTTACCTTTGCTTACTTAAATTCAGTACCGTTGTCACTACGTATCCTATTAATAGTGACATTGTGTTGATTTTGCAGGACACGACACTTGGTCGTTAAAAACTCCACGGCATCGAATTTCTCCCTCAGAAAACCTACAATTGAGTATCTGGAGAAATCATCCACCATCACGAGGATATACCTCTTACCACCCAGACTCTCAGTCCGAGTATGACCCATAAGATCCATGTGAATAAGCTCAAGTACACGAGAGGTGGTAATGGAATGCAACTTCCTATGGAGGCTACAAATTTGTTTTCCCAACTGACAGGGACCATAAATCGTCAAAGTTGGCTTTCCAAGTGATGGTAAGCCACGTACTAGGTCCTTTTTTGCTAAACGAGATAAGTCTCTAATGTTCACGTGACCTAGACGTTGGTGCCACAGATCCATAGGAGTGATCGTGGCGCTGTTACAGATAAGTGAGGATGTGGGCTCAGTCCCATAGAAATTATCCTTAGTCCTCACCCCTCGCACTAAAAGTTTACCGGCTTGATTATAGACATTACATGCGTCCCGGTCAAACTTTATGACAAAGTCAGCGTCGCACAACTGGCTAATGCTGAGAAGGTTTTCTTTCAAACCTTTGACGTACAAAACATTCTCTAGCTTTGGAAATCCTGGTAACTCTACAGTACCACATCCTACAATGCTAGACTTGCTCCCATCTCCAAAGGTGACTCTACCATCCTGATAATCCTCAAGAAACGTAAAAAATAAGGCACCACCTATCATATGTCTGGAGCACCCACTATCAAAATACCACTGTGAGGTATTATGTGCTTTGAGAGCGACATGAACAACAAAGGCCTTTTTATCTTTCTTAGGTACCCAAGTAGTGGTGACCTTTTGTTTACCTTTATGGTTGTTGGTGTTAGCCGGAATATGAGAAGCATTCACTGACGGTAAAGACATCCATCGGAATTCCTCCATCAAACTCTGTGATGTGGAAGCTAAAAACTCAACTCGTTCTCTCAAACTGGTAAAATCATCAGTATGCTGTGGTGGAGCAGTAGTACGTCGTGTCCAACCCATACTATAGCAAAACTCCCTGAGGTGGCCTTTTCTTTTGTAATATGTACAAAAGAACACAGTCAAAGACGGACCTTGGTTTGCTTTTCTTGGTCGAACTCTCTTTCGAGGTTTTTGACGATGGCCATAAGGAGTCGTAGTAAACTCAGGAACTGGTCCAGGTGCAATTTGGGACGTGGAGGCACCATCAAAATCAATTCCCTGCCTATCACCAAAACCTAAAGCGGGGCCGAGGAGCATCTTTCCAGATCTGTCCTCGATTTGAACCTTTACTTCCCGTGCTCTCTCAAGATCATGAGTAAGATGGACAACAAGGGATTCAAGTTTCTTCCGAGTCTCCATGGAGGAATGAAGCTCACTCATAAGACTAGCCACTTATTTGGTGAAGTCCCCTCTCTCTTTCTCAAAACAACCTTCTTTCTCTCCAAACAAACTCTCTTTCTCATCACAGGAAGATTCTCGCTCTCTCGCTTTTCTTAAGTCTTCCTATAAAGCGGTGATCCTAAGAACTAACGCTTTGTTATGCTTTTTAGTTTTAAATGACTCAGAATAAGCTCGGCGTAGGCGCATTGAAGATCACTATCGCTCTAACTTGTGTCATCCTCCCCCTCACTCACATCGATCTCACTGTCGAGGTGTCCCTGTGAAGTAGCATCCTCATCGTCGTGAGGAGCACTAAAGTATTCACATGACTAGCCATGAATGCGGTGAAGTTACACTCATGCGGTGACTCATCTCCAGAATCCACCGACTCGACCTCACTGTCGTCACTAAGGGTAGCATTAAGTACAACTTTGCCCTTTTCTCTGCTCAGCCTAGTTGCACACTCAAAGGCTCTATGACCCCTACCGTCGCACTCAAAGCATCTCTCACTTTCCTTCTTAGGAGGGTCTTTAAAAACTTTTTCATTTTTCTTTTCAAACTTATTTTTCTCAAACTTCTTTTTATCTTTAAAATTACCACTTTTCTTGAATTTGAGAATTCTTTTGAAATTTTTAGGAAACAGGGCTAAATCATCTAGATCAAAATCACACTCAGAATCTGACGTATCAATCTCTATTTTTCTAGATGACTCCCTCTTTCTTGTCGACCCCTCACCTTTTATCTCCTGGGCATTAAGTGTAATTCCCTTATCTTTAGGCTTGACAGATTTAGGGAACATATCAATCTCATAGGTTTGCAAATCTCCTACAAGTTCCTCCAATTTTAGCGTATTTAAATTACCTATAGAATTCAGCACAGTGACATTAGGGATAAAACGCTTAGGGAGAGAACGGAGAATCTTTTTGACAACTCTAGCATTAGGAATGTGTTCACCAAGATTGAAGCTAGTGTTAACAATATCAGACAGTCTAATATAAAATTCATCAAAACATTTTGATTCAAGCATGGTGATGGTTTCAAATTGTGTTGTCAAATTTTGCAATTTAGACTCTTTCACAGCATAACTTCATGGGTAAGTTGCAAAACATCACATGCCTCTTTTGACGTGGTGCACGTCATTATGCGTTTGAACTCTGATCGTGTGGAAAACTGAGCGTCCGTATAAATATGCTAGTCGTTGTTATCGGCTTCCAACCACAATACAAAAACCTAAACTATAACTACACTCTTGTGGAGTATAGTCGCTAGTCTGGGTATCGAATCCTCAGGGAACTAGGACGAGTGAACGTAACGACGTTGGATAGACAGAGAAATCCTAACTTGGACTCTAAAGAAAAAGGAAAATTGATTTGGTTTTGAGATTGATTACAGCTAAATGCGATAATGAAAATGAGAAATGATGCAACTAAATTAATCTAAAGAAATGGAGGATGACTGATGATTTCAACAACTTTTTATTTTAAATGATGAGAGAAACAGGTCGGGAATACAATCCCCCAACCCTAGTGTAGTGCGATGATAATATTAATCGTAAATTTATCTGATTGATCTGACCCAGAATTTAGTACTCCCAAGCATTATGTATACGAGGTTCAAGCCCGCGTCATACCTAATCTGAGGATGAGTAAATCGGTATCGCGATAGTGACACTCAAATTGTACTCTAAATCATCACGAGCATCCAAAGGTAAATTCATCGGATTAATTTTATACACATGCACTAACACATTAGGTTGGGTTCATGCATCCCGGCCTTTTAAACCTAGCCGGACATATTAAACTGAAGAATGCATGAAATAATAACGTTGCATGCGAAAGAACTCATGCGAAATACGTGGCTAAGCATTATAAACACAGAAATTTATTCAAATCACGTAGAAAAATCACCATGCAAGAATAATGAAAATCACAAAAATATAGCTGAGATTACAACTTGAAAACAAACCCGGAAGTGTATGGATCTTGCAGCAATAAATCAAGATTATGTTCCTAGATGTTCTCCTCACTTTTTCTCTATCAAAAACTACTCAAAAATATCCAGAACGGCTGTTCCTAAGTTACTACCTACGTATCTACACTTCTTGGAGAGTTTTAACCTAAAAAGATTCTTTGAACCAATCAGAATGAAGGAGAAAAATTCACGCTTCAGGACCCCCGAACCGGTTCGCATGTACCCCGAACCGGTTTGCCCCCCAAACCGGTTCGCCCCTGGGTTCGCGAATGTTTACTGGTCTGGGGTGTTTATTCTTCCATTCAACACTTAGAATTTTTTTCTTGTTTTCTTTCCTTTCTTCCTTGGATTTTTCTTCAACTTCAACGGGTCATAACTCATCAACCGTAGCTCGGATTTGGGCGCCATTTCTTTCAGTGTTCTCGTTGTTATGAGCTCTTCAACTTTCCAGTTGACTCCTCCTTCGGGATATGGCTGCAGAATTACCAAAATGCCCTTGAACTTGCCTTCTTAGCTTTTCTTTCATTGTCTCGCTTTCTCTTTTGCGCTGCTTGCATAATTAACCTGTAAAACCAATAAGAGAAGCACGAAACACGAAATACTTGCCAACAAAGATTAGTAGCATAAATGTGAGTCAAATCCATATAGGTTACATCACTCGGGTTCACAAATGCACTGAAATTAGGGGAATAAATATACAATATTTATGTCCAATCAAACTCACCAGGTGTGACAGACCCATAAATAGCACTTAAACCCATAGAATTAAAAGATGACCATCTAAACTCTTCGTCAGTCGAAGAGGAGACAAGTTTTAAATTGGTCACATTTTTAACTGTGACGGAGGGAGGTATCCACCCTCTTTCGACCTAAATCCATACACGTTCATCAATGACTTTTAATGCAGATCTCATGCGGGATTTCCAATATGCATAGTTTGTCCCGTCAAAAACAGACATTTTATTATATAACTACTTCATTATGAACACACTCGTTTTCAAAAATCAATTTTTCGAAAATTGATATCTTAGAAAAATTTTGCGAAAAATTAGAAATACGCAATAGATTAGCGTAACCTGCTCTGATACCAATTTGAAAGAGTGCGCATGCATTCAAATAGAGATATTATTTAATTAAACTCAGTTTTTATCAATTAAATCCTAAACATGCAACTATAGGTGATTGAACAAGATGATAACCCATGTAAGAACATTCAAACACATATATGTGAGGAAAAATCCCCCGAAGGGGAAAAACCATTTATTTTCATTATAATATTGTAACATACAATTTCTCGGATTACAATGAAAATACAGTGACACAGAGTTACCCGCAGGCGTCGGATCTGTAGTCACCGGCTGGAAGTTTCCCTTTCCAGGAGGGCAGCAATGAAGAAGAAGAACGGTCTTCTCCACAAGGGTATGAACAGACACACGGATGTGTTCTTGGGTTGCACACGGATTCACAAAGGTTTGGAAAGTTGTGTGAATCGAAACTTGAGTCTTGGGACTCACAAAGATGAAGACTTCGAGTATTTAGGACTCTGAAAATTGTCTATATAAGTCTTGGAAAACAAATCCCCGAAGTTAGTTTATAAAATAAAAACTCGCCCTAAAAAATCTGAACATGATCTGCACGATTTTATCTTAGGCGGACCGGTCTGCTTCTGATCCGGACCGGTCCGATAGCGGATCGGTTCATTTTTGAAAAGGGTCTCTTCGATTCGCAATCGGTATGGGGTCTACTGGTTTGGAGCATAGGGGACCGGTCTGTCTTGAGGCGGATCGGTCTGGAGGCGGACCGGTTCTTTTTCCAAACATGGCAGATCGGTTTGGGGCGGACTGGTTCCTTTATAAAACAGGCGGACCGGTCCGGCTACAGAAAACATAATTCCATAAATCCTTTGATATTCGGATCGGTTGATGAAGATGCGATCTGGAATTTCTTCAACGATGTAACGACGTATGACATATAAATAGAAAATGGACAAAAAATGTCCTTACAAATGTATTTATCTCCAAATCTCTCATACTTTGTGCAACTAGATTTTACAACTATCAATCTATTAGACAAATTGATTTTTCTATTTCAAACCTTGTTTTGGTTTCTTTATCAAAATATTATTTTGAGTCAAGATTCATAGTGGTTGTGATCTACTAAGAGTTTGTTTTGTAGAGACAATTTGAGGTGTATTAATATTTCAAGTCAATTTTGTCTTCTAAGTGTGTGTGTGTGTGTGTGTTTTACATGTATGAGATATGAGTAAGAACTACAACAATCATATGAATTCAAATAAATCATATATTCACATAAAAGTGAATGTGTATGATATATTGACAATAATTTTTTAAATTAATTTTTCAAAATTATTTTTCACTCTCAAACACTTTTATCTTCTTTCACAAAAACATTTTCAAAGGCGAGAACCTATTTATTCTTCCTTAGAACATTATCATTTAAAAAATCCCCTCTTTTAGATGTGATCTTTAAACTTAAAATATACTTTTTCAAAATAAGTATCTATGAGCTAGACTCTGATACCAATTGTTGGCCAGAATAATCCCCCCCCCGGGGGGGGGGGGGGGGGAGGGGGGATTGGGATAATACCGTTTATTTAACTTTGTACAAATTAACATTTCTTTGTTTCTTTTAATTGTAATTTTATAAACATTGCAACTTAGTAAAAACCTTTTATAAGTTTGTTGATAAAATGACTTATCTATTGTTATCTTGCATCCATATACATTTACATTCAAGAAATTTAAGTATTAACCATATCAAAGTAAAGAAAGAATGTAAATATAGTAAATGAGGATAGAGGGTTTAAAAGAACTTTGTAAACTAAGATTTTAACGTGGTTCGGTCCTGCCTACGTCCATGCTCGAGGTAGTATCGAGAACTTCACTATCTCCAGATCACTTACGGTGGGACAAAAACCTCACAAGGAACAACACCTTGCAAAACCATAACCAATAAGATGATAAACTCATCCTTGTCCAAGCGGTACCCATGCAATAGCCCAAGGTCTTTAAATGTCTTGACTTCCCGCAACAACGTTTCTACCGATTGAGAAGATATAATGAAGTTTACCACAATCAATAGTATATTGGTAACTAAAATGTAAAGCAAAGTTGATTTGATAAAACAATGGTGAGATGGGGTAACTTTCTATTTCTAGACAAGAAACAAACACGTGATCCCATGTATTTTACTCAAAGAGGTATTTGGGTTTAGATCTACTTCTCAGGCGTTTGGGTTTTAATCTCTAGGTACACATGTTGATTTGGGGTAGCTTGGTTCAAGAGAGATTTTGTTTTAAAATCACTTGAGACACAAGTGGGTTTTTAGGTTAGGATGGGTTTGTTTCTCAAAAGTAATCTTGTAATGTGGGTAGAACTTTCTCTCTCTAGAAATGCATCATTTTTAGGATTATCAAGAAATTGACTTAAATAGGTTTAGGGTGATGAGATGGGCTTTGATTCTTGAAACATGTGGAGTTAGGTTTGGAACTAGGATATAATGGGTTTGAAGTTTGAAGCTTTACTTCAATGGAGTTTTGGCTACAATGGAGATTTGGGTTTGAATCTCACGTAGATGGAAATGGGTTTGGAAACTTGGTTTTTGTCTTTGAAAGCTCAAGTAGGAAGACACAATCTTGGATTGCCTCTGAGTGATTTGTGATGAAAATATAGGGTCTTATTTATAGTGTTAGGAGGCAGTTAAATATTAGTAAAAAGGTTTGTAGTTAGGTTGGAAGAGTTTGGTTATTATGATAAAATATTAGAATGTTTTACCAAAATCAATTCTTGAAATACTGAAACTTTTAGTCGACTAAAACTTCTTCTGGTTTATAGGTTGGCTAGGTTTAGTTAGCTGTCAAAAAGTGTAATTGGCTAAACTATTTTTAGTCGACTAAAACTAAGGTTTAGTTAACTAAACCTCTAAGTTTTAGGCAAAGGGGTGTTGGGTTTAGGTCCATGCTTTAGGGAAGGTTTAGGGAGCTCCAGGGGTGGTTTTATGTGATTGAGTTTTAAGCAAATACAATTTAAAATATGCTACTTTACTTTTGTACAATAGTTCTTAAAGTATTATAAGAAGATGGAGTAATTGATCTTATATGTTTTTGAGCATTTTCTTGATATGTTTGAGTCAATTAATATGTGCTTGTGATATGATGCATGTTTGATCTTGATCAACATAGGTTATAGAAAGTGGTAATGTGCTTGCTTGTTTAATAGGTTTGACGCTTGAGAGATGATCTTTGAGTAGGTTGTGATCTTCATTGACATGGTTTTGATCTTCATTGTACTTGTAATGTTTGAGCATGTTTGCATAGTTGATGTGTTCCTTTTGATATATCTCATAATGTATTGAGTGCTTTTTTCAATCTCAAGTAAATTATAAAGAAGATAGTGAAGTATGTTCTTATATTAATTGTGTTGTCACCATATAAAATTATTTTTGGTTGAAATACATTTGGTTTCACAATCTTATTACATTTTCTTATAAATTTTTTTTTTGCCAAATGTGTCAAAAATGAAATTTGTTGATGATTTTGTAATTTTCCATCTCTATGCACTTGCAAGCTCATAGGATTCTTGGCTTACTCTTATTATGTTTCAAATGTGAATTGAAATTTTTTAATTTGTGCAACATCTGTAAATAATTTCAAATTTACAAATTTGTAGTGATATTACATTCTAGACTATGTGATCTTGTATAATTTCTATGATTGTTTGGTTTTGAGATTTAACCTTATGTTTCTTCATATATGTTAGTTTTTTTATTTGACCTATTGATTGTTCTTTCATCTTAGTGTTTGCTCATGATGGTGAGTGCATATTTTGGATGGTATGAGTGTTCTGCGTTGGTTTGTGCAAGGAATTTTTTTGTGGTAGTTTGCGATTAAATGGGAAGAAAACTCATTCAAATGAATGATAAGGTTGGAAACAGACTTGCCTTGCAAGTACCTTGATTGAAAAATCCTAAAATTTGGATTTGAGCAAAAATTCCCTGGTAATCCGTCCACACGACTCTAATCATGCCCATGCGCACGCTCCATGTATGTTCAAGCATTTGTTTTGATTTTATGTTGTTTTTTATGTAATCCTTATATGTTTCTTGCTCCTATATCACATGATTCTGATGTTTTACCTTTGTTTAGATATCTCTCTTGTTCTCATTTATTATATGTTACACTTTGTCTTATTCTGTGATAATAAGGGGTGATGATCTTTGATGATTTATTTCATGTGTTTGGGTGTATTTGGGGGAAATGAGGAGATAGTTTTGGTTTTATAGTTTTGATATGTGCTATTTTGTTAAAAATTAAATATTTAGATTTTGATGATATTCATTCATGCTTTGTGATAGGGGTAGATATGCTTGTTTGAGGGAGATGATATAATAATTATTTGTCTTATGTTTGGGGGATATTTGATATAGTCATATGCTTGCTTGATATATTATTTTATTCTAATCTTTAGGGAGAGTTTGTTAATTATATATATATTTGATTGAGGGGGAGCTATGATTTATTTATCTTTATCTCATAATTCCTAATTATTGATTGCATTGTTTTTGGAAGGATTCCTAAGCAGGGGGAATTACTTCATTTGCATGTCGTGTGTAATTGTTACTTGTTGTTTGAGATTTTGTACGACTCCTCAAATTGCTATATGGACAAAGAGTTTACATTGGAGTATTGAGTCGGTTATTTGGATTTATACATTACCTTCCTGCTACTCTCACTATATGGCTAGTGCAGTGTGATTTGTAGGGGTAATCAAGTTTATTTTGGATTTTGAGAGTTTTGTCACATAATAGCCCAGGGGGGATTGAAAATGTAAATATCTGTATAGTATATATTGTCCATATCATTTATTAAAACATTTGAGTCATTCAAGGCACATATAGGCGTAGTCATTTGTCTCAGATTGGACCTTTGAAGATTGAAGATCTTGCAAGCCACTCATTGAAGCCTTTCATTGCAGAATATGAAGTATATCCTTTTACGGAGGTTAATTTAATTTTGTTTATTTCACACACTTGTGTTTTTCAGATTAAAAGATTTTTTTCATAAAATATTTTTGAAGGATACATTTCTTAAGTGGTGTATTTGTTTTGATAATTGGGATTAGGGTTGGGCTTTAAATAATAAAACTAAAATGATTTTGGAAGTTTTTTTGTCCTAATCGTTCACTCGTCCAAATAATGTAACCGTTCGCACTTTTGCTTTTGCACGACAATAAAAGGTGCTCGTGTACATGACCTTGTCTAAGATTTCATACTTGTTGTAATCGTGCACATGAAAAAAGTGCACCATGCGCACGGTGGCATCAGATTTTGAAATTTTTTTATAAATAGCCTTATTTCCCTCCATTTGGGAAGTAGACTTTTCCTTTTTTTCAAAATATCTTATCTGAGGAGATTTTTGAGTTTGTGAGGTTTTATTTCTCTATCTAATTCAAGTTTTAAAATTTAATTGAGAGTTTAAAAGTTTTTAAATCTAGAATGAGATGTACATTTAAGAGTTATTTTTGAGTGATTTGAATATACCATTTAGCCAAATTTACATCTACTTCCGATTACACTCATGGTCAATACACCTTGATAAAAAAATTGGAGGCATTTCAATTTATTGGAGAAATTATAGTTTGGCGTTGACGTCAAGGAAGATAGTGTACTTATCCATTCACGACGTGGAGCTCATTGTGGATTTTCATCTTCTACGGGGGAAGTTATAAGATTCATAGATAACAAAACGAGAGAGGTATCTTCTTGCTTTATGTAATACATATTTTTATGTAGAACTAAAAAGTGGAGTGCATCGAGATTTTTTACCCCTAAGTGATGGTTTTTCCTCATTAACCTTCTCTTCTGGATGTTGGTGTTTGACTTCTATACATGTGCACACTTTTGATCCGACACATCACTTAGGTAAATTTTGTATTTAGTGAATTTAGCTAAAATTGAATTAGATGTGTTAGATCTTATTTTTATCATCTAGATACATTATTGTGTGAGTTAATCAAGACAATTGATAAAGCGCTTTGATAAAACTTGTGTTAGGAGATTTGAAATTGCAAGCAATTTTGTTAAATTTGAAAAATTAACCATAAGATGTTATCAAACCTATTCACTCCCTTTCTAGGTTTGGTGTAGTTGTTTGACCCACATTGATAACATAGATTCTTAGAGTGTTTTTCTTTTGAAGATTTAATTGTGCTTGAGTTATCACTAGTTAAGGATTCGGGAGGAGATTATCCAAAAAGAAGATTTTCTGACACGAAATTGATCATGTGCATTCTAGGTAGGGATGGCAACGGTCGAGTTTGGGGTGGGTTTGTCAAAACCCGAACCCACCCCGCGAAATGTTTTTAAACCCGCCCCTCCCCACGACCCATGATGGTTTTTTTTAACCCACCCTGAACCTATTTAAGTGTAACCACCCTGAATCCACCCCCGCCCCGTTTATATTAAGCGGGTCAAAAACCCGCTCGGGTGGGTTAAATCTCGCATGTTAAACCTGCATACCGCATATATAACTTATATATATACATATAATGTTTTAGTGTAAATAATATATTAAATATGGGTAATTTAGTAATTATAAGAAATAAATGGGGTGGGTGGGTTATGCTTATTTATAGTAAACCTGAACCCGCACCGTTTAATAAACGGTTTTTTTAATAAAATATCATACCCGCCTCGTTTATTTTAAACGGGTTTTTAACCCGCCCCATTAGGGGTGGGGCGGGGGCGGGGCGGGTTAAATTGCCATCCCTAATTCTAGGTAACGCCATTTTGGTTGACCAATAATCCAGTGGTGTTCATGAAGTTGATATATAGGGTATTCTGACCGTATGTGGACCAGTTTGTTTTGGTGTTTATTGATGACATCTTGGTCTACACACGATCAAAGGATGGGCATGCAAAACATGTGAGGAAATTCTGGAGACACTTCGAGAAGACAAGCATCACGCTAAGTTCTCCAAGTGTGCATTTTTGGATACGCGAAATGCATTTTTTAAACACGTCGCATCGTAGACTGGGGCCTTATGTATCCTATAAAGGTGTCAAAAATATGAAGTGAGATAGTCCACGACTCCTATTGAAGTAGTAAGATTTTGGATCTGGTAAGGTTCATTCATGGGTTCTTGAGTATTGTGAGAACACTGACCCACCTCACCCGAAAGGGGTACCGTTCGTTCATGATGAGCATTGTCAATGGATTTTTAAGAAGTTGATGGAGAGGTTATCAATCACAGTTTTGCTCTTTGTGTTTAGAGGCATTACTTGTTGGATGAGGGATTTACGTATTAGCGTAGTTGGTGTCTAAGTGTGCCACGTGCCAGTTAGTGAAGGTAGAGCACTAGAGACATGAGGGGAATTTAAGCTTTTAGTGATCTTGGTGTGGACATGGGAAAATATAGAAATGGATTTTAATACCGGTATCGAGGTTCCAAAGAGGACAAGGTACCATTTGGGTCATTAACGAATGATTGAACAAAGTTGGTTAGAGATGGGGTTAGTAAGTTACTCAAATCAGATGGCACTCATCAGATAGCGTATGAAGACTGCCGGAGTAGGTACAAAAGTTATGGAAATAGGAGGAACTATATATGTAAATCCTAGGAGGGAGAACAAGTGTTATTGAAGGTTCCCAATGAAGGAAATTGTGAATTTCAGTTCCAAGGGGAAGTTTTCTCCCCGATACTTAGGTCCTTTTCAAGATCTTAGATTGGGGGGTATTTTTTAGCCTTACCCGGTCACTTTAAGTGTGTGCACAATGTCTTCAACATGTACATTACGGAGGAAGTTCTTGAGGGATAAGTTTATGCTTAAACATTTAGACTGGATGGGATTGATTTATAGCCGAAGATGATTTACAAGGAGAGACCCCATCATATAATTGGTAGAAGAGAGAAAACATAGTCTATTGGTTGTTATTTTCATATGACATGCATTATGTTAATTTATGATTTGAGATGCTGGGCTTTCGATAACTCATTTAGTAGATTAAGATGTGAATTTAATATGTTGCATACGTTTTATTACATAATTGAGTTTCGTTTTGATTGGGTTGTATTGCTAATACTATACATGTTGGTGAACTTATAAGAACCATTAAGACACATAATTAAATAACTTAGTATTATTTGTGACTATGGAATGGTTAGGGTCTAGGTGTCGGGGTTTTTCTTATTTTGATTATTCGCTCGGCATTGGGTTGCACCAATCATGAAGTAGGTTCTCATAAAATCGAGTCATAATCTAATTAATTATTAATTAAGATTTAAGCTTAAGTTACGCGTATTAGTTAATTAATTAATTTAATAAGATAATTAATTAACTTAATAAGATGATTGACTTGTAAAATATGTGAACCTTCGAGTAGGTTCATGAGATGTTTATAAAGTTTGGTTTGATCTTATTATAGTGGAAGTTTGGTTTATTGGGTTTGTATATGGATTCGGCCAAGTTTTAGGCCATTTGGAGCTTGTTTTGGGTATATTTAGTTAAGGTTATTTCAGGGCCTAAGCCTAATTTCTAGATTAGTGATTATAATATAAGCTATTAGCTTAACCTAATTATCATAACACATTTAGGAGAGCCATATCCTCTAAAGAAGAGGTGGAGGAAATCCTAGCTTGGAGAATTAAGGTTCTAGCTTGAAGAATGGGGTAAATTGGGGATTGATTGTTTAATTAATTCAAGGCAAGTTTACTTTGTTTAAGAATGTAATTACATTTGTATTAGAATGATAGTAATGTGTTGGAATCTACAAAGATCATATTATAATATGATTTTGTTTATAATCTAACCTAATATGATTTTGTTTATAATCTAACCTTAGTTCGTAATTAAGACTAATTATTTTATAAACCCTAGTTGATTATTGAAGAAAGCAATACCCCACTCTACCAACATCGATATTGTTCCCAATTTAATCACCGCTCACAGCGATGTGGTGTTTTATTCTAGCTCACATCCACAAATTAGTGCCAATAGGGTTTAAACCTCTAACACGTGGTATCACTAATCACATGCCTTACCAATTGAGCTGAAAAGGCCTCAATGTTAGAAGAGTGAAAATATACATAAATGAAACATTACTTTTCCCCCATCCAAGTGACGTGGATGTAACTCTATGGCTACAAAATCAACCATGACACCAATATGTTATAATCCACCTCCCTTAGAGAGCCCAATGCCCTCATTGGAATGAAATCAATCATCACCCAACAGGTTGGCACACGTATTACGACTGGGTACTAGCTCTGATTCCATTCTGTAATACCCACTCTACCACCATCAATATTGTTCCCAATTTAACCATCGCTCACAGCACTCATTACACCAAAAGAGCAAAAATGTAACCTTTTTTGGGCCAGTTGTTGTCACGGTCCTTGACCATAATAACAACCCTGCCTATTTTTTTGTCACTGTTTTGTCACATTCCTTAACCGTGATAAGGCCCGTGATTAAAAAAATTGGGATTTCAGCCCTTAAAACCCCATTTCCCACCAAAACACTATACTTTGCCTATTCTCTCTCATCAACTCGACTTCCTCTCTCTCCTAGGTAAAAAATCCACAATTTTTTCATCTAATGGTAATTGTAGTTATTGAATACATATGTTTGTTTGTTGAAAAATAGTTGTATTTACATGTATGACTTGATATTGTTAGAAAATAACTTGTGCAAAACCTAAGTTTGAACAATTTGACTTTGATATTTGTATGGGCTTAAATATATGTGTTTGTTTGTTGTAAAAAAGTTGTATTTACATGTGTATCTTGATATCATTAGAAAAAACTTGTGTAAAATTTGGTTTAAAGGTTTGAATAGTTTGACTTTGATATTTGTTTGGTCTTGAATCTATGTGTGTGTTTATTGTAAAATAGTTGTATTTACATGTATAACTTGATAATGTTAGAAACAATTTGTGCAAAACCTAGGTTTGAACATTCTTACGATGTGAATATTTGACTTTGATATTTATTTAGGCTTGAATATATGTGTTTATTTGTTGTAAATGTAATCATTTTGGTCTAAAAAATTAATTTGTGGGTTTATTTAAAAATGTGAAGGATTTTGGGATTTGTGACTTTGATACTGTTTATTGTAAATGTAATAAAGAACACGGTGAACGTTCTACAATAGTTTCCAATTTGGTATGTATATTTAACTTAGGGTTTTAACTCAGGTTTTGTAAATTTGATTCGATTAGGTTATAAAGTACAATTAATACCAATTTGGTATGTGTACGCAACTTGGGTTTTAATATGATAATGTTTCAACATTGTTATTTAAATATGATAGGTTGTTAATTAGATTGCGATTGTATCTGAGCTTGCTAGTGATTCAAGTACCCACGATTTCTGTCCTTGTGCATGTTCTAAAAATGGGAAAGTGTTTGAGTGGAAAACACTTAAATTACATATGTTTAGATGGGGTGTTCAAGACGATTACTGGGCGTGGATTTTTCATAGGAGGTAATTATTAAGTCAAACATCCCATATTAATTTATAAATAATTACAAGCTTTAAAACTTATCCAATTAACTTATGTAATCCATAATTTCAGTTGTTGAAGATGGGTGATGTCACATCAAGACTTGATCGTCTCGCCACTGGACCCAATTTCATGAAACACAAGTATAAGAAGTATAAAGTGCTTGATTATGTATTCTTGTCGAGGTTGTACGAGAAAAATATGTTGTTACAAAGCGACGACATTTCATATAAGGCTTTTACATATTTTAGGGCGAGTGCTAAAGACAAAAGCCTTGTTAACCTTGTTGAATCAGAAATGACTTATTATGGTGTAATTCAAAATATTTTGGAATTAGACTATATGTATTTCAAAGAGGTAGTGTTTTCCTATGATTGGGTGAGAGTTAAGGACATAAATTCTTGTAAAGTCGATTCAGGTACCAATTTGATAATAGTAGACTTATCCAAGATTAAGATCAAGGAGTATACGAATGATGAGCCATTTGCTTGTGCACGTAAAAAGTTCAAGCAAGTATTTTAACTAGAGTATATCAACAACAAACCGTGGTCAATTATCTTACACGTGCCAAAGCATTTAACCATAATGTGGATGACTTGGCCTCCCCTACCAAATATCAATCTATTTTGGATGATAAGCCAAACATGAAATAATTTCTAGATACTTTACATGCGTAGAGTTATTTGGCTCGTAAAATGTATTGAGGATTCCAATTTGTAATTTATAATATGTAGTTTGAAATAATATCAAACATTAATTTATTGTTAATTAATTCTAATGTTAATTTTTATATTAAAACAGTTGTGTGAGTATTTCCATTTGATTCTTATATCGCGATTGAGTATTTTTGTTTGATTCACTAATGAAAACAAATGGGTGGAATAGTTTTTTGTCATCTAAATTCTTATATCCTAAATTTGAGTATTTCCATTTGATTTATATTATATATTATGTTACTCAAGCCTTTTTTTTTTGCAGAATGTGATTCATCAAGCCATCAGACCCCGAAAAAAAGTGGGGGTGACAAGAGATCGTCTAACAATAAGCTCCTCAAGTTCGATAAGTATGGGAACATAATTAAAAAAAATAAGATAACTATGAGGGCATTAGAGTTATTGAATTCAATAATTGGTCTCGTGTACGAAGATTGAAGGTCGTGCCCGTGGAGCTAAAGATGGTCGTTTGAGAGACCTTAGAGCTAAGAAAATCTCAATATTTATATTAGATATTTGAATTACATAAAATATTTTATTATTATATTTTTAATGTAAATTCACTAAATTTCTTATATTTTATGTTTATTAGACAATAACAATTCAACTTACCACCGAAAGCACGGGACAGTGTATTGTCGGGTGTAGGCAAGTAATGGAAGATATGGAAAAAGAACCTGCATGCCCGTTATTTCGGGAAGGATTGAGAGCCCATGCCGAAGTGTAGGGACACCGTCTTAGAGAAGTATCCATTCATGTTAGCCAACTGGCAGAGGTTTATGGATAACAAGGGGTTTGAGAGATAGTAGTCCTCTCATGGCTTGGGGAAGACTAACCGGCCAAAGAAAGTGGGTGTGCCCTACTCTGGCAGGATACTTTATGCAGAGGTGGAGAATAGGATGGTAAGTAAATTAATTTCAATTACATTTTGTTTAATAGTAAGTACATTACCTTAATTTGATCACATTTTGTTTTAATTTGGTTGCATTTTACAGGATATTGGGAGTAGCCTAGGGGAAAGCCACATATGGTCGACTCATATATAAAGATTCGAACCAAGAAGGGAGAGCATTCTAATCCATAGGTCGTCAAGACCATCGTAAGTTATAATTGAAATTATATTCTCAATTTCAGACGATTTATTGATATTCTTTTTCAAAGTTAATAACGTGTTTTTATATTATTTCAGGACAGGCTAAAAGGCGATGCACAACACCCATAGTGATGTCGAAAAGGCATCTCTGAGTATGGATGCATTGATCCAAGGGTTGAGCCTTGATAAAGAAGGTTTTACTCGGTCTGTCATCTCCTGGATATGAAGGTCAAAGTTGATCGACATTGCTTGTAGTAACATTACGTTGTACTCCAAGTTCAAGACGTACAAATAAGATACAAACTCAAAATTTGAAAGTATCCAACAAATAATAAACCACGTGTTCAGATGGGCTAACCACGCTATCATAGATAAAGGGAAGGAGAAGGCGAAGGCAAAGGATAAAGGAAAGGTCGAATAGAAGGTGAGCAAGGGGATCACTACTCCACCCTTTACTGAATCTAAATGACTTATTATCCCCGTACAATATGTACTCAACCCCTAAACCAACTATCTTGACTCCATTTGAGACAACTGGGTAGAGAGTATATATCCTTAACATGCGTGGAGGCGACCAATTTGCCAAGGGAGTGAAGGACACGACCATCACTCCGGGTACCACGGTGTATAATCCTGCACTACAACATTTTGAGTCCCGTGTCCAGATCACTGAGATTATAGCGGGGAAAGAGGACGAGGTATTTTGGTTGGACGAGTAAGTCGGAGTTCGACATATTAATGGCGCGTTAGGGGCGTACATCGTTTGGCTGAATTTTCTCCTAAAGCCTTATTAAGTTTATTTAGGGTGTTAAATTTAATAAATGTTGTGATGTATTAATGTAATTAACTTGAAACATTAATTTGGTTTGATTTCAGGAATTGATGTATTCTGGTTTTGATTTCATTGTCATGTTGTATTTTACTGTTGATGTTGGTTTGAAAAAAATGACTTTTTAAAAACAGGTTTACTGCTGAGCGATAATTATTGCCCAATATTTTTTTTCTTGTTCTGCAGTTTTTTCACGATCCTTAAACGTGATAAAAATTATCACAGTTATGGTACATGACAAAAGTGTAGAAAAAATAAGAGTTGTGCGCACGACCTTAATTTGAACCCGTGCTCACGGTTACGCATATATTTCAGCATTGCATACTAATCGTACGCATGACCAAAGTCAATTGTGCACACGATTAAGTTTGGTCTTGTCATGGTCAATGATCGTGACAAGATCGTGACAATACCAATGTCTTGTCACGATCCATGGCCATGACAAGTCTTGGTCACACCACTATTGAAGATGATTATATAGTGTAAAAAAGGACCGTGATAAGGGGATATTGTCATAGTCAAGGATTGTGACACAATCTGTTGTCTCATCCAGACCCGTCATGGTCTTTGATGGTGATAACACGTCCAAAATGATGTAGTGGGCATGGGATTTTATTCTAGCTCATATCCATAAACTGGTGCCAATGGCGTTTGAACCCCTAACACGTGGTGTTATAAACAACATACCTTACCAGTGAAGCTGAAAAGGCATAGGTGTTAAAAGAGTACAAATCTCTCTCTCTATCTCTATCTCTCTCTCTATCTCTCTCTCTCTCTCTCTCTCTCTCTCTCTCTCTCTCTATATATATATATATATATATATATATATATATATTACTTTCTTTCACCCAAGCAATGTGGGATGTAACTCTCTGGCTACCGGATAAACAATGGCACCAATTTGTTACCAAAAACTGTTGAAGCTTGTTAACAAAACCCTTCAAATCATGTCATATGATCTTAAAATCATTAGATATGAACTCTATAAATTAAAATCCAATAAAATCCCTAATGTTTTTTATGCTATTCTGATTAGATTCATGGTTAATTGGATCATTCCTCCTCAAATATTCAACTTATGGTTAGTTTTATAAATTCAAATATTAGATCTTTAAATGAGTTGTTAATCATCTAAAGCTTCTATAAACTTATTTCTAAGACTAATATGATATTTAGTTAGGGAGGAGAAGGGTCAATTTTGAGATATAAATGTTGTTAGAGTTGAAGGTTTTTTGCTAGAAATGCTAAAGAAGAGAGATAGAGGAAAAAGAGGACCCGACCCCCATCGAATCAACTTGAACCAAACCCGAATTTATCCAACCATGAGTGTTATCTGGGTTAGTTTTGGCGTAAGGGATGCTTTGGTTCGAGTTTCGTTTGGGGACTTCTAACTAATTTAGATGAATATAAAGGTAGTAGGTTTGAGAATTAATACCTAGTGAGATACCTTTAGGATCAGGACAAGAGTTGTAATGTTAGCTAACATTTAATGATTGTGTAAATCCTATATTAGATGATAACGAATTTATAACCATCGAGTTTGGTAACTATTTGGAATGATCATTATAAATAGTCTGGAGAGACGATATATAAATATTGGAGCCTTAGAAGTTCAGGCTAAATTATATAAACGGTTAAAGCCAAATGTGTGTAATAACATGTGATAAATAGAGATTATTTGTGTAACCCAATTGAGTAGGATTTATGGAATTTGTTTGACTTATTTGCAATCATACCATATGTGTGTGTGCTTTGCGGGTGACCTACGAGGGATTTGATGGAGGGTGTACGACGTTAATCGCACGTGATATTCTCGGTGATAGAGACAGATTTTTCCCAGGTCTTATTTACTCCGATCCTACGTGCTGAGGTATCTGTCCCCCGAGTGGGGATAATGGGATTGGATCCTATCCTATAGCCAGGGGTATTGGACTTGTACGTTTGGTGTGATAATGTAATTATTTCCCATTGATGTTACTTTGAGGTTATAGGGTTGTTACGTCCTATAATTATACTTAGTAGTGCACTAAAGATCCCCAAAGGCAATAGGAATAGGCATCTAAACTTTTATTTTTGGGTTTAAGCATAACCCATATGATCTGTAGTGAGTTGAATATACTCACAAATATTTTAGACTACGTAATCTTTATATTCGTTGTATCTTGAGATGACTATACTAGAAATGCATATAGTATAGGATTATGACTCAGAAATAATGTTATAAAATGTACTATAGACATATAGAGTGAATTGTGACTCAAAAATATTAAAGGCTGATGCACTAGAGATATACATTTAGAATCATAACTTGAGATCATTAAAGTGAGATAATAATGTTTAGTGAGTTAACTACCATTAATGTAAGAGATTATTTTAAAGTAAGTGATTTTCAATTCAATATACGAACTTAATATTGTCAAAGTAAAGAATACTTAATTAAAATATGAAATTATATCATACGGGACTCGTTCGGGCTTGTGATTAGAACCACATGCTTATTTAGGTTTTTTGGATCGTTAGTAATCATCCCAAAACATGTAGGAATGATTAGAAATTGTTGGTTGCAAATATGGTGGACTATCATGAAAGATAGATAGATAGATAGATAGATAGATAGATAGATAGATAGATAGATAGATAGATAGATTAAAATGGTGAAACCCGCATGAAGAAGGCGAACTGGGTCTGTCACTGCTTGATTGATCGATCGACCCTTGAATGTCGATCGATCGAGCAGTCGATCGATCGACCTCACCCCCTCGATCGATCGATCGACCCTGCCTGGACTCTAGAGAATTTTGTAAATAAATTTCCTTTTAATTGCCATCGCTTAATGGGAACCTTAGTGATGATATTTTACCTATGAGGAGACTTCATAAATACCAGTAGGTGTACCGTGAGATTTCTTCATAAATAATTGAGTGGGAATTTTGGAGAAACGAACCGACGGGAGAAAGATCGATTTAGCCGTATGTTAGGATTGAGAGAATTTAGCTACGGAAAGAGTGGGAGTAAATTCCGGGAAAAATACCAGTAGGTTAAAGTTAACTTAACTACTTAATTAAGGGAGGGGTAACCAGGGCCCTTAGAGTTGCGTGAATACTCAAATAAATACAATAGTGAAATAAATTGTAAATTAATGAGTACGGTGAATATAAGTAAAATATATTACGTACGGGCATCATTTGATAGGTCGGGTACGTACCTACTAAATTATATAAAAGTTTGGGTTAAGAGAATTTTACCTAAATTAATTATGTTAGGGTCGATGTGACATTCCGAACTAACATAAGGTTATTATATGTTTGGGGTCGATGAAAAATGCCGAACCAAACTTTAAACTGGTGTCGCGATGAAAGAGTCCCGAACCAGAATATGTGTATATATTCATATATTTTTTAAATAGTTGGGGTCGATGGATCATTCCGAACCAACTCTTACTTGGGTTCGATGTATCATTCCGAACCAAGAGTCCTTATGTGTGGTAAAAGGATATGTTAGTGATAACTAATATTAAGTACATGATTGTGTGATAAAATGTATTCTATGTGCATAATCTACAGATTGAGAATAGTAGATAATGAAATGAATTGTAAATATCTTAGTAATAATTTATAGCGTGATGTAATTATTACAAGAATAAGGATAACGAGCAGTAAATAAGTTACCTACGCTTATGGGTAGTATAACTAGGTGAACTAAGTGTCCTCGTTAGACATATACTATAGAAGAGAGGTGAGGAAGTTCATGGGAGTTGTGCGAAACTTTAATATGTGTAAGCAATAACTCAATTGTGATAACTGCTTGCAAAATATTTTCAAATATTTTGAGTACTAACTCTTGCTATGTAAAATCTTTTAAAAACCTTTTAGGTGCCCAGCCACAGGGACACCCAGCATGATTTCATTCCAGGGATTTGGGAGTTGCAGCACGTGTGGATGTTGCAGGGATTGTTTAGACGTTTCCTCTTCTTCAGTTCTAGTGCGGGATCTTAGTTTTAGTATTCTTAGTTGGGACATGTTGTCCCATATTTACTTTTACAGTTATTCTGATTTTGGATTTTGAGATGTCCTTTATTGGCCGTGGTTTCTGGCAAGACCTTACCTGCATTCAATTATTTTTGCAACAGTTTTTATCACTAGCTCATAATGTTATTGTATGGAATATTTGTTTTGCTTAAGAAAGATAAAATTTGGCAATCGCTCAATTTCACTTAGGTGGTTAGTAACTTAAAACGTTTTCGACAGTGATGCTAAGAATGAACCATTTAAGAAGCTTGTTTAAATTAAATTAAGGCTTGATCACCCAAGGTTTAATTGGGCGGGGTGTCACAGGAAGCGGACATATGCCTGCGAGTGAGTCATAACCACACCCGGAATTACCTCACTAGCGCAGAATAAACATATAATAAACGTTCATATGGCCGAGGACTATATTCACCCTGCATTCATTAGCCAGGGAACTTCACCTCACGCGCGCAACTTCCCTTATGATAGTGATTTAGAGAGGTGTGTTTACGTAAATTATCATTTACGAAGATCATTTCTTTTTCCATTTGAAAACATTCATATTTTTCATTCTCAAAACTATTCATTTTCAATGATGAAATAGCAATTTTAGAATGTGCATTTCTTATTCTTTAAGTCATATTTTAGTAATGACCTATGACCCGTAGTGACAATATCCTCACACTCGTCTCCAAGGGTCCAAAACAATACCATAAATCATCAAAGTGAGTCTCCCTCAATAATAGTCTCCCAAAAGTCCCAACGTTATCATTTTTACCTTTTATACAATTTAAGTTAACTTCATATATCATACAGAACATAAACTCTCAAAACTAACCTTAGGATAAGCCCAAATAACCCCATGCTAGTCTAGGATATTTACCTACCCAATACAAACCTATAAAACTCTTCATTACTTCCCAATGGAAGGTTCCTAGACCTCGAACCTAAAAGAAAATACTCAAAACAAAACTTGAAAAATCTCACAAAACAGGGCATCCGAATCGATTCGCCTAGCGCCGAATCGATTCGCCCCTGATTGCGAATCGATTTGCCCAAAAGCGAATCGATTAGGTGAGAAAAACCAACATTCTGACTCAGCCGAATCGATTCGGTCCCAACCCGAATCGATTCGGTTTCCCAAAACTGTGACCTTTCCCATATCCGAATCGATTCGCTGGGGAGCCGAATCGATTCGGCCCTGCAGAATTGCCGAATTTGAGCTACGGGTTTAAGAACCCTAAAATCCCAAAAACCCAAATCATTCAATTTCTTTCAACATCAACAACAAATAACTCTCTCAAATCACTTCTACACAACTAACAACTAATATATATTCCTCAAATCAAACTTGAATCAAGATTAAAGGATTAAACACCAAAAATTCCCGAAATCCATAAATGGTTTAAATCTCCAAAAATATAACTATACATGCAATTTATCACATTAAATGAATATCTATCAAGTAACAAACTTGCCTCAAGTTTGTAGTCTTGGATTCTCTTTCGGTAGCCACGATTTCCAACTCCAATCTTTCATTTCTATCTCTTTTCTCCATTTTCTCCCAACTCTCTCTTCTCTCTCTCTCTTTCTCTCTCTCTCTCTCTCTCTCTCTCTCTCTCTCTCTCTCTCTCTTAGTGTAAGACATAAGAACGGGAAAATAAAAGGGTTGGGAGACTTAGACGGGTCTTAAACATAAATTCCCCTCTTTTAATTGTTAATACATCATTAAAATGACTCGTAACTACATAGTTGAGTCATAACCTGTTAAAAGTGCCCGAAACTCAAAAATACAACTTGGCACTTATTTTGACTATCTCGACTATTCCAAAACTAATCGCACCCCCTATTTTGGCATTCGGAGTAACGTATAATATTTTTATGTTCCAGCTTCATTTTATTTCATTAATTATGCTCAAATTTAAATACAAGTCATAACCGTCGTTTAACATACAACGACGCAATAAAACACAATATAATGTTATTTACCTTCTCATAACGGTAAATAGGCAAAACATGGTAAATATTATCCCTTAATTCACGAAAAATAATATTTACTTCAACTTTCTCTTTTTTATAAAATTAGCCCATCGGGCAAAATAATATAAAATAGTCGCTCCAAAGTCTGGGTTGTTACATACTCCCCCCCCCCCCTAGAAGGTAATTTTGCCCTCAAAATTCAGGCGTACCCTATAATCATATTAAGGGCATACTATTCTAAACTATTGTTCTATCATCCTTAGAAAACTCCGCGGCAATGAGGCGTCCCCATTAAACTTTGGACTAAAGTCGTCACTTTCGATCTTAGTCTACATTCTTCGTGCTCTAACATAGCACCAAATCATTCCACATGAACTATCGATCTTACCTTCAATAACGGAAGAAAATTCCTACATAACTCGGCACAAGTTGCCTTTCTTCCTAAAACACGTTATACCCTTCCTCAGGGATATCTACACTAACACTTAATCGCTTAACCCCAACACTACTTAACTTCTATTCGTATTGGCGCAACCCTTAAAAGTATACGGCTCAAAGAGCCCAATCATTTAAGAATATTCCTGGACCACTCTAAGTCCACGGAATTTATTGTCCGCTGGTTCCATCCAACGAGCAGGCGAATTACTCAGCCGACTACACCAGGCTACAGACGGTGCCATCCTTAGAAAAAGGAATCTGAATTATTGTACGGAAATTCAATCCATGAAAGCTACTGCTCCCATCCTTCCATTTAGCCTAAGGCGCACCTTCGAGGTATGCCTTTCGGCATTTGGTTAACTTTCTCCATTCATTCAACCACTCACGGGTGGCGGATTGTACCCAACTTCACTTGGTTCCCATTACTTCCTAGAAACTTTACCAATACCTTGACACGAAAGTTTAGTCTCGATCCAATACTATATTGATAGGAACCTCATACAGTTCCATAACTTCGCCATAAAGAGCTGGGCGTACTCCTCCATAATTAGTCCGCCCATTTTGGTGGGAAAAGCGGCAATTTGGTCAAGGGATCAATAATTTTCTCAAATAGGATCATGACCATTGTGATGCCGATAATTCGATGAAAATGTCCATGGATATATCCTTCCTCGTTCCACACTACTCTCTTAACACTAGTAGGTGAATTGGTAAATAACGGACATGAATGCTCTTGATATAGCGTCCTCTTGGTTAGGCTCATTCCACCTAGCTTTCCATGCCTTCACTAGTCTCCCCGACGGGTTTTCTACTCGGCGCATCAGCTACCCCATTCCCATTTGATAGTCTAATTGACAGTCCTTCACTAACTTTAAACACCAACTCTGTCACTCCAACAACATATTACAACAACTTGTTGTTCATGAAAAGACTAAATTTCCTGCCCAGGAAGTAGTGTCTCTATTCTTTTAAGGCGAATACTACCGCTACGAACTCTACATCAAGCGTGGGATAATACTCCTCATAAGGTTTAAGTTTGTGAGACGCATGAACAATAGGTCCATGCTTAAGTATTAATACTTCCCGTTCCTGGCAGAGACTCGTTAGTTAAATCCACTCTCGATCTTAACAACACGAGTGCAGGAGTAAAAGTCAGCTCATCCTTTTGACTCCCCGAAAGCTAGGTTACCGACGTAACATTCTTTCTAAGAGAGGCCTCACCTCGGCATGGCGTCCCGAATCGCTCAAGATCCCACACTTCTACTTCTGGGGACCTGATCCTACTTAGAGTTAACCCACAACCTACTCGTGGTCAACTCCCTACCGCCTTCCTAAAATAACGTCACATGCCCTAAGGGCCTTACGTCCTAATAATCCTAAAGTCAATGTATATCCTATTCAAGTCGTATAAATATAATGCTAATTTTATCCCTAGTGCCCAAGACCTTTCTCAACTTTCGACATTCGCTTGGTTTCATGCGTGGGACGTCTCGCCAAAGCAAAATCCAAACAAGGAACCCTCCTGTTATACTGCTACCTCGCATCGTCGGTCATCAAGATATAACAGTCTAAGACACATGATAGGGACCACTAAAATTATAACTCGAAACTCTACTAATATGCTTCTACTCCTATGTCTTACCATTTTAAATAATTGAAAATTTCAACTAATCGGACGTTTACTTTCTGTAAAGTCTCACAAATACTTTATCCTCATATGTATACATACATTTTCCTTTAGATGACCTTCTCATCAAGGCATAACCATAAGTCTCAATTCGACTTCCTTATCTCAGTCTCCCTCACATCGATCAGAGGAGAGAACTATTCATAGTGCTTCTATATTGCACTTTAATAGCCCTTGAATCACTCAATCACATGATTCTCGGCTAAACCTTCCAACCCAGCACTCTACCAACAGAAAGAAAGAAAAAGAAATAAAGAAAAAAAAATACATCATCTCTCCACTTCCAACGTCGTTAAGTTTCATGCGTGGAGCGTCTCGCAAAGCGATTCCAAACAAGGAACCCCTCCTATGCATTACTACTTAACTTTGTTGGTCGTGGAGATAGAGCAACATCATACAAGTAAGGCAAACAGACGACAAACAAAACAAATAAAAAAATGAAAATTTCTCGCATGCTTAAAACTACCTCTTTAAAGTCTCAATCCTGTATCCACGTGAGATATCATAGAACAATTAGTTCCGCTCTGAAACTAGAAGTAGGATAGCCTCGCAATTTATTTTCTTGCTATCACCCTAACTAAACTAAGGATATTCTCACTCGTATAACACATATAATACGAGTAGCACATACCACACATATACTTTTAAAATATCATCACTCGCCTTATAACGAGTGAAGGAAAAATATAGAACTTCCCTACTATGGAAGCCATATAGATACACTCTTTATAATAACATTAGTATTACCACAAGCTCAAATTACACACCCGAATCTAGGGTTAATACAATACTACTCCATCTTATCATAAAGAATGCACCACCCTCAACTAAGGTGGAATTTCCACCAACATTCTTGTCAATCACCTCGGGCCAATACCAATGGTTCCCAGACACCGCACTCTAGTCTTATCCGAACCAAAATACTTCCGTTAATGCACCGACTAGGTATCCTATTCTTGCCCTTGTTCTCCAGTCAACAAGATCAAAATGCGTGGTTCTACATTCCACGTCAGAACCATCTTTCAAACTCTAGTCACTTGACGATTTCCCGCGTAGTTCCCTTAACTTCCTCAACAAAAGAGAACATGCTCTGGCCTCCCCTACCTTGGTTCAATAAGTCTTCCCCGGGTGGATGTCCACCAATGGGGTTTCATGAACACTACTTCTCCACAAGTGTTAGCAACACTTACTTGTGAGCCTATCATTCCACTGAAGGGCTCTTTCTTCCTTGTATCTACCCACTTCGATACAAGGTTTCCTTAACCCTGTAACTCTTTATTCACTGTCGGCCTCTGACCGAACCTCATGTAAATATTTAAGAATTTGCTTTCCCGTCATTCCTAATTTCACAAACAAACTCGACGTTAAGAATATCTACCGGGTTTATCTATGAGCGAAACCTTCATGCTCCACCAAATATGGTAACTACGTTCCCACCATTTCGACATTACTCTAACGGGTGAAATCCTTCCTCCATTATTCACATCTGGGCACTTCTATACCCCTCTCTAGGCTAAAGTTCCTAGGCCTTATTTCCACCGAATGAGATTGCACTTCCTCCATCTGACTTAACTTCAACATGGGGTCCTTATCAAGGACTTTTCAACTTTAGGTTGACGTCGCCTGGAATCCCAATCTTAGTACCACTCTCCACTTGTAGAGGTACTTGGAAAACTATATCTTTTGTACTTAGTAGTCGCGATAGCAATATAAGATAATTCTACGAAAGGAGAGACCTCCAAAGCGGCCCTCATCCCCGACTATAGCTTACAGTTCTTAGTAATCCTGTCTCATGAAGCCTTCACAACGGCCTTCCCTGACGCCCTTCTTCAGCCGACCTACGAATCTCAGACGAATGAGCAAAAGATTTTATGGGTTCTTACATCATGGAAGGAGAACGAAATCTCACAAGAGAAATCAACGATCTTAGTCCTAAGGCTCTATATCAAATCAAAAGTAACGATGAAAGCGTAATACGTCCGCACAGATTCCTAAGCACTCTAGAACCTGATGCTCTGATACCATCTGTGATAACCCGCCTACTAAAATAAGAGGTGGCCAGCCCGATACTCCAATAATCATAGGAATCATAGATGGTCCATCCTTAGCATCACTGTCGTTAAAATAATAGTACGATATAACCATCAATTATTTTAGAAAACGGACTCTCAATTAAAATTTTATAAATAAAAGAAAAGCACTTAGACAATCCAACTTGCAAAAAACGTGGATACCAAAAATCAACGGGTAAAAGGATGATAATTATATATAAAGTAGTAACCGAATAAGCTGTCCGTTAATAGACTAATACAAACAGGTTACACCAAGTATTACAAATTAAATATCACATTATAATAATTGATTACAAAGCATGGGCAACACGCCCGAATAAATAAACTGAACATGGCTAGAGTACAAAAGATAGAAGCGTCTATGACAAATATCCTACAACATCCGCAAAATGCTATAGCTCCAAGACAACTAAAATGGAGAGGTTATTACAGGAGTCCTTGCAGAGGAGCACCTGAACGGACAATGAGTTCATGAAAAACAAAGAAATATAGACGGGTCAGGGCCCGGTTTGATATGATTACCATGTGACTAAAATGCATGACAGTTATGAATGTAACAATCTCTCGTAATTAAACATAAGGTTCTCACCTCTCATTCTTAAAGCACAACCTAGCGCAATATCAATGCTAATGCTCAATGATCATATAATCATGGGAGAACTCATCTACATATACTCAAGGAGACATCATTTCAATTATTCACAATCTAAATACACAATTCCTTTTCTCTTTAGGAAATACATATATGGCAATTCATTTTACAAAATGTTTACCAATATAATTTCATCTCATAATTTTCTTTACTAATTATATTTCCCTTCTTCCATCCAGGAAATATATTTAAAGCAAATTTTATTATCATAAAATGCTTTTACATATCATAACTTCTCAATTTCCCTTCTTCCATCCAGGAAATGTATTTAAAGCCATTTTATTATTATAAAATTCTTTAACATCAATAATGTCCCACGTTATTATAAATAGTTATATTTCATATCATATAACGTTTCTAAGACCGCCCGTCCGGGTTTCCCCACTATGCGCGCCCCTAAATGGCTATCATCTTTCGGGGTCTATCACCAAGATAACCTGGGATCCTACAATGCGAGACGTCGGGAAGCGGCCATATGCCTGCGAGTGAGTCATAACCACACCCGAAATTACCTCACTAGCGCAAAATAAACATATAATAAAGGGTCATATGGCCGAGGACTATATTCACCTTGCATTCATTAGCCAAGGGACTTCACCTCACGCGCACAACTTCCCTTATGATAGCGATTTAGAGAGGTGTGTTTACGTAAATTATCATTTACGAAGATCATTTCTTTTTCCATTTGAAAACATTCATATTTTTCATTCTCAAAACTATTCATTTTCAATGATGAAATACCAATTTTAGAATGTGCATTTCTTATTCTTTAAGTCATATTTTATTAATGACCTATGACCCGAAGTGCCAATATTCTCACACTAGTCTCCAAGTGTCCAAAATAATACCATAAATCATTAAAGTGAGTCTCCCTCAATAATAGTCTCCCAAAAGTCCCAACGTTATCATTTTCACCTTCTATACAATTTAGGTTAACTTCCTATATCATATAGAACATTAACCTCTCAAAATTAACCTTAGGATAAGCCCAAATAACCCCATGCTAGTCTAGGATATTTACCTACCCAATACAAACCTCTAAAACTCTTCATTACTTCCCAAAGGAAGGCTCCTAGACCTCGAACCTAAAAGAAAAGACTCAAAACAAAACTTGAAAAATCTCACAAAAATAGGGCATTCGAATCGATTCGCCTAGAGCCGAATCGATTCGCCCAAAAGCGAATCGATTCGGTGAGAAAAACTAACATTTTGACTCAGTCGAATCGATTCGGTCCCAACCCGAATCGATTCGATTTCCCAGACCTGTGACCTTCCCCATATCCGAATCGATTCGCTGGGGAGCCGAATCGATTCGGCCCTGCAGAATTGCCGAATTTGAGCTACGGGTTTAAGAACCCTAAAATCCCCAAAACCCAAATCTTTCAATTTCTTTCAACATCAACAACAAATAACTCTATCAAATCACTTCTACACAACTAACAACTAATATACTGAGAACGCGTGTAATATCGATTTAAATTAAATTCGCAAGTTTTCAAGTAACCCTTATTTAATTAGAGTCTAGTTTTAAATCAAATAAAATCAGCCCCTAAACATCCATCTACGGTGCGTGTGTCAACCCATAAACAAATAAAGTATGCGAAACAAGTTTAAGGAAAAATCCCCACAGGGCAAAACCTTTTATTTCACTATAATAAGTAAATCGCAACTTACACGTATTACAATGAAATACAGTGACACACGAATACCCGCAGGCGTCGGTCGGTGTCGTCAGCAATGAATCCACACGCAGCGAACCCACATGAACCTCAGTACAATCAACAAAGGAAGAACCGCAGCACTCCTCAATGACACGCAGCCATAAAACTTTGTAGAGACCCCCTCAGCAATGACACGCAGCCCTCGGTTGCAAAGATCTCTCCACAAAGGTTTGAACAAACTAAAAAGTTATGTTCTTGGGTTACCAAAAAGATTCACAAAGGATTGGCAATTGTGTGAATCAAAAAACCTAGAGTCTTGGGCTCAATAGGTGAAGACTTAGAGTATTTAGGACTCTGAAATTCGTCTTGAAAAGTCTTAAAAACAACTCCCCGAAGTAGGCTTTAAATAAGAAAACTTTGAGCCTAAAAAATCTCAGCAGATCTGGCGAAGTTTATCCCAGGCAGATCGGTCCGGCTTGAGGGCGGATCGGTCCGATTGACCGGATCGGTTCTTTTATTCTGAGGCGGATCGGTCCGGTTGTGACCGGATCGGTTCAGTTGATCCTGCTTCATCGATTTGCTTGCGGTCCGGGGTATACTGGATCTGCAGCAAGCGGATCGGTCCGGTTGAGGGGCGGACCGGTCCGGCTGTCAGACTTTGATTCCTCCTCTTCTTTTGATATTCGGATCCGTTGATGAATGTATGAATCTTGAATTTCTTCAACGGTGTAACGGCGTGCGACATAATAAATTGTTAATGGACAAAAATGTCCTTACAAATCTCCCCCTATGTCTATGCCGGTACATACATAAAAACAAACATCCGAATTATCAAACAACTAAAAATGCCTATACAAGTCTACCCTTCCATGAACCCAAAACTGGAAAGATACAATTGAATAAGACTACAACGTTTGGTCTTTAATTCTTCAGGAATCATCAAATCTCAAATATTTTCACATCAGGGTGTGCAATCCAATGATAATCCATGTAGTACCTACACACATGAGAAAAAGCAAAATACCAAGTGACATATCAAGTTTGAAATGAGATAATATATGATAAAAACATAAGCAACATCTCAAAAACTCCCCCAAAATTCAAACTCCCCCATAATATGATAATTCTTTCTCCCCCTTTTTATGATGTCCCCAAATAGACAAATGAGAAGAATGAATCAAATAAGCAAAATCGGGGTGTCACGGTACAAAACAGGGCATCAAATAATATGGTAAACGTGCTCTTTCAAGGAGATGCTCAAACAAATCTTCACAAACTATTTTTGAATTTTTCAAATTTTTCATACAAAGATAATATACCAATGTGAACAAATATGATACAAAAATCACACCATGGATTTAGACTCAAACAACCAAGTCATGGAAACGGAATGTATGGGTGTGAACACATTCAATAGGTAAATCAACTCAATCAATCATATGTGCACGATGCATACGTGTACTCCTAACGAATGAACATCAAAGGTATCCTTAGGTGTAAAAATTTGTTGAATTTAGATGACATCGTCTTATGCAAATCAACAAATCAAAGTCAAATGATTTCCACACCAATAACGTCCAAAACTATGTAGCGCATTTTCAAGAATTTCAAGGACGTGCAAACCTGTTTTAAATTCTCCAACCAAACTCCCTCAAATATATTATCTTTTAGAGGTAATCTAAATTCTCAAACTTTGGAGAATTGGTGCAAAAACCTAAATGGCCCATATTTTGGCATGAATTTCTTTTTATTGCCTTTCAATTTTTTTTCGGGTTCTTTTAACCTCTTCGGACCTCGGATAATAAAATTCCTCCATTTTTTAGGTCCTTTTTAACGGTGGCTTTTGCGCAAAGGATATATGATTACCTTTCGCAGCCCCTCCCCATTTTCAAACAAAGCACACAAACTCACAAAACGGTTCTTATATGCACAATTTCCTTATCAAAATATATCGCGCTTGGTTCGTTTTAAGGACAGGATTGAAGTGAAAACACCCAACCAACATGTGATAAGACAAGCACAATAATCAAACAAATTCGTGCAAGTGTGCATTAAAGGAAACATGAGTCAAACATGTAGGAAGTAACACTTAATTACATCTTAATGACTCCAAACATTATAAAGCACAAGGATGAATTGACCTATTGTCTCAAAACACTATCAAATAGTCACACGAAAATAATGGAATGATGTTGTGACTTGGTCATCCTAAGTGTTCATCCATAAACGGTGCAAACAAAAAACACAAATCTTTTTGGATTTTTCAAAATTTTTGTCAAAAATAAAATCTATTTTGTATTTTTCAGAAATTTTCAAACAAAATATACAAAAATGATACATACTAGCAATAGGCAAACAATGTTATCATGAAAATCACCCTATGCTAGTAAACAAGTCAAACCTCAATCATTAGGTGCGGAGGGGTTTTCCAAAGGTGGTGACAACTTATGAAAAACCTCCATCAATTCTTGTGAAGTTTTGACTAAAAACTTAACTTGCTCACCTAAATGTGCAAACTCTCTCATGTAGTCTCCGGGAGCATGTAAAGTATCATGTGTGGGTGCATGTGTGCCAGAAACACGTGTAGAAGCAAAACGTAACACATACCCCAACGTAAAGCAAAATTCCCTAAGGTGTCCTCTCCTCTTGCAATGGGAACAAACATAAATAGGCCTAGGAACACCTCTCTCAAAAACTCTAGGACGCACTTTCCTAAAAGGAATGGGACGCCTGGGGGGGTTAGGGTGAGACACATGTGAAACTGTCACTTAAGTGGGAACCGACTCGGGTGCTAATTGGGAAGAAGAAGCACCGTCATGACTTATTCCTAACTTCTCACCTTTACCCTTAAGAACCACCTTTTCAACCTTCTTAGGTGCGTTCAAAAAATTGACTTTGACCTCCCTGGCACGTTCGAGATCACTCTCGAGTTGGGATACACGTGTCGTCAGACTAGACAACGTGTCGGTCAAATCACACTTCTCCTTTCTCAAAACCTCCTTTTCTTTCTCCAAATCTAAAACCCGACGACCTAAATCCCTATTATACTTCTTTGTTTTCAAGGTCTCGGTGTACAAATCTCTAAAAGCTTTTTGGAGCTCACTTTCATCTCCACTTTCACTCTCACTTTCTTCCTCACTTGAAGCGCTCAAACCATCACTATCACTTTCGTGTGCACTATTGTGGGACAAGGTGGGTGTGCTCACACGACTAGAAAAAGCAACAAACTTCTCACTACTAGACTCATCACCCTCACCTTCACTCACTAAGTGTGGCGGGCATAGCTACTTTCTTTCCTTTCGTTCTAAGACACGTAGGACACTCAAACGACTTATGTACCTTACCCCCACATTCAAAACAAGTGACGTTTTCAAAATCTTCCTCACACCCCTCATCGGAGTCATTCCCTTTTTCCCTCTCACCACTTTCTTTGGCCTTTCCTTTCTTTTTATTTTTCTCAAAAAAAATCTTTTTATTGGAAGAATTATTTTTGTTCATGTTGAGAAATTTTTTAAAATTTCTCGCAAATAAGGCCATATCATTAAAATCAAAATCTCCCTCAGAATCGGACTCACAAAATTTTTCTTTCTTTTTCTTAAAATGAGTCTTTAAAGCAATGCCATTATCCTTAGCCTTAATGGTTTTGGGAAACATGTCAATCTCATAGGTTTGAAGATCTCCTACAAGTTCTTCCAACTTAAGTGATTTCAAATTTCCCAAAGAGTTCAAAACAGTGACTTTAGGAATAAAGCGTTTTGGGAGAGATCTCAAAATCTTTTTAACGACACGCGTGTTATCAATCACCTCACCCAAATTAAAACATGTGTTAACAATGTCCGACAAACGTGCATAAAAATCATCAAAGCATTCGGACTCAGACATGGTGATAGTCTCAAATTGGGTGGCCAAATTTTGTAGTTTTGACTCTTTAACCGCGTTCGTACCCTCATGTGTCAATTTCAAAACATCCCAAGCCTCTTTAGACGTGGTGCATGTCATAATTCGGCGAAACTCATCAGGAGAGACAGCTCCAGAAATAGCACTCAGACCACGGAAATTAAAATTGGACAATTTATAATCATCTTCGGTCCAGGCTGACACGGGTTTTAAAGTGGTGATGTTATTAACAGTGACCATGGGAGGAGTCCAACCATTTTCGCAAAGCAACCAAACACGCTCGTCAATAGATTTTAAAATTGATTTCATACGAGCTTTCCAATAGGCATAATTAGACCCGTCAAAAATAGGCATCTGATTATATAAGTGCTCCATAGGAAAAAATGCGAATTTACACAAAACTGATTTTTCAAAAAAAATCAATATCACATGATTTTGCGGAAAAAAAAGGAATACGCAATAAATTAGCGTAACCCGCTCTGATACCAAATTGAGAACACGTGTAATATCGATTTAAATTAAATTCGCAAGTTTTCAAGTAACCCTTATTTAATTAGAGTCTACTTTTAAATCAAATAAAATCAGCCCCTAAACATCCATCTACGGTGCGTGTGTCAACCCATAAACAAATAAAGTATGCGAAACAAGTTTAAGGAAAAATCCCCGCATGGCAAAACCTTTTATTTCACTATAATAAGTAAATCGCAATTTACACGTATTACAATGAAATACAGTGACACACGAATACCCGCAGGCGTCAGTCGGTGTCGTCAGCAATGAATCCACACACAACGAACCCACATGAACCTCAGTCCAATCAACAAAGGAAGAACCGCAGCACTCCTCAATGACACACAGCCATAAAACTTTGTAGAGACTCCCTCAGCAATTACACGCAGCCCTCGGTTGCAAAGATCTCTCCACAAAGGTTTGAACAAACTAAAAAGTTGTGTTCTTGGGTTACCAAAAAGATTCACAAAGGATTGGCAATTGTGTGAATCAAAAAACCTAGAGTCTTGGGCTCAATAGGTGAAGACTTAGAGTATTTATGACTCTGAAATTCGTCTTGAAAAATCTTAAAAAACAACTCCCCGAAGTAGGCTTTAAATAAGAAAACTTTGAGACTAAAAAATCTCAGCAGATCTGGTGAAGTTTATCCCAGGCGGACCGGTCCGGCTTGAGGGCGGATCGGTCCGATTGACCTGATCGATTCTTTTATTCTGAGGCGGATCGGTCCGATTGTGACCGGATCGATTCGGTTGATCCTGCTTCATCGGTTTGCTTGCGGTCCGGGGTATACTGGATCTGCAGCAAGCGGATCGGTCCGGTTGAGGGGCGGACCGGTCCGTTGGCGGATCGGTCCGGTAGGGAGGCGGACCGGTCCGGCTGTCAGACTTTGATTTCTCCTCTTCTTTTGATATTCGGATCCGTTGATGAATGTATGAATCTTGAATTTCCTCAATGGTGTAACGGCGTGCGACATAATAAATTGTTAATGGACAAAAATGTCCTTACATATACATTCCTCAAATCAAATTTGAATCAAGATTAAAGGATTGAACACCAAAAATTCCCAAAACCCATAAATGGTTTAAATATCCAAAAATATAACTATACATGCAATTTATCACATTAGATCAATATCTAGCAAGTAAGAAACTTGCCTCAAGTTTGTAGTCTCGGATTCTCTTCCGGTAGCCACGATTTCCAGCTCCAATCTTCCATTTCTCTCTCTCTTCTTCATTTTCTCCCAACTCTCTCTTCTCTCTCTCTTAGTGTAAGACATAAGAATGGGAGAATAAAAGGGTTGGGAGACTTAGACGGGTCTTAAACATAATTTCCCCTCTTTTAAATGTTAATACACCAGTAAAATGACTCGTAACTACATAATTGAGTCATCACATGTCAAAAGTGCCCGAAACTCAAATATACAACTTGGCACTTATTTTGACTATCTCGACTATTCCAAAACTAACCGCACCCCCTATTTTGGCATTCAGAGTAACGTATAATATTTTTATGTTCCAGCTTCACTTTACTTCATTAATTATGCTCAAATTTAAATATAAGTCATAACCGTCGTTTAACATACAACGCAATAAAACACAATATAATGATATTTACCTTCTCATAACGGTAAATAGGCAAAACATGGTAAATATTATCCCTTAATTCACGGGAAATAATATTTACTCCAACTTTCTCTATTTTATAAAATTAGCCCATCAGGCAAAATAATATAAAATAGTCGCTCAAAAGTCTGGGTTATTACAAAGCTAAGCCCCACTTACGCCATGATTAAGATGGAAAGTGTGTACGCTATTGTGCCCCATTAGCAAAAAAATGGTTTGAGAGAAAATTTAATTAAAAGATCTTTAGATTTTTAATAAAAATATATTATAATCTGATCATCGTTGAGGCATTGCGGACTCGACAAAAGTCTTCGCGTGTGCGAAGGGTAAACGACTCAAGGTCGTAGATGAGGCCAGATTTTTTTTATCCAAGATCAATGGTTTTGAGGTCAGCAAACAACCAGAGACTTTACACACGTCTTTTGAAACACACATTTTTATATACAAAATTATTATGACGTGTAGTAAGGGTAAAAAACAAAAGTTTTTGTAAATATATTTTATCAATTTGTTTTCTTAACCATAAAAAACTTAATCCTCCAAGTTAATGGCTTCAAGATCTTGTACTTTGATGAGAATTTTCGGTATAGCAAATACCTCAAGTACGGACACACTAAATGTGTTTTATAAATCGAAATAAGATAATCTAACAAGCGAGGGGCACATGAGTAAACTATACTCTTACAAGAATATTGACTCTACAAATTCAATTTTGCAATAACTAACTTGTAAATTTAGGTTTGCACTTTATGTATCCTCCCACTGATAGGGAGGCCCAATTAGTGCTCTGACCACAACCGTGTTGAGAATTAAAAAATATATTTTTTATGTTGCAAAGTTAAATTTTCACTCCGCCAACCATATCTCTGGTGTGACTGGAGCATTAGTGATTAGAGACCAAAGATCGAACGATTGGAATCTCAAAGGTTTGCTAGATGGAGATCCAATATTATTTTGTAAATCTTTAATGTAATGGCAGAATATGTATTTTGTAAAGATAAAAACACTCATTGATGATGAAAAATAGGAATTAATTTTACAAAAAATATGATTATTCTATACGGATAACTTATAAGACCCATCTACAAGGTATGGAGCAAAATATCATAATAATAAAGTTGTTCTTAATAAGAAAATTCAAGATCATTTAGCGTGACAGACCAAGCGTCCCGAAAATGGCACTTGCAGTATCTAAAATGTAGTGGGATTAACTGTATTTTATTAAATTATAGTTTGGGTTGAATTCAATTAATTTCTATTTTGAGTTAAATTCAATTAAATTCTAGAAAAGTAAAACCAAGCCATACTCAAAAACATAATTTTTATAAGCAAGCATAAAAAACAAATGTTCATGACATAATGTTGAAAGCAAAAATAATAAGTTTTTTAGAAATTCATAAATTCCTAACGCTATAGGTGATGGTGTCAATCATGCGTTTAGAAGTACAATACCTTTATTAGACTATGAATTATCATGATCTCTTGACACAAACTCCTTTGGTATTCTCCTTACGTTAACAAAATATGTCAATAAATATCAAAGTAGTAATATATTAAAAATAAATATGAAAAAAAATATATAATTTTACCTCATGCCACTGGTACATATTTGACATAATACCCAGGCCAGCCTCCCAGTGATACTTGATCAACGAGATATAATAATCGGTCTGATGCACACTCACCATGCATGCCCCCAATCATTGCTTAGGTTTGAAATATAATTACTTATTCTTGCAATCCTGACTTTGTTTATTTTATATGGGGTTTGAAATGGATTTTGTGTTTGCTACATTTAAATTGGATCATTGCTTAGGTTTGAATGGATTTTGTGTACTGTTTTGTTGGTTGATTTTTTTTATATTACAAAGTTTGAATTAATTACTGTTGCAATTCTGACTTAATTTCAGTGTTTTGACTTTAATGCGATTTTTTATTAATCAATACAGAAGTTAATTGCATTTTTTATTTATTTTTTGCATATATTTATCTTGTTCATCTCCATGAGAGTTGGCCGTGTTATTTAATTATTGGAGTTTTTATTTGCAATAATTCTTATATTATGGATGAAATTATATTTCATTTATTTGTTAATTAGTTTCAGGTTTTGAGACCAGTTGTTCGGTAAATTTATTTTGGTTTGATAAACACTATGATACATTATAGATTAAGATTGAAAGGCTATTTTATACTATAAATTGGTTAGTTGATTGATTTTCTCAGGTTAAGTTGAGAGTTTTGACATTAATATTGTTTTTTGCATTTTGACTATTGTATATGTATCATCGTATATTTACTTTTGTATCTTTGTATGTCAGTATATTTACATTTTTGAAGATTTTTATCTACATTAATCATCATCTTTTGGATGAAATTATGTTCTCAATATTAATTAGTTTCAGTTTAAATGTTTGGTGCATGTAGTTTGGTTTGGCAGATCGTGAGACACATTTTAATTTGAAGTTAAGAGGTCATTATTATATACTGAAATTAGTTAGTTAATTACTTTTATTAGTTTATTTTAGAGTTTTGACATCTGTAAGAGGGTACTTTAGATAAGTCGGAGGCGTGACCCCTATTTGAGTATGGTAATGATAAGCTAATCTTGGCCAAAGCTTTGGATTAATGATAGGACGCACAAACACAAACCCAATGAAGACAGACTCAGTTTAAACTGACAAAAAACCCTCGTGTATATCTCAGGAAATAGTAATGAACCTTATAAGTAACTTAGCTAGAGGGAGAGAGAAGTAAGCACCCTAGATACACCTTAGTAGGCAGGTAAAAACACACTATACACCCTCCCGAATCTCTGTCAAGTATTAAAAGCTTTGTAATAAATAACAATGGTGAGTGGATAAACCCTATGGCCTGCAATAACTCTCTATCTCTGATGTGTATCTCTAACCAATAACTCCAGAGTTCTCAAAAGGATTATTCCTTTTCTCCTCAGGGGTGGTTGGGGTCCTTAAATAGCCCCCCCCCCCCCCCCACCACCACACACACACACCATCCCCGAGGCAACTCAACCATTAAAACTATGAAAGACATCCCTCATACTTTATGTCACAACATTAAATGCCTGATGTACTAGTTACCTCCATGTCATAAACACTAAATGCCAAGACATGCCTTTTGCCTATTCACTGTGTCAGGGGGCTGTTGTCGCAGAGGTGGCTCACCAACTGCCTGACAGGCCCAAATACCACGGTGGTTTACTCAAGTGCATGTCTGACATTATTTGGCTGGTTAGTGACATCACCTACAGTAGATGTGACATTAAGTAAAGGGCTATTTGGTTTATAACTCAACTCCCGATGGAACTCCAAGCTGCTCCGCTTGAGGTTCCACGGTCAGGGTCCTTCGGTGTTTTACCAGGTGTATCTATGATGGTCAGGACAAGCCCCAACGGTGCCTTACTTCTCAATCCTCCAAACCAAGTCCCTCTAAAGTTCCCACGGTGAGGTCATTCGATAGAGCATGAAAGCTCTCCCAGGCCCTGCCAAGCCTGGTCTCTCGCAAGTACCGTTTGACCTCATACAAACTCATTTATTATTATCGTTACGTCATTACAACCGTTAAAGCTTAAAGTCATTAATAATGAAAATACAATATGACTAATACAACAAGCTAAAATATGAGCTGCCACGCCAAGCTGCCTCACTGAGTTGCCACGCTTGAGCTGCTTCGGTTGTTTAATCTCAAACACTGTTGTTAATTGGGGATTTACCCCTAATCTCAAGATTACCTCCAAGACCCCTCTACATTTGCCCCCTCATGGAGAGATTTGTTGGAACAAGAAATGTCTGCACGAAATGTCTCAAACCGATGGACTTTTCTTTGTGTGAAAAGATTCAGGCCTTTTCTCCTTTATTCATAACCAGAGCGTTAGAGTCTTCGAGAAAAAGTAAAATTCTGCCCGATGTACCTTAGTCATGAGTAATCAATCGTCTAGACTTATGACGAGAGAACATCGTAGCTTTTTGGAACTGTTGGGACATCTTCTTCATTGGGGGTCCAATTAGATATGTCTAACAAAAATTTCTTTGGCGCCAAAACTCAATCTTGTATAGGAAGGCGACGGTTTGTGTTCCCCAGGTGTCACTTCATAAATGACGTGGCGATGTCTTCTCAACTGTCAAAGCACTTTCCAAGGTGCCACGTGTTCATTAGAAATGATTGCAGGCGGCCTTGCACGTGTGATGGTGGGAGACTGAAATGATAACCCCGAAATTTTCAAACGGCTATATCCAAAACACTTCAACCCTCTCTTTCATTTTTTCTTCATCTATTATTATCTTCTTTAGACTTTCGTTTCTTTTGTAGAGAGAGAAAAACTCGCAAAAACTCCATTATTGCTAAGCTTCTTGTTCGCCTTCTTCCCTTCTCATCCTCTAAACTGCTGCCTGTGGTCGCGGTCCTCTATTCTCGTTCTTCAAACCGCCCTTGCGTGAAGCTTTTCTGCATTGGTTCATCCAACAAAGCTACTTTCTCTCCCTTGATTGATTATTTCTTCAAGGGTTGTGGTGAAGGTAGTTCTTCAACAGATGCTCCTGGTCAAGGTACACCATTGGAACTTCCCGCCAATATTCTTGTGATTCTCTCTCGTTTCCTTTTGACGGGCAAACCCAACGACCAACCCCGAAGGGACCTCATCAACCTGTCCCTTCGTTTGGCCCGAGGCATAAAACTTCCACTGGCTACAATTGCCTTGGGATCCCTCTACACCTGGCTGGATAGAACTTTGTTCAACATGGAACGCTCTCTTGGCCGTTATAACTTGGCCAATTTTGCCAACAACGTTCTTCTGACCAACCTCCTTTACTTTCGCTTTCCTGTCGTAGCGGCCAAAGCCAACAGTCCTCCCTTGGGGGAAATAATTCTGCCACCACGGTCCTTTATTTATCACAGAAGACAAAGCCGAAAGGAGTTAATATCTGTGATTGACCATTTTGAGAACTTTTTCATGAGGCCTTATCAGGAGGAAGTCTTCTTTCACACTTGTGAATTTTTTCAACATGAAGCCAGAATGGTAGAAGACAAATAATTTTTTCCCCAGATATCGAGGATCCCTCGCTGGCCGTGGTTCTTCTGTTCTCCCCAGGATATCTGCCTTCTTACACTGAGTGGGGATATATTAGTGAGCACTACAATCCCAACCAATGCAGCCGCCAGTTTGGGTTTGACCAGGGGTCTCCATATCCAGTGTTTCAATCGTTGAACCCCAAGGTCTCCTTTAGCGAGGCGTGTTCTCTATTTTCTTCAACCGCTGCGTGGGGGATATGTTCAACCATGGCTGGGCGAGTCACCATTCCCAGTATTACCAGGCATGGGGATGTGACCCCTCTGTTTGCTACAAAATACTGGCCGAAACAACTGGCTGCAATTGCTGAGTTTATTGAGGGAGATCCCATTTATCCTCCCGTTTCTTCGTTTTCTGCCTTAGAGTTGGGGGTAAAAGGCAACTCTGTACTTTGGATGGAATTCCCTCTAAGTTCAACCCCCAAAGCACCTCCTACCGAGCTTCCCCCATTTTTCCCCATGGTCCCAGTTGCAACGCCCAAGCCCAAAACTTCTGCAGCTCCGAAGAAGGCTGCCCCCTCAACCGAAGCTACGATCGACGAGGGGCCTTCTCAACCACCTGCCGAGAAGGCAAAAATGGTCAAGAGTGGGACATCAAAGTCAAAGTCTAAGTCCCAGAAGCCCCAAACTCCCGTGGCAGCCCTTCCCATAGCCTCCGTTCCACCTCCCATGTCTGCTGAAACGGCTGAGCGTTTAAGGAGGGAGGCCCAAGCAGAAATAGATCGAATAAATGCTGAGTATCAACGACACGCTATCGGTGTTCCTCCTTCCGTTGCTTTTCCCACAGTGGTGGTTAATCCTACAGAGCCAACGGCTAGAAGGAGAAAGAGCTCAAGGGTTCCTCGAGAGGTCGGTATTGGTGCAGCGGGATCGAGGAAGAAAACTCTTGGTACCAAGTCCCAGAAGACGCGAACTCTTGAGGTGCATCGAACTCCTGAGGTGCATCCCACGCATGCCCCTTCTGTCGTTGTTACTCCTCCTTCTTCGCCTGTTGTCCTGTCTTCTCATTCCCCTCCTGAATCCGAGGTATGTATGCTTGATTTATTCATTCTCTTTTTTGCTTAAGGAAGGCTATATTTGCTTATTATATATATATTTTTTTGTTGACACCTGTGGTGCAGGGGATTGAAGAGGAAAGGCGAAACCCCCCCAGTCCTCCCGTGAGCCCTTTTGTGGGGGTACGCTTCGGTGTATCTCATACCGATGTGACTCCTCCCCGTTCTCCCATGATGGGGCTCACTTATTCTCATCGGTCAGGCTCCCAACGTGCTAGGGAAGTTATTGTGGGAGGTGATGCCACTGAGCCTGCGAGTGATTCCTCGCCCCCAGAGGTAACGCAACCCGAGATAACACTATCAGTCCCCTCTAATTTATGTACTTCCCCTAAGGTTCCTCTGGCCATCGTTCTTGTGGAGGAAAGTGAGCCCGAGGTATGATTTCCTTTATAATTTATTTGTTATAGCGTCTTTTCGGTTCCACCTTTTTTACTTATGTGTGTTGCTGAACCCTGAGATGTTTCTGGGTGCCCCAGGTTGAAATATCCTCGTTGTTAGCAAACATTCTTCTTCCAATGATGCTGATGAGGCCTCTAACCACCATTCCCCTTTTCAGCACCATAATCGAGGTGAGTAGTACGTAGATGTACTTCTTCATGGTGTATGTACTTATTCCTCTTTTCTAACACTTGCCCTCATGTCACAGTTTTCTCCTGATCTTGTACCACCCACTCATCTTGGTGATCCTCATGCAATCAAGGCCAGGGTTGGTGCTTCTGCGCCCCTCCGTGTTGGGTCTTTGTTTGGGAGCCCCTCATCTTTTCCCGAAGAACCACGCATGCTGGCGTTGGTGCCTTATGTTGGTGAGGGCGTCCTGCCGAGCGTTGAGGCTTCTGTAACTAGGGAACCTGTTATGACTTATGAGGTAATGATTCTATCCCCAACGGTTCCTTTCCTTGCAGCTGCCACAACGGCCCCCGTTCTTACCCCTGCAGTGAGTGGGGTATGTATATATTTTTTTTTCTTTGTTATTTCTCATGAGTTTTCACCTTATAAAGGTGACTTAACAACGAGAATGTTTGTTAAGATTTTTTTTCTCAAACCCCACCTTATAACGGTGACTTAACAACGAAAACACTTGTTAAGATTTTTTCATAAACTCCACCTTATAACGGTGACTTAACAACGAAAAACACTTGTTAAGATTGTTTCAGAAACTCCACCTTATAACGGTGACTTAACAACAAAAAACACTTGTTAAGATTTTTTCATAAACTCCACCTTATAACGGTGACTTAACAACGAAAACGCTTGTTAAGATTTTTCCATAAACTCCACCTTATAATGGTGACTTAGCAACGAAAAACACTTGTTAAGATTTTTCATAAGCTCCACCTTATAACGGTGACTTAACAACTAAAACGCTTGTTAAGATATTTTTTCATAAACTTATTATGGCTTCCATCCCTTCTCAGGTTGCTCAGGAAGATTCTACCCCAGTTCTTTCGCCTGCGGGCTCACCTCACCGGGAACCTGATGTTTCGAAAAACTCTGGTCATGATGATCAAGGTTCTACGACTGGAGCTGCAGCAGAGAGAGAATCTGGGTGCGAACTCCCTCTTCCTGACCTGGCTCCTCACGCTTTATGCCTAATGGTGCTTCGGCAGTCTCCTCAAATGCCTGTCAACCACCGTTTGGTGATGGAATAACTGGTGAATCGTCACCCTGAGACCTTCACACCAGATTGCCTGTGCTCCAATATTCACGTGATGAGTTACAGACTTCAAGGCATGGCGATCGTTGTTGCTGAAATTGCCAGTACCCCTATTGCAAGTGTTACCAGATCCCTTCTTAACTAATTTCTGGGTTTTCTGAGGGAGCTGGGGCGTGATGGTTTCCGTTTTGACTGGATCATAACACATCTGAAGACTTTGAAGAACCAGCAACTGATCGGCCAGAGGGAAGTGTTACGAAAGCACCAGGAGGACCAACAAGCTGAGGAAGCTAGGTTGGTCGCATTGGCACCCCTTTTAGAAGCAGTGGATCAAGAGGTAAAGGATGCCGAAGAAGCTTTGTGTCTAGTCAAACTGAAATGCGAGAGACTCCTCATCGAACGTATACAAGTGCAAACGAGGCTGGAGGTTTCTATTAACGCCCAACGGTCTTTCACAACAGCTTCTTCGCGCCTTCCTGGAGATTTTTTCTCTTCCTCAAATTTATCGTTTCTTTTAGACTAGTTGCCTCTTGTATACAGATCCTCCATCTGCTCCTATCTATGTAATTCTTGGGCGATAGCTCCCAAAACAAATTTTATAATGCTTTATTGTTTATGAATGAAGAATATGTACTTTTCAATCCATCCATGTGTTGTGACTGTTATTGTATGCTATAGAGTTCTATATTTCTACAATTCTTTCATTATATTCAAATTGTAACCCAAAACTTGTATATTCATAACAATAGCCAGTCATAACATTGGTTCAAACTTGATTGTTTACACATGATAAACCTTCAGCCATTTACTGTTAATCTTAAATGGCTTGTCTTCCTCTAACTTCGAAATTAAATAATAACCTGAATCATGAGCTTCCTTCACAACGAAAGGTCCCTCCCAGTTGGCTGCGAACTTTGGTAGAGGAAGTCCCCTGATGTGCTTCACTGCCGCTTTCAATACGAGGTCTCCCTCCACGAACTTCCTTGGTCTCACCAAGTTGTCATATGCCATGGAGAGTTGTTTCGTATATATTTGAAAGTGCTGCATCAATTTATCTCTGTGTTCATCCAACGCTTCCAACTGTACATGTCTGTTTTGAGGGAGCATACTGCTTCGTAAGGCATATCGAGCGGAAGGATTGCCTCAGCCCCGTAAATAAGGGAGAACGGCGTGTATCCTGTGGGTTTCCATTTTGTTGTTCGATAGGCCCACAAAACAGCTGGTATCTTTTCATCCCACGCCCCCGAAAAGTCTTCCATCATCTTGGCCAAAATATTAACCAAGGTTTTATTAGTCGCTTCGGCTTGACCGTTTCCCTTTGGGTATGCCATCGTTGAGGTGTGATGAATAATAGAGTACTTATCTGTGAGCATTTTTACTTCAGAATTGATAAAAGGAGTCCCGTTATCTGAAAGAATAACCTTTGGGATCCCGAAACGACAAATGATGTATTCTCTGATGAAGCTGCTCACCACCCCAGCCGTTGCTCTTCTGAGTGGTATCGCTTCGGTCCATTTTATAAAACACTCTGTTGCTACCAGTATCCATATCTTGCCTCTCAAAAAAGGGTGTATTTCCCCCACTAGGTCAAACGCCCAAGTATGAAATAGATAAGGTGTTGACAAAGAGTGTAAGTCCACCGATGGGGCATGGATCATATTTCCATGAAGTTGGCAAGCCTTGCATTTTCGAACGAACTCAGCCGAGTCTTTCTCCATCGTTGGCCAATAATACCTAACGTCATCAACTGATCATACAACTTGGCCCCTCCTATGTGGGATGGATCGTGCGCTTGTTTGAGGACCTTCGTTGCTTCTTCCTTCGTGACGCAACGCAATGGCCTGTTGAAGTACCCCCTTCGATAAAGCTGCCCCTCCTGAATATAGAACCTTGGAGCCCTTCGCCTTAGACCCATTGCATCCATTTTCTCTGTTGGGACGACCCCATCCTAAATGAAGTCGATGTAAGGCTGCCTCCAGTCCGTTTAAGCTTCAATGAAATGGCACTCAGTTGCCTCGAAAAATAGTTGACACTTATCGCACTTCCGTTGTAGCTCTGTCGCATCTTGCTTCATTCTAGGCCAGAAATACCCCTCTCTTTGAATTCTCCTATATAGAGGTATCTCAGTCGTTTTGCAGTGCTCCTCATGTGATTTCCTCAATCTTTGCTCTGCTTCCTCTGGGCTGACGCATCTTGACAACCACCCCCAACATTTCTATAGTAAAGATTCCCCTGGGTCGTAAAGTATTGTGCCAACTCTCTTAATCCCATAGCTCATTCGCCAGACTCCAGTTGCTTTATAATCTCTCCCCTTCAGTCCGCGTCCCCCTCCATCGGTAGTATTGACTGTACCACCGAAGGAGCTGTTCTTCGCTGGATCACCATGATAGTCTCATCGGTCTTCATGACCATTTTCTGGGCGATAGTGGCATAGGCGTCCGGATGGCGGTTCATCGTTCTGGGATGTATTCTGATCTTGGTCTAATGGAACTAGTTGAGAAGCCTTTGAATGATTGTTCTATATGGCGCCAGGCTCATGTGTTTCAACGCATATTCTCCGTTTACTTGCTGAATTACTAGGTTCGAATCACCCTTAATGCAGAGTGAACGAATTCCCCTTCAAAGAGCCTCTAGCATACCCAGTACCAACGCCTCGTATTCTGCTTCGTTATTGGAACAAGGGAAATCTAGCTTGTAGGAAAGGCAAATCTCCTCCATCTCTTTTGAAAGAATAACCCCTGCTCCCCCTTCTTTTTCACCGAAGATCCATCGAACTGCATCGTCCATTCCACATCAGTGGTCTCCAGGTAATTAGCCTGTAAATCATCTCCTGGAATATCTTCCTTAGGTGGCTCGAAGGTTCCTGAAGGGAAGATGGCCAACAGATCAGCGTACGCCTGGCTTTTAATTGTGCGAGGAACCACACACTTTATGTCATATTCAGAGAGGTAAGGAACCATCTAGCTGCCCTGCCAACCAATATAGTTCTTGGAAGCAAATACTTAATTGGGTCACAACTAGTTATAATATGAATTGTGAAAGACAACATATAATGCCTAAGTTTTTGTGCTACAAAGACTAAGGCTAAACAATGCCTTTCTAAGCTATTATATCTAATCTCTGGCCCATGTATAATTTTGCTAAGGTAGTAAACTGGTCGTTCTTTCCCGTCCACTTCTTGTGCAATAGCGCTCCAACGGACCTCGTGGTAGACGTGAGGTATAACTGCAATGGTACTCCTGCCTGGAGAGGAACCATAATTTGTGGTGAAATGAGAAGTTTCTTCAACCTGACAAGAGACTCCTGGTGAACCTCCTTCCACCTGAATTTCGTGTTCTTTCACAACAGCTGCATCAGTGGGTGTGTTATTTCGGCCAATCCAGGCACAAATCTCCCAAGGTAGGAGACCTTGCCGAGAAAACTCTTCAGCTCTTTCACCGTTTTTGGACATGGCATCTCTAATATCGCTCGCTGTTTATCTTGGTCCATCTGCACCCCTTGCCGATCAACCACGAAGCCTAGAAACTTCTCGCTTGTTACTCCGAAGGCACACTTTAACGGGTTCATCCTCAATTTATACCTCCTGCACCGAGCAAACACTTTCCTTAAATCATCCAGATGGGACTCTTCCTTCTTCAATTTGATGACCAGGTCATCCACGTAAAACTCTACAAATTTATGGAAGAAGTCATGAAAAATGGCCATCATTGTCCTTTGGTACGTAGCGCCAGCGTTCTTGAGTCCAAACGGCATCACCTTGTACATGAAGTTACCCAACGGAGTCCCGAACGCCGTTTTCTCTGCATCAGAGGGGTCCATCTTGATCTGGTTGTATCCCACATACCCATCTCATAACCGACCGTGGCATCTATTAAACTGTCAATGGAGGGTAGAGGAAATTCATCCTTGGGGTAAGCCCTATTCAAGTCTCTGAAGTCAACACAGATCCTTATTTGGTTCTTGTCTTTCTTCCCCACTGGTACAATGCTGGATAGCCAGAGGGGATGTTGTATTGGCTTGATAAATCCTGCTGCCAACAAACGTTGAACCTCTTCTTTAATCTTTAAGTCTAGTTCAGGCTTGTAAGTCCTCGTTGCCTGCTTTACCGGGATGGCTGAAGGCATCACGTTCAGTTTATGGCAACTCACCTCTTCATTCAGTCCTTCCATTTCAGTGTACTTCCATGCGAAAACGTCTATGAATTCTCGAATCAGCTTGACTAGGGCTTCTCTTTTCCCCTCACCGATATCTTTCGAGATAAAGATAGGCCTTGGATCTTCCCCTTCTCTTGCTAAATTCAGCTGATCTAACTCTTGTGCCTGGGGCCTTGGTTGATCTCCCATGTAGTCTGGTTCTTCGGCGACATGTTCTACGAACTCCTATATGCTGGAGTTATCTATTACCATACACTGCCCCCATCGATCCACCAAAAAACACTCATATACCGGGTCAACCTCATCCTCAGTTTCTTCGACAGCCCGTTCACACCGTTATAAGAGGTACACCACTTTTCCCTCTTCAGTGATAATTTTCTTGCATTGCCTGCTGGTAGATGTTGCTACGGCATTTCTCTTCTTTTCTCTGGAAGCCTCATCGATTCTTTTCCCGAAAAAATGACTTAACACGCTTTGTCGTTGGACCTCGTGCTCCATCGGGTCTTTTTTAGGCCTTATCCTGTCTTTGAGTTGCCTCGAGATCCTTGGAGCCGAGGGATTACCTGATGGGCTTCTTCGATCCTCACCCCTTCGCCACTTCCATCCTCTTTATCCTGCTCATTCAAGGGCCCCATCCTCTCTCTAATCGAGGGAACCCATGCCCCCTCCATTCTCTTTGTCAGGACCCGTACATCCTCCTCCAGTTCTGTATAGAATGCCGCATCCACTAAGTGTGCTTCTTCGATAGTGAAAGGCCTCTTTGTAGCCCTAATGGTCACCTCCGTTCCCTTGATATTTGCCTTGGCACATTGATGATAAGTCGAAGGAACTAAACCTTAGTTGTGCATCCATACTCTCCCTATTAGTAAATGATAGGAAGTCACGATTTCTATTACATGGAACTTGATGTGGGAACTCAGATTTCCCATTGCAATCCCAACATTCACATACCCGATGGATTTGGAAGATTGATTGTCATATCCCAAAATTACCAAAGGCATGGGGACCAACCTTTCTTTCGGAATATTAGCCGCGTGGAAGGAGTTGATTGGCATAATATTGATCGAAGCACCCCCATCCATAAGAGTCCTTGCAAAGCTAACCCCGTTGACGCTAGCGGTTACGTATAGAGGTCTGTTATGAGAGAACCTTACAGCTTTGTCCGCATCGCTGAAGGTTACTTCTGACAGAAATTTCTTCATGAGCCTAGCCATGGGTCCCCTCCATCTTAGGCGAGGGGACTGCGTTCCTTTTTGCAATGTCCAAAATCGCGTGAGTTATCTCCGTCCTACTCTCCTTAGGGATCCCCACTTGATCGAAAAACCAAATGAATTTTGGGGATTTTGAAACTGCACTACACTCTATGACTGGGTCTGTTTCCCCATCTTCAACGTTGTACACGTCTTCCACATCCTTAGCGCTTGCTTCATCATAGGCTAAAACTACATTAGCCATTCCCGTGGTACAATGTTCAAGAGCTTCTTCGAGCTCCTTCTGCTTCATCGTCAACCCTTCTCCTTCTCTTTCTGCTTCCTTATTATAGGCCATTACCATATTGGCCCCGTGTGCTGGAAGCGGGTTGTTGTTAATGTTCTGTGGGGGAATTTGCAATGTCCCCACCTTCATGTACTTGTCGATGATTCTTCGCAGCGTGAAGCAGCTCTCTGTCGGATGCTGGATCTTTCGATGAACCTGGCAGTATTTCGGATCAGCCCTCGTCGTAACATCGGGTTCTTCTGTCGGCACACCCTTTGGTTCATAAATCGTTCCGCCTTGGACCATTACGTTATAACAGCTCACAGCCTCTTCTATCGTACAAGGAAACGGTGGCGGGTCTTCTTTGTCTCTTCCAAACTTTCTCTTGTTATCCTTCTTCGGCGCCTTGCCCCCATCCTCCCTCTCGACGTATCCTACCCGTGGGGGCTGGGACCTTCCCCCCGCAGGTTGCATCGGCTACCTGAATATCATGGGAGCCACCGTCGGGTTGGGTCGTACCACTAAAGAGATGTTCCTCGCGGATTTTAGGAATACTGAAAAAGTTCCCTCGCGCATCTCGTTGATAAGGTGGCATATATACTCAGGAAGTAGTCCCTCAGCACAAATCTGCAACAACTTGGTTTCCTTGGCCTCTTCCCTTACATCGAGGGACCTTTCCCTGAACCTTCGAATATAGGCCACCACCTCTTCTCCCGATCTTTGCCTCTCCCTACCGAGTTGGGTCAGGGTGAACTCATCCTCTGCCAAGAAGAACTTTCGGACAAACAATACGTGCATATCCTCCCACGTAGAAATGCTGTTGGCCGTCAAATGGGAGTACCGGGTGTATGCTTTGTCGGTTAGGGATTTAGAAAACTCCCTCAATCTAAGCTTCTTATCATTGCAATGTGCCCCCAGGTGTTCAACAAAATGCTTGATGTGCTCCTTCGGGTTCCCACATTTCCCTGTATATTTTTCAAAGATAGGGGGAATATAGTCCTTCGGGTAAGGCTCGTCATTGTATTCCTGAGGATAAGGTATTCGAAAATCATCGTAGACAGAAGCTACCTCGCCCACAGACTGCGAGGAAGCATGCATAAGCTTCAGCATCTCCTTTTGCATCTCCCTTTTCATCTCTTCCATGGGCGATGGGGGTAACGACCAATGGGGTCATAGACAGAATGCTCGTTACCGCCGGAGCCATCGTTACCACCGGTGCTGTTGATACCCCAGAAGTTCCCACCGTCGAATTTACGACGGAGGGTATGCCTGCTGGGATCGTTCCACCAATGCCTGCACCTGGTGGGGCCGTTGAGGCTACTCCGGGTGTTATGAAATCATTAGCCTCCATACCTCCCAGCATAGTTGAAGCTATTGGAGTTTGCAAAAACTCGTAAAACTTGCTCATGAGGAGCGAAATCTGGGCGGGTCCCAACCCTGGGCTCGTGTAAGGTTGTGCCACCCCTGGAACACCTGATGTCATTGGAACCGGAGGTATCTCTGCCCGAGGAGCCCTATCTCTTGGGGCCTCCATCTCTCTCGCAACCTGTTCTTCATTGTGCTGGATATCATCAAAGTTGAGTCTTCGAGTAGCATTATCTTGCGCCATACTCCTTGCTTAGAAGAATGCCTCCCCAGCAGAGTCGCCAAATGTAAGAGGGTACTTTAGATAAGATGGAGGCGTGACCCCTATTTGAGTATGGTAATGATAAGCTAATCTTGGCCAAAGCTTTGGATTAATGATAGGACGCACAAACACAAACCCAATGAAGATAGACTCAGTTTAAACTCACAAAAAACCCTCGTGTATATCTCAGGAAATAGTAATGAACCTTAGAAGTAACTTAGCTAGAGGGAGAGAGAAGTAAGCACCCTAGATACACCTTGGTAGGCAGGTAAAAACACACTATACACCCTCCCGAAGCTCTGTCAAGTATTAAAAGATTTGTAATAAATAACAATGGTGAGTGGATAAACCCTCTGGCCTGCAATAACTCTCTCTCTTTGATGTGTATCTCTAACCAATAACTCCAGAGTTCTCAAAAGGATTATTCCTTTTCTCCTCAGGGGTGGTTGGGGTCCTTAAATAGCCCCCCCCCCACATCCCCGAGGCAACTCAGTCATTAAAACTATGAAAGACATCCCTCATACTTTATGTCACAACATTAAATGCCTGATGTACTAGTTGCCTCCATGTCATAAACATTAAATGCCAAGACATGCCTTTTGCCTATTCACTGTGTCAGGGGGCTCTTGTCGCAGAGGTGGCTCACCAATTGCCTGACAGGCCCAAATACCACGGTGGTTTACTCAAGTGCATGTCTGACATTGTTTGGTTGGCTAGTGACATCACCTACAGTAGATGTGACATTAAGTAGAGGGCTATTTGGTTCATAACTCAACGCCCGATGGAACTCCAAGCTGCTCCGCTTTAGGTTCCACGGTCAGGGTCCTTCGGTGTTTTACCAGGTGTATCTATGATGGTCAGGACAAGCCCCAACGGTGCCTTACTTCTCAATCCTCCGAACCAAGTCCCTCTAAAGTTCCCACGGTGAGGTCATTCGATAGAGCATGAAAGCTCTCCCAGGCCCTGCCAAGCCTGATCTCTCGCAAGTACCGTTTGACCTCATACAAACTCATTTATTATTATTGTTACGTCATTACAACCGTTAAAGCTTACAGTCATTAATAATGAAAATACAATATGACTAATACAACAAGCTAAAATATGAGCTGCCGCGCCAAGCTGCCTCACTGAGTTGCCACGCTTGAGCTGCTTCGGTTGTTTAATCTCAAACACTGTTGCTAATTGGGGATTTGCCCCTAATCTCAAGATTACCTCCAAGACCCCTCTACAACATCAATGTTATTTTTTTAATATTTTTTACTAATTCATTTGTATCTATGTATATTTGTATCTATATTAATCATCATCTTAAGGACGAAATTATTATCTCTTTGTTGATTAGTAGTTAGGTTGTTCGGTGCATGTAATTTGATTTCGTAGACACTGAGATACATTATAATTTGAGATTAAGAGGTCATTATGTATTATAAATTGATTCTTTTAGATTCATTTGGATGTTCTGACATTCATATTAATTTTTAATGATCAACAGAGCATTTATTGTATAATTCTTTTGAATCTTTGTAACTTTTCTTCACGAGAATTGATAGTGTTATTTGGAGTTTTATGTTGAATAATTCTGAAATTTTATGGCGCTTTTATTTGCATTAATCATGATATTAAGGATGAAATTACATTATGCTTTGGTGGCTTGTTTGAGATTTTGAGATTAGTTATTTGATGTATGTAATATGGTTTGATAGACTATGAGACAATTGGGGGTGGTAAAGTGTGAGGTCGGATGGGTGCGAGGCCTAACAATAATTTTTGTGGAAATTAGATTAGCAATTGAGGGGTGAGATGTAAAGATGAAGAAAGTTTAAGATAAATGAGCGTAATTACGTTGTTATAGTTCTGGGAACGCAAGCCAAGCGTGCTGTCAGCTGTGGCGGCTGTGTGTTTAGTCCAGCCAGCATGATCTGCGTTTGATTTTTGTTGTGTGTATATATATATATATAGATAGAAGTAGAAGGGTAGTGGTGAATAATGCTGACACTCCGATGTGTGAAGAAAACTAGGGCTTTTGTTTCTCCGATTCCGATTTACATGAACAGCAACAGCCAGCAACACAGTTTTGAATTCCTGTTATTTTCCACAAGCAGAAGTAGCGGTGAAGTACAAGTATTTCGACGGACAAGGACGGACAAGGACGTGGTATCCCATTTCAGAGAATGGTTTATGTCCCGAAAAAAGCCATTGCTGGATCGAATCTTGGAGATATTAGGCGGCGACGAGGAATCCGCGGAGCGGGGTCTCTCTGAGCTGGGTATTCGTCTGTCGGAGGGTCTGGTGCTTGAGGTTTTGGGGTACGGGAAAGAAGTTCTGTCGTGCTTGAAGTTCTTCGATTGGGCTGGTCGGCAGCCTGGGTTTTACCACACCCGCGCCACCTTTCACGCCATCTTCAAGATCCTATCCCGGGCCAAGTTAATGTCTCTGATGCTTGATTTCCTGGGGAATCACATGAAGCAGAGGTGTGTTCATAATGTCAGATTTTACAACACCCTCGTCATGGGCTATGCCGTTGCTGGCAAGCCCCAACTTGCCCTCCAACTCTTTGGTAGAATGCGCTTTCAGGGTATTGACTTGGATGCCTTTGCCTACCACGTGCTTTTGAATGCTTTGGTGGAGGAGAGTTGCTTTGATGTGGTTGATATGGTTGCTAACCAGATTAAGCTTCGGGGCTTTCAAACCCAGGTTACTCATTCTGTCTTGGTCAAGAGTTTTTGCAAACAGAAGCAGTTGGATAAAGCCCACACCTATCTTCACGACCTGCTCACCACCCGCATTGGCCTCAGTGCCCATGCTGTCGCTTTTCTTCTTGACGCCTTGTGTCAGAACAATCAATTCGACAAGGCTGGGAGGTTGCTCGAGGAGATTCGCGAGTCTGGGATCATCCCCATGGACCGCGCATATGGTGCCTGGATTAGGGACCTCGTTCGCGTTGGGAACCTGCAAGGGGCTTTAGACTTCTTGCACACCAAGAAGTCCCTTGAGGGTTATGTTCCTGATATGTTTCGTTATAACACCTTGATTTGCAGGCTTTTGAGGGAGAATCGTCTTCAGGAGGTTTGTGATTTGTTGATGGAGATGAAGGAGAGTGAGATATCACCCGACGAGGTCACCATGAACTCCGCCCTCTGTTTCTTTTGCAAGGCCGGGATGGTGGAGGTTGCCCTTGAGTTGTACAATTCCAGGGCTGACTTTGGGCTGTCCCCGAGTAGCATGGCTTATAATTATCTGATAAATACGCTGTGTGGGGACGGGAGCATTGATGAAGCCTATCGGGTGTTGAGGAATTCCATGGACCAAGGCTATTTCCCTGGGAGGAAGACCTTTTCTATTCTTGCAGATGCCCTGTGCAGAGAGGGGAAGCTTGATAAGATGAAGGAGTTGGTACTTGTAGCCCTCGAGCGAAATTTCATGCCCAATGATTCCACATATGACAAATTTATATCGGCTCTCTGTAGGAACAAGAGAGTGGAAGATGGTTATTTGGTTCATGGACAGCTCTGCAGATTAAATAAAATTAGTAGCAGAAGCACTTACTTCAACTTGATTGATGGTTTCAACAGGGCCAATAGGGGAGACATTGCGGCCAGACTGCTCATAGAAATGCAAGAAAAGGGTCATATTCCAACCCGAAAGGTGTTCAGAGAGGTCATTAGATGTTTATGTGATATGCAGAATCCAGAAAAACAATTCCTCACGTTGCTGGAGATGCAATTGTCTCGTCACGTGTCCAACTCTCAGGCTTACAACTTCTTTATTGACGGGGCTGGACATGCGGGGAGACCTGAGCTGGCTAGAGAAGTATATGAGATGATGGGGAGAAGTGGTATTGTTCCTAGTTTGAGTTCTGATGTATTAATGTTGCAGAGTTATCTCAAGAGTGAGAGAATTTCTGATGCCTTGAATTTGTTTGAGGATTTGTCGAGGAGAAGAAAGATTGGGAGAAAATTATGCAATGCCATGATTGTTGGCCTTTGCAAAGCGAATAGATCAGACATTGCGTTGGGGATCTTCTGGCAAGTGAGGGAGAACGGAGTGAAACCCAGTCTTGAATGTTATGAGGAACTTGTTAAGCTGTTGTGCTCACATAAGGAATACGATACAGTTGTATATCTTATTGATGATTTGCTGAAAGTTGGCCGTCATGTTTCATCCTTTATTGGGAATGTACTTCTGTTGCATTCCTTGAAGACTCGAATGCTTTATGGTGCTTGGGTTCGCTCACGAGACTTGAGCCCCCATGATAATACATCTTTTAGTTGGACATTCGGGGAGCTAATTGGTGCATTTTCTGATTACATGAGGGATAACCGGGATATCGAAGACTTGGAACAAGTAATCGAACAGTGCTTCCCACTTGATATCTTCACTTACAATATGTTGTTGAGAAAACTAAGCGCGACCGAGATGGATAGCGCTTGCAAGTTATTCAATAGGTTATGTCAAAAAGGATATGAGCCCAATCGGTGGACATATGACACTTTAGTGCATGGTTTTTACAAACATGGTAGGACAACTGAGGCTAGAAGATGGGTGGAAGAGATGTACCGGAGAGGGTTTGATCCAACTGAGGGTACGAAATTATTAATTTAACAACCTCTTACAAATTCACATGTTATGGGAACAGGTACAAGACATTTAAGATAACTAGACACTTTAAAAGTTCGTTGCCTTCATTATAGTCTTGATTTGAATATTTAATTTACTGTATTGTACATTATCTTCTTATGATTGTTTGTTAGTGGGAACCCAACAATAAATATAAATCATAAATTTTTGGAATTGGGCCGCTGGCTAATATGGTTCTTTATCACCCGTTGGATTAGATTGAAGGAGATGTTTTTTCCTGCATTGATGTTGTCTTCTGGAATGGATGGCTAATTATCTTACTCTATTTTGTCATGTATTGCCTTAGATCGAAGGATAATTTTTTCTTCCACTTCTTGTTTGTTATTAATACATGTTGACATGTTGATCAAAGTAACTTGCATACCTCGTTCACAGTAAATTGTAACACTTCACAAGTTCTAGAGCTGCCCTTGGTTTTATTCTGTCACCAATAGTCTCATGGTCTCACGACAATATGTAAAACTGATGTATACAGAAAGCCCAGGCTATTAATTGTATTTTTTCCTATTTTATTTTCATGTCTAATTTAGTAATTTCCCCTAATCAGTTGACGGTATTATTCCCAGTGTTGCCTCTTTAGTCATTTTTACCTTTTAGGGTTATTTTGGCTAGCAAGAAAACTTAGCCTATAAATAAGGTCCACTGGCCTTTCTTTAAGGATTACTATTACTTTTGATATGAATGAGAATTAGAGAAAGAAATTATTAGGCATTTGACCTCTAAATCAATGTTGTTATTTTGCGGTGTAGATTAAATCGCTTGCGCTTCTTGCTACACATCAAATTGGTATCAGATACCGAGTTAACCCGGTCGATACCGAGTCAACCCGGCCGATTTGACTCGGTTTCGTGTCCTACCGTTCCGATACCGTGATCCGAGTTGTGTAATAGGCGTTTTTGGCTCAAATCGGACCATATCGACGAGATCTCGGTCGTCTCGGATAATATCATCGCGATCTCGATCGACTCAGAGAATATCGGGCAACTCATTATAAATTTTATTGTAATTACAAAAGTCATTAAATTTGTATTACTTCTATCAAATTCGTCATGTTAATTATGGTTGAATTAAATCCTTATCGTATAAGTGATAATGTATTTATATATATGTTATTTAACAATATATTAAATATATGTCATTGTGTTTAAACACTTCTTTATTTACTTAAAATATATATACATGAAAAGATGTATCGCTATTAACTTAATATATATTAAAATGTATCATTATTTACGTGATATATATATATATATATATGTCATTATTATCTCTCCTTAAAATGTACTTCTATTCAATTAAAATATTTAAAAAAATGTATTACTGAATATATTAATTAAATGTTAATATTTGCTTGATTAATAATTAATACATTATTATAATAATGAAAAATATATTTAACTTCTATTTACTATTTTTTATAAACATTTATGCCAAATTTAATTGTTTTGCTTACTTAGTACTAAATTATTATGGAATGAAGCTAATAAGTGCGACACAATGAAGCTAATAAGCTATTACACAATGCTTTGCATACTAAATGATGGTTTTGTACTTATCTAATTAATCAATAATATTACACTTCTTTTTATGAAATTTTAAATATTTTTTTCAAATATTTTTATGGTCTCTAAATTGTGTGTCATTGTGTGTCGCCCGATACTGTGACTGATACCGTGACCGAGTTGACAATTGGGGGTCCAAGTCGTACACCAATACTGGGACTTTGAACAATGTTGTAGAGTCATGAGTAATGCTCGGAGGAACCTGCGATCTACTCCTCTAAACTACACCTATGTAGTCTGCAGTCAAATAACACCACCTTCTCCTCTACCACCATACCCTCAAACATTAGATCTGAAACCCAGTGTTTTTAAAAGCGCGCTATTGCGAACCCAATAACGCGCTATTGCCTTTTGCGAAGGGTAAAAGTTACGCTATTCAGGATGCTTTTGTTGCGTGCGCGATTGAGCGCTATTGAGCGTAATTTGACGCAAAAGTGCACGATAGTGCGCAACAACCACACAATTTGGGTTAAACTTTAACCCAACCCTTAACCCCCCAAAAAACTCATGGGTTGTTTAAAAAGAAAACCTGTTCCCTCACACAAACAGATATCTAAAAAAAAACCTAAAAAATACTCCATACCAGTCGCTGATTGAGTTCGGAGGTCACTCTGCTGCTGCTGACTTTTGTTTGTAAGTTACGTTTACACTTTATTTTAAGATACCAAGATGCCGACTCATGCTTGGGAGCTTTTTAACACCTTTTTTTCATTTCTCAATATACTTTTTTTTTTCAATTAACTTTTTTTGTTTGGGAGCTTTAAAAATCACTTTTTTAAAATAACTCTCACACTTTTATTCATATCTTGGTTAACTTTTATTCAAATCTCAGATAATGTAATTTTTTCAATAAATTCAGTAGAAAATGTAATTTTTTTAATAAATTTCAGGGTAAATGTTGTCTCTTTTTCTGTTTCAAAAATGCCAAACAAAAAAGATTATGGGTGGAAGCATGCATATGAAAGTGGTTAAATGTTACTTGTTTACCAAAGATTATGGGTGGAAGCATGCGTATGAAAGTGATTAAAAAAGATTAAATGTTACATGTTTACCAAAGTGGAGCTTAAAATGTTATTATTATTATTTTTTTTTTAATTTCAATTTTTCCAGTTTAAAATGTTAATTATTTTACAAATATTAGTTTAAAATGTTATTTTATATGTTTTTCTAATAAAAAAACTAAAATGCACGAATTACTTGAGCGATGCGCGACGCGACCTGGGAGCCAAAACGCGACATCCTCCGCGACCGTGATTAAAAACATTGCTGAAACCCTAAACCCCAGATCTCAAGTCACCCCCCCCCCCCCCCCCCCCCCCCCCAAAAAAAAACCCCATAGCTCTGGGCACCACCATCACTAAACCACCGCTGACCCTTGAATCCGAGTCTCCGACGACCTCTATCGACAGTGGTCGAAGGTCATCGACCCTCTAATGGGCAACCCCAACGATTGCATATTCCTAAGATTGGCTACATCTGATCGCAACCTCATAACCATCCTTCCCCTCTTCAGTTGGGTAAATTTGCACCTCCCCAGCCTTTGACGACGTCCGACGAACCCTGGTTGGAACCCACTTTACCCATCATTGCAGCATAGTTCATGAGAATAAAACCCCACTTATCGTCGATCGTACCGTCAATCAGACCTCCTACTAGAGTCGTTGGTCTCGGGCGATGATCGTTGGACAAGAGGGAGCTCTGACAAAGCTCCGGTGCGACTGATTAGAGCAAAAGCTACGAAGGATCTTTTTCTAGGGTTTTGACACAATGTGCTCATCCAAAGTAAAAGAGAAGAAAACCCCACTTGTCGACAATCCTATCGTCGATCAAACCTCTTACTAGAGTCGCTGGTCTCGGGTGACGATCGCGGCACAAGAGGGAGCTCTGACAAAGCTTTAGTGCGGTTGATTAGAGCAAAAGCTATAAAGGATCTTCATATAAGTTTTTTGAAACGATATGCTCATCCTGCCTCGTATTGTGAAGGTCATCATCATCATCCTTGCCTTAATCTCATCACATGGGGTCAGCTACATGGATTTTCCTTTTCCATTCTTATCTATTACAAGCAATATTATCATTCAAATTTAATTCCTTAAGATCTCTCCTAATAATTCCTTCCCAAAATAGCTTAAGGCGACCCCTTTGTCTTTTACCATCTATTTCCAATAGTCGTCCTCTTATTATAAGTGCATATAATGGTCTACGAGCACATGTCCCTACCATCTAAGTCTACTTTCTCTTAATTTATCACTAATGGGAGCTACTATGACGTAGATGACGTCAAATGGGAGCATGACAAGATAATTCTCTCACAAACTCTCTCTAATCAATATCTCAAAATGTGGAAGAATGCCAAATGAGGCTACAATAGAGGTATTTATAGGAAGGAGGTTACTTGACCTCTAAGCTAAGTACCTAATTACAATTATGCCCTTAAGTACCAAGTAACCTTCCTTCCTCTACATACTAAACAAAAAGGAAAAATACAATGAATAAAAGAATTACTAAAAATGACTAAAAATGATAAAAGACGATAATGACCCTCATTCACATCATTCTTCCCCCTTAAAAGAGTTCGTCCTCGAACTCAGAGGGGAAGACCGTTCGTGTCACCATCGAGGATCGTAGTGAAAGCTGGCTGGGGTGGTATCTTCGGTGCTTCCTCAAGATACCCAGGGTCCCCCGAAGCTAGGAGAGTGCGACGGCATGGAAGGGAACAATCTGAGGCTCGATGACTCATCACTCCACAGTTTTAGCATTTGAAGGTGACCGGTTGAGTCGGTGCAGGAGTAGGAACCGTGGGAGAAGGAGTAGCAGCAGTAGATGGAGTCACAGGAGGAGAAGTCACTGGTGCTGGAGGAGCTGTCATGGAGCGACCACACGGTGGAGGGGCAGTTTGATGGAAGGACTCTACTTTAGTGGCGTACTCAACCGTCTTGGCCAAGGAGGTGATGTCACGTAAAGCGAGATCTGCTGAATATAACTCTGTAGTCCGTGGATATAATGATTAATCCGTTGCTCCACACTCTCGCCGAGACGAGCACGAGTACATAAAAACTGGAAGCGCTCCGTGTAGTCTAAAACTGAAGTGTCATGTCTGAGAGACTGTACTGGGAGGAAGGGGTAACGCTCGTAGGTAGCGGGAACAAAGGTGGCCATCAACTGTGCTCGGAGCTCGGTCCAAGATTGGATAGGAGGTAGGCCCTCAAGGACACGTCGCTGTTCCAAATCATTCCACCAAACACTGGCATAACCCTGAAACTTGATTGCTGGTAGTAGAACACATCTACGACCCTTCAGCCGTTTATACTCAAAAATCCGCTCCAAGGTGGCAAGCCAATCCACAACGGCATCGGGCTGTAAGTGACCATCGAACATCGGGACATCCACTCTAATGTCACCCTGCATACTCCGTGAGAGTAACTGAAGTGCCAACTATGTAATGACATCACCCTCCTGAAGGGCCAAGATATCCTCATCGAGATCATCGCCTGGCCGAGGCTTGGGAAGTAAGGCGCGCTGAGGGCGTCTCCAAGGCAATGGATGAGGAGGGCTAGGAGTTGGTGGGGGGACTGGACGTGGGGGTGTAGATGTATGAGGTGGAAGAGCCTCTCGTGGGACTAATGGTTAGCGGTAGGGACAATGATTCATTTGATTTCCCTTCTGATAACATAAGTAGCAGTGGTGCTCGGATAGGGGGACATATGGGGTAACTTTCGGGCCAGGGAGTTGAAAGGAGAAACATCAGTGCGCCACTTCGTAGGAGGGGGTGGCTCAAACTCAGGGGCGGAGTGAGGACGGGGTGCAGGGGGACCATCATGTGGAGGTAGGGTAATCCACTCTTGTACCCGCTCATAGGAATCAACGGGTGCGGAATGGAAAGAACGGGTATCCCATGGAGGATGATGATGAGGTACATGGGAAGGGTGTCCGGGTGGAGGGGGATATAGAATAGGTGGGGGCGGAAGCGTGGAGAAAATGGAATGGGGTGGGTGGGGATGTGTGGTAGCGGATGGAGTGGGAGGTATGGGAGGTGTTTGGGGGTGTTCAAGATGTTTTTGTGGGTGGTGACGAGGGTAAATGGAGATAGGGGGCAAGGAGTAGTCATATGGTATGTGTTAGGATAATTGGATGAATGTGGTGGTGGGGAGTGGGAGGGGACAAGGATTCGAGGTGGGGGAAGGTGTGGAGAGGGCATATGGTGGTGGGTTGATATGTTTGGTGGTGGCGGGGGAGGTATAGGGGGTGGTGGTGAATTTTGGGGGGTGAAATTATTAGGAAATGTGAGGTGGTTGAAATTCTAGGTTTTGGTGGTTAAGATTTGGGTTAAAATGTATGGAGGACTCGTATGTGATCGGAATTGGTACCTTTGATTGAGGATTTGTTGAAGTTGAACCCTTAGCATGCCGAATGTTACGGATCATCTCGGCAATAGTCAGAGAGTACGTTCCGATCATGGGGGTACCGTTTGAACACAAATTGGAGAAGGATTGTGCAGAAAAGTACCTTGCTGAATCGGGTGTATTTGTGGGCCCTCGGGGAGCGCGTCAACTAATAGAGAGGACGGATCTTCCCAGTGGGGTCGTCCGGTGCAGTCGGCGGCTGAATCTGGGTCCGTTGGACCTTGGTTTGGACCGTTCGACTGCGTAAGGCATAACCGGTGGTCGGTATTGGAATTTCGACCTGAGGGCAGCGCCAGTGGCTGTTCGGGCTGATCTTGATGTTGAATTTGATGTCGGGATGGTTTTTGGATTGGATCGGGTTGTTGATTTTGTCTTCCAATGGGTACGGGTGGAGCGACTAGGCTCTGATACCAATTGACGTAGATGACGTCAAATGGGAGCAAGAAAAAATAATTCTCTCAAACTCTCTCTAATAAATATCTCAAAATGTGGAAGAATGCCAAATGAGGCTACAATAGAGAGATTAATAAGAAGGAGGTTGCTTGGCCTCTAAGTTAAGTACTTAATTATAATTATGCCCTCAAGTACCAAGTAACCTTCCCTCCTCTAAATACTAAACAAAAAGGAAAACTACAATGAATAAAAGAAATACTAAAAATGACTAAATTGATAAAAGACGATAATGACCCTCGTTCACATTATACTCCTAACTTATCTGTCACATACTGGTTTTTAATCTTGCCCTTTTTAATAATTCCTATCATCCATCCGAGCATTCTCATCTCACTAACATGGATATTTTGCTCATGTTTTTTCTTTAAAGTCCAACACTCCGCTTTATAGTGGATCGTTGGCCTAACAACCATTCTATAAAATTTTGCTTTCAATTTATTAGTTATCCTCTTATCGCATAACACCCCACTCGCTTGTATCCATTTCATCCATCCAGTTGTTATTTTACTCGTAACATCCTCATCAATATCCCCATTACTCTGTATCACTGAACCTAAATAACAAAAATTATTGGTTTGTTTTATTACTTTTTCTTCCATCTTTAACATTATGCTATTAGACGACTCATTATTAAACTTACATTCCATATATTTAGTTTTATTTTTTATTGATTTTCAGTCCCTTGGACTCGAATGCATTTCTCCAAGTATCTACTCTCATCAATAAGGCCTCCTTTGAAGGGTTTACCAAAACTAGATCATCCGCAAACAACATACACCACGGGACATCTACTTGTATGTCCTTAGTAATCTCATCCAATACTACGACAAATAAGTAAGGTCTTAAAGCCAACCCTTGATGCAGGCCCACTTTAATCGTAAAATCAATAGTTTCTCTACAAATAGTTCTTACCCCAGTTTTTGTGTTATCATACATATCTTCAATAACTTTAATATAACTAATAAGATTTTTTTTCCTCCTTAAAGTCCACCATATTATATCCTTAGGTAATCTATCATATGCCTTCTATAAGTCTATAAAGACCATGTATAAATTTTTAATCTTACTTCTATATTTTTTCATTAGTTGTCTTAATAAGTAATAGCTTCCGCGGTGGATCGCCCTGGCATAAATCCGAATTGGTTGTTTGAAATAATTGATTCATTTCTTAACCTTTGTTCTATAACCTTTTCCCATAATTTCATAGTGTGATTCATCAGTTTGATTCCTCTATAATTATCGCAGTTTTGTATATCCCCTTTATTTTTATACAAAGGTATTATGGTGCTTTTCCTCCACTCATCTGGCATACTTTCTTCTTTTAAAATTTTATCAAATAAACATGTTAATCATTCTACCCCTAGACTTCCAAGTGTTCTTCACACCTCTATACGCATTCTATCCGGGCCAACCGCTCTATTCCTCCCCATTTTTTTTATTAATATATCTATTCCTTTTCAGTAACCGGACACACTATACCTATATTTGGTTCCCTGTTCTCAACATCTTTTTAGGATATTCTTCGTTCAATAATTCTTGAAAATACTCTTCCCATCAATCTAGAATTTCTTTATTATTATTTAATATATTTTGGTTTATGTCTTTTATACACTTAACTATACCCATATACTTTGTCAATCTATTCTTATTATTCGTCAATTTATATATCTCCTTCTCACCTTCCATAGTACCTAATTTATCATACAGATTATCTAGTGTTGTGTATTTTTAACAATATTTTTTGCTTTAGTTTTAATTTCTTATACCTTTCTAAGTCTTCTTGGTTTTTACTCTTTTGCCATTCTTTAAAACTTATTCGTTTCTTTTGTATTATCTATTGAACTTCTTCATTCCACCATAAAGTTTCTTTATTAATGAATCTTTCACCCTTTAGTCTCACCCAAAATTTGCTTACCTATTTTCTCAATATCAATCCTTATTCTTGACCAAAAGTTGTTAACACTGTCGATCCAATTCCACTTCATGCTTAACAATAACTTTTGCCTAAATTCTGTGTCTTTGCTTCCTATTAAATCCTTCCATTTTTATATTTTGATAACTTATTTTCTCCTTTCGGTATTTAAATTCTTTAATGGCTAAATCTATTACTAGTAGGCAATGTTGATTTGTTAAGCTTTCACTAGGTATAACCTTACAGTCTTTGCATGTCTTCAAGTCTCTTCTTCTAAGTAAGCAATAGTCTATTTCAGTTTTATTCTTGCCGTTGTTAAATGCTATTAAATGTTCTTCCCTTTGCTTAAAATATGTGTTTGCTATCGCAAGATCGTAGGCCTTAGCAAATTCAAAAATAGTTTCCCCTCCTACATTTCTCTCACCAAAATCATAACCCCCGTGTATCCTTGGATAACCGTCCCGTTCTACTCCTACATGTCCATCAAGTCACCTCCTAAAAATATGTTTTCATGCGTAGGAATTTATTGTAATATTTCACCTAATAATTCTCAAAATAATTTCTTTAAATTTTCATTTAAAACTCGTTGGGGGCACGTAAGCACTTGTGACATTCAATACTGTTTTATCTAAGACAATCTTAATGTTTATTAATGTATCTCCCCATCTTTTAACATCCACCACTTTATCTTTCATATAGTGATTAACGACGATACCTACCCCATTTTTACGATTAACCTTCCCTCCCAAATAAAATAATTTTAAACTTTCTCCTATTTCTCTAGCCTTTTCTGTCTTTTATGTAGTTTCTTGTAGACATTCTGTGTTAATTTTTCTCAGTTTCAAGGTATCCATAAGTTCTTTATACTTACCGGTCAATGTTCCTAAATTCCACGTACCAAATCTAATTTTATGTATGCTATTATTATTTACGTTTTTTTTTACCTAGAGAATCCATCATCAAGATTTGACATAAATTTTATGGTCACTGTCAATCGGACACTAACCCACCTCGTTTCACATCCGGACTTGGGTACCGACAATGGTAGAGTAAAAAAAGATTAATTAGTTACTTACTTAAGTATATTCTCTACAATGTAATTAACAAAAACGGTCAAAGGAACAAATGGTTTCTAAACTGACGGTTGTATACAGACCATAAACGGTTTTAAAGATACGCAATGACTGGTTTTTGGTTTTACAATGCTTGCAAAGAAAGTTCTGTTAAATCAGTAACATTTTAACCAATGAATCTGAAGGCAAAAAATAGTATTAATCTAACGGTTTAAACAAGTTTAATCAAAATATACTAAATATCTAACAGATGTGAAAGGAACAACTACAACTATTAAGCAATCTCAACGAATACGAAATCTGATGAATACCTAATCTTTCCGTACTTAATACATGCATGTCAACTCAAAAGTCTAGTTTAAAATGAATTATTGTAAAAAAAAAACTAATTGGCTTCAAGAGTATCTTATTAGACAGTGGCCTAATAGAGTGAGAAACTCGTGTTTTATGGCCTAAATTCAACACTAAAGACAAAGAAAATAGAAGCAGTTCGTGAAAGTAGGGGTAGAGAAACCCAGATCAGTATATAATCACCCCCAAATTGACACAATTGATAAAACTAAGGAATTGCATACGATCAATCACTAACAATAGATATAGCAATCGTAGATGGGCAAAGTTGCCTGCTTAAAGATGGTATCGCTCACTGGTTTAGGAATGCCTTAGGCAGTCTACGTTTAAGCATTCAATATACTTACAGATCTGCAGAAAGTTACTTGCAACAAAAATTCAATATAGTTATATATTTAACCGCCCTCCCAAACCCTCAATCCTCTGTACTACAACAAATCTTATTTAATCAATTAACTGACAAATCTTACAAAATCGATGCACTGAAACAAAATAGAAAGTGATGATGGATGGATAGACAACAAATCAAAATTTCTAGCAAGATTCTTTATAAATAGACAAATAAGAATACGTGTGTGGTCGGTGGTTGTAACGAATATAATTTATAGAAAAACTAACGAAAATGATTAGAATTAGGGCAAACTTAATTTTTAAACTAACACCACTACGATTCTGATTCCAAAGCTTGGAAATAGTTATATTCTTGAGATCAAACTATTGAATCGTTGACAAAGAAGCATCAAACTTGCGAGGATCCATAAATTATACGAACACCCCTCAAATTATTTTAAGCCCTTCTTCTACTATTACTTCCAAATATTCACTTACCACCCCTCACCGATTCTGAAAATTATATTTTCGCCTCCCCACTTTCTAAAATTTATGATTCAACCCTTCAATTTTCCAAAACCCTTAGTTAAAGCCCAACTTCATTAATCAACATCGATTCTCCTTTCGATTGTGGAACAAAGGTGGTGATATTGATTATTGGGTAGATATGGCGGCTTGTGTCGAATTTGACCGGTTGAGCCGCATGATTACATCGACGGATTGGACCGGTCGAGTAACTCTCTACCTAGAGAGCTCTGAGGATTCTAGTTCAGTATGAGGAGTGCCACCGCCTTCTAAATCAATACTGCATGGAGTTCCTTGAGCTGGAAGCGGTGAATGGTCAGTGGGGGTGCGCGAGCGGCCAAGACCTTTGGCCCGATATTTGACTATTTGTCCGCAGGTTTGATACCGTTGCCGGCCCACATTGTTTCTGTGTACACGACAAAGTTGCCCACTCTCCTGTCAGGCACGATGATACCTTCCCCGAGGGCTGAGGGAGTGTTGAAGGATGATATGAATCTCGATTCTTTCCGATATTTTGAGAAGGATTGATCACTTGAACCCGATGAGATTCAAAGATTTTTTTAGCTCAGAGAATTTTTTCCCATCTCCGAGAAAGAAAAGGTTTGGCTCTTTTTTGGAAGTTCCTTCAATATTTTCGCTGAGATCGGTTAGGTGACTCGCACTCACTACAATTTCTTCTCAACTTTGGGGGACGGTGATGATGTGGCTGAGATTATTACTTCAGGTTATTGTATTGACATTGGTTCATTATTGCGGGTTGATGAGCTTGATTAGGGATATGCGAACCCATTTTGGGATTGCGAGTTGTTTAATGGGCGTTTGGAGGTCATGTTAACGAGCCTAGCCTCAAGGGTGCTCATTATGGGGGATGCAGACCGCATTTGGCATCGTTGACCCCCTAGGCGGGGGTGTGTTGAATACTATTATGGCAAGCTTCGAGCTCAGTTCGTATTTTGAATCACCCTTTCCCGCCCTTTTGCTAGCCGGTATGCCACTCATTTTCGAGGGTGGTTAATATAAAGCATGAGAGTGGGAGAAAGGAAAAAAAATACGAAGTATTTGACTAAGGCGGGAATGCCATAAATAGGAAGTAGATGTTTTGGGACTCCTGAAAAGAGGGCAAATCAATTGAGTATGCTCAACATTTGGAACATGAAGATCTTCAACACATTTCCTTTTTTCTACTTCAACCAATCAGCTTCTTGGAACAAGGATCTTGCAAAGCACAACCAAATAAGGAAAAATGAACTACATAAAATAACTGACTAACAGGGATCAGAGTAATGTGAATTGAGGAATACAATAAACATCAGAAAGAGACAGACGAGGAGAAACAATCGATTTAACACTAACCAAGAATTGTCATTGGCTACAAGGTCAAAAATGGAGGGAGGAGAGAAATTATATCTAAAGAACGAGGAATCACTAGTCATATGATGTGGAGCACATGAGTCATAGACCCTATTGGTACGAGATATACCATACACCTTTAATCACGTCCCCTCCATTTTGCCTCTTTAGGTTTTTTCTCCTTTCTCTCTCATAGGGAGAGGGTTCAACATTTAAAATTGAATTATGCTTTAATTTTCAACAAAATTGAGAAAATGAGGTTTATGTATTGGCACGATAAGAAAATACTGCACTCAAGTGTTCTTGAGTGTGCCTTGAGCAAGACCCACCTTTTTGTCTTTTGAATGTTACTGGACACACCCATCGCTTATGGTTCTTGCTTAGGCTTAAATTTAATTTATTTGAAATAATTAAGATTTTAATGGCCATATGCATCTGCAATTTACATTAGGCATTTGCCATATGCAATGTTTTAAAAAGTGCGAGGCGTAGTTGAGGCGTTTTGCCTCGTGTGAGGCAAGGCGTAAGCCTCAACTTTTTTCCATAAAAGTCACTAAAAATGATATAAAAATAATAATTAAACGAGTAACAAATTATGTATAACATCTATCATGAAAACAAACGATGTAAATTTGATTCCACAACACAATACAACTAATAATACCATCATGTCATCATCATAATACATATTATACCGCCAAGACAAAAGAAATCCATAATTAAAACCATATCCACAAATATTGCGTTAGCAAAAAAGTCATATTTATATATATATATATATATATACATAGGCTATAGCAGAAAAAATAAAGTCATTTTATATATATATACAAGTAAAATAAAGTCAGTAAATATATTTATAATAAAGTGAGTATATATATTTATTATTATTATTATATATATATAAAATCAGTATATTATAAATATTTATGAATAAAGTCAGTATGTATATTAATATATATAAATATAAGAAAAATAAGGTCGGTTTAGCTTTAAGTTAAATTTTTTTTTTATATAAGGCCGGTTTAGCTTAAATTAAAAAAAAAAACAATGTATATATATATATATATATATATATATATATATATATATATATATAATAAAGGAGGAGGTTTTTTTTGTCTAAACCAACTGATGGTTGAGATTACATCTTGAGGGATTTGGTGTTTATCAACTGATGGCTGAGATTAATTTAGAGGGGCTTGAATATTTATGGCACGTGGAACAGAGTTAAAGAGATCATGGGCTATCAAAATGTTGTATCTACTGATATAAGAATAAAATTTAAAAAAAAAATTAAGTCCCAAGGTAAATAGAGATGACAGGATGTGTAAAGGTGTTGTTGCGTGGCTCAAAGTTTAAACACATTTACAGAGCACAGGGCTCAAGAAAAAAAGGTCCTTTTACCTTAATCGGATCTTCACATTCTTTTCCATACTCTCTCTCTCTCTCTCTCTCTCTCTCATTTCGTCTCTCAACCCCTTCCTCAAAACATAACTTCCCACTCTAAAAAGCTATTTTTCTTCTTCTTCTTCTAAGCCAAACGAGGAGTGCATTCAGAGGTCCAAATATATTGGTCAAAATGTCATAACATTTACACATACACAAACTCATCTTCGTCAAAATGTCTAAAAGGGGAAAGGGAGGAGCAAACCGACCATCCGACGCCTTACACGGAGGGGATCAACGTCCTTATCGATGAAATTGATGGTACCTACACCGAGAACAAACATAAACATAAAGGTATATCTTTTTACACCATCTCAACCTCCCAGAAAGGTATGAAACAGAGTTGTTTATAATTTTATGCATTTACTTTTTTTTCTTTTTTCCCCCCTTTATCCCTTTTTTCCTGATACATATATCATTCGCTCTTTATACCATTTTTTTTTCTGACGATTGTTTTATATTTTGAACTTTGAAAATGCCGATCTTTAAGCTTGGGGAGTCGGTTGAACGAATCTATCCGACGAGAGGTATTTGATGGTATCTAATAAGTCATTTTTTTTGGTTCAGTGATGGTAGGATGCTACTTTTTGTTCAGTTGGTTGTCCACCACTATTTTTCTTCACTGATATGGAATTTTTAGTCTATATATTTTACTTTGGCACTTTTTCTCTTAAAGGTTCTCTCTCTCTTGCCGTTTGGGACGTTTTCCCTCAAAGGTATTTGAATGCCTACCAGGTGTTTGTAAAAATAATCATATGATATAGTTATTTAGTTTTTGACTTCTTTTCTTCGGATTTATGGTGATAATTTATGCTTTTAGTTAATTAATATTTTTAATGACCATATATTTTGGTGTCTTAATATGTGTTTTCCTTGCAGGCACATAAATATCTGAACGTGTCCACACATCTGTTTAGTTGGTTATGGATTATTTTTTACCTTTTGTGAATATTTGGACTCTCCTAGAAGAATTATTTTTTACCTTTTGTGAATATTTGGACTCTCCTAGAAAATAACATTTCTGATGTTATTTTTTTCCAAGAGACATTTGGTTTTGATTTTTTTTGTACCTGTACTATATTTACAAGTTTTTTAAGAGATTTGTTTTTGATTTTTTTTTCCTGATCTCACTTTGTTCGGCTTTGTTTTTGGCTTTTTGTTTGTGTTCAAATCATGCTTTTTATAGTTCTCACTCTCGGAGACTAACCTCCACTCATCAACAGAGAAATATCCCATCTATCTCTAGGCACACAAATCAGAAGGCCGATCATCGCCGGCTGTAGGTTTCTCTCATCTCAAGTCTAATTTTCAGTCATCTCAAGTCTCATAGAACACGGGTTAGTTTATTGGGTGTCAGGTGATAAAATAATCTAATGAGTTTTTGTGGGTTGGGAAATGACACATGGGTGAGTATACGGGGTGTGAGGTGAGTCGGGTTGGACTCTAATATGTTAGTAGCTGGTGGGTCTCTGTTTATATGGGTGACGGAGCGGGGATGGGTAGGAGCGGAGTTGGGAAGTATAAAATGTGTGGTGGGTCTCTGTTTAAATGTGATGTTAGGAGCTGGTGGGTCGCTGTTTATATGTGTGACGGAGCGGGGATGGTTAGGAGGGGAGTTGGGATGTATAAAATATGTGGCACGTCTCTGATTATATGTGGTAGGTCTCTTTTGTACATTTTTGTTTTGATTTCAACTAATAGTTTTTTTTTTTTTAGATTTCACCATTTTATATTCCAGGTATGATCTCTACTTTCCCCTACAACTTTAATTGCAACATTCACTTTCGAAAGTGTTGACTCTTTGGTATTTTGATGTTTTAGATTTTAGATTTTCAGGTTTTGGGCAAAAGACTTGATTAGGACTTAAATGCTTACAAACAATGCATAAAGTGGATACATATTTTCAGGTTTTGGTTATGGATCCCTACGGGTCGTAATGCTATTCAATATATAGTGAGTAGATGAGGTTGTATATCGAAAGAAAATATTATGACAATGGTCGAGTAGATATGGTAAAAACGTTGTTGAAATTTAGCCATGAAATGATATTTTTTTTTAAAGTTTTTGTATTGCATAACTCATGCCGTTGGATCTGTATTTTTTCAATTTACTACATTTGTAAATATTGAATTTTTCTCTATTATACATACTCAATGGATCTTTTAGTTTTTCTCCATTTTGTTAATGGTTAGGGATTACAAGTCATGTTTTGTATCGTATGGCCGACCATAGACGAAAATTAACAAGGTATTGTCTAATCTAACACAGAGAGGTACAACCTCCCATTAAACCTACCATACTTCAAGGAAAATCCAGTCGCCCTCCCCAACTTTCTGCGTTGGCCGAAAATCAGTGTGGTACTAATCTTTTCACTTTTACTAGCACAAGACACAAATCCCTTTACCTGGTAGTATCTTACGTAACTTTTTAGGTTTCATTTGGTACAAAAAAATATGGCAAATATTGTCACGATGGTAAAATTTGTCATTACAAAATTTATGAACACAAATGTTGTTTTTTTCATATTAGGCTATTAAACAACGAAATGAGATAAAATCATGTTTTATAGTCAAAATATTTTTATAATACATTTTTTAAACATATTATTATAACATTTTAAAAAAAAATTTAAAACAGTTTCTATAATGTATTCAAAACAATTTCTAAAAATGATTTAAACAGTTTAACAATATTTTTGTAATAAGGTTTTTGATAAAAATTGTAAAATATTATTTGCTAATGGTTAGGGATTACAAGTCATGTTTTATATTTTATGGCTGACCATAGATGAAAATTAACAAGGTATTGTCTAATCCAACACAGAGAGATACAACCTCTCATTAAACCTACCACACTTGATGAAAAATTTAGTCGCCCTCACCAACTTTCTGCTTTGGCCGAAAATCAGTGTGGTACTTATCTTTTCACTTTTACTAGCACAAGACACAATCCCTTAGGTGCCTATCTCGCATAACTTTTTAGGGTCCATTTGGTACAAAACGATATGGCAAATATTGTCATGATGGTAAAATATGTCATTACAAAATTTATCTAACACAAATATTGTTTTTTTCGAAAACAAGTTTTTTAGTCAAAACATTTTTATAATACATTTTAAAAACATATTATTATAACATTTTTTAAAAATGCTTAAAAGAGTTTAAAGAAGTTTCTATAATGTATTCAAAACAGTTTCTAAAAATGATTTAAACGGTTTTTACAATATTTTTATAATAAGATTTTTAAAAAAAATTGTAAAATATTAAAAATAGTTTTTAAAACATTACAAAACAGTTTTCTAAATATTGAAAACAATTTTTCTAAATATTTATTACGCTTTTTCAAATTGTTTTTAAAGACATTAAAATAGTTTTTATATTATACGAAAAACATTTTTGTAAAAAGTTTAAAACAGTTTTGATAATACTTTTATAATATGGTTTTTAAAAAAATTTGCAAAACTTTTTCATAACAAATTTTTATAATATTTAAAACAGTTTTTAAAACAGTTTTTAAAACATTACAAAACAGTTTTCTAAGTATTGAAAATCGTTTTTCTAAATATTTAAAACGGTTTTTCAAATTGTTTTTAAAAACATAAAAATAGTTTTTATAATCCATCGTATTAAAATTGTAAAAAATAACGCAAATGTACCATCGGATGACCAACTGTATTTATATTTGCACTATTGGCAATACGAGAACAAATTTATTACGGGAACAAAATTTTCGCCATGTCATCGGCACAGGTACAAAATATTATGGGAACAAGTTTATTGTCGTGTCATTGGCACGGGTACATCCTATGTAATCATAGTTAAATTACCGATCTTGAATAAAGTCGTCAAGTGTTTGCTTCAATTCAAATGTAATCATAGTTAAATTATTATTGAAAACACAATGGGCTACGGTTAAGAAGAAATTCTGATTATCACTTTTGCTTTTCAAATTATAAAATGTTAACTAGATATTTAATGATAATCGTTGGTATTAGTGCCAAAATGCTTTCCAAATAATAGATTAATCTGTATTGGTTCACACTTTTAAATACGTGCCTCATATTTAAAAGTTACGAATCAAATATGACGTCCATATTTAAAAGCTTCAACTCAAATATGAATCTCATTAACAAAAAAATATGAGTTAAATAAAGAGTATATCTTTAAACGTTATGCAATAAATATATATTTTTTACAAATACATAGAATTGTAAGTATACTTGCATGAATAAAAAAAAATATGTTGACTCAGTCAATATTTGACCCGTCCCATATTTAGTTTGGTACGGGTACAAAATCAAATTTATCGTCGTACTATCGGTACGGGTATAAAATATTATCGGACCAAATTTATCGCCGTGCCATCGGCACGGGTACACCCTAGTATATATATATAACAGAAAAAACATACAAAAAATCAAATCGGCACAGAAATTACCTTCGGTTTAGCAAATCGGAGGTCGGTTTTTAGTTTCAAAGGAAATCGGAGGGTAAAATGTCAGATCAGAGCGGCGTACGCCTAGGTTTTGTTGTTTCTTAATGAGAAAAAATAGAGGCTTAAGCCTCAATAGCCTCGAGGCGCAAAGTCTCAAGGTGTACGCCTAGGAGCAAAAGCCTTAAGCCTCGGGAAAACCCATAGAGGCGTAAGCCTCTGCCTCTTCTCGTCTTTTAAAACATTGGCCATATGTATGAGTAATTTGCCTTGAGCACGCTGTAGGGAAGTGTTGAGTATCCAGGGCTGGCTTTGGTAAAATTCACCACCCTCGAAAAAGTTAATCTTAATCATCCCACTTTTTTAAATAGTTACAACACTGGGTGTTATAAAATCTGATACTTCATTACATCTCTTGTTGCCCGATTTCGATTAGCACATATAGGACAAATGCTCCCATTACCACTTTTATTTTTTTTGGGGGTTACGACTTCCCTTTTTTCAATTCATGCCTTATGCCAAATATTTTATGTATTCATGCATATCACTCGATTGATTAAGAGTTTGTGATCGCTTCTCTTTCCATTTACAAATAGGATCTCTTTACAAACAAATAGAAATAATTTATGATACAAGTGGAATCATAGATATTTAGCCACCATCTCACCTAAAACAAATTGATATTAAGGAGGGCAAACTTTTAATCTTCTACGGGTTCACTCAACTTTTATGGACATTAAGCATATTTTTCTAACTTTATACGAGGGACCGTATTTCCAAAGTTCACCTTGGGCACCCAAAATTTCGCGTCCAGCCTTTTAAGTACCTCATGAGTCAAAGACCAAGATGAAGGCTTAGGATTGTTTTTCTTAGGGTTCAGTTCAAGGTCAGTTTCTTGTTGGCCAGTTGAGGTCTTGGGTTTGAACATTCTAACATATACCTTGATTTCTTACTAGAGTCCACTTATAAAACTGGCACAAAGTAATACTAAGATAATCCCTTGTTTTTGTCCAAAATAAGTGGTCTGAGATCTTCAAACTTCTCCTGGTACCCCTACACAGTGCCTAGCTGTTGTAATTTATTAAATTCATCAAAGATGTCCTTTTTGACCTGGTCACACAAATCTTGAACTGATTTTCTCCACCAATACATCCCAAATAACCCCTTCAGTTCCCTGGTATCAATCCCTATATATTGACTCATCTGTAGCTATGATAACTAACCCCTAACTAAATTACAACAAACTCAATGCACCCTAACTGAAATGGCTCCCTATCCAAGTTTGAACAGTTCAGCTGTTTGAACAGAGCTGAAACCCTAACCATCTAACTAACAATTGATTGCCTTCTCTTCCTTCTCATTGCAACAGTGTGTATAGCATTAACATCACTGTTTCCCTAGCAACGGAATCATCTTAGTTATTCCTCCTTTTGCCTTAAAACGACTTTGTTTAAGCCTCCACCCAAATCTCTCTCTTCCCAACGATAACATTGCAATTGACTTGGGAATTTAGGGTTTAATTTGTCATCTCTCTCTCTCTCTCTCTCAAATGTTCAAAATCAAAGCTTTATATAATCCCTAACAATTGCTTCAAATCCAATACATAACTCCCACAAATAGGGAAGTGAGTTCGGTAACTCACAAGGGGGAGTCAGTTCCTATGGATTTTTTTTTGATGACCCTGAACCTCCACACGAACGAGCCCTTTGAACTCCCCCATGCGAGCTAAACAGGGGGGACATTGTGCCAGTTCCTACGGATTTTGATTTGTTTAATTTCAATTTTGATTTTGATTTTCTGTAAATGTGTTAAGAGTTTGATGAACAAGGTGATGTGTTGAAGAAGACAATGTTTTGGTAAAGAAAGTGTAGGGGCGAAAAGTATCAATTTTAGGCTTATGTTATGGGAGTTGGAAGTCTGTTTGTTTATGGGTTTTATGTCTAATTACTGTATTTCTGTATCTATCTAAAAACAGCTATTAGCACAGGGGATAAGTAAAAAATTCCCTTTTTGCTAGTAACCCCTATTGCAGTAGGGAGGAAGAGATTTTAAGAGAGATTTTTTTTTTGGGTGAGTGGGGGGTGAATTCCTTTGGGCGGTGGAGAGAATGCTTGGCTCGAGAGACCTTCTGGGGAAAGTGAACTTAGGAGGTCTTTAGGTCTGGATGGATTTTTTATGGCGGCTTCAAAAGAGTGTTGGGACATTTCTAAGAATTTAATGAATTTATTAAACGAATTTTATGTGAAGGGTGCAGTAAATTCTAGAACTAACTCTATGTTTATGTCTTTGATTCGCAAGAAGTTGGGTTATATGAAGGTCTGTGGCTTTAGATCTATTAATCTTCCTAGTGTGTACAAACTATTGGCCAAAGTCTTATAACTTAGAAGCAGAGAGGTTTTGGAAGATATTATTGATGGTGCTTAAGGGGCTTTCGTCAAAATTAGGCAAATCATGAGTGGCCAGCTCGTGGTGCTGGTGCGGCCATGTCCATAGCCTTCTCTGGGTTGTTATTTTGTAATACACTTAGCTTGGAAATTAGACATTAATCAAGACTTGTGGATATATCCATGCCAGACATCCTTACATACACACCATGATAGTAGAAATAGAGAAATCTAACATGATTTGAACTTCGGGATTCAAACTCCGGCGTTTAAGTTTAAGATGGACCACCGGTATACTCAGGTATTGCTTGGTGTTAGGGTCAAAATTGATATAATCAGGACCAAATTGAACTAATTGACGAGAATGCAGTAGAACACTGTCAAGAAATTTTACATGTGAAACCGCAAAAGATGCATATGATAGAGTTGGTCCACTTTTTTGGAATAATGAGAATCTTAACAAGAGCTTCCGAAGTATCATAGCCACTTTAGATAAAATTGCAATTCCGGCTATCTCAGATGTGCTAAGATTGTGTAATTTTTTTTGAGTGTATGATTTTTTATTCCGTTTTAATACTTGCCATCACACGTCAATGAATTTATTCTGGTAAGTAGACAGGGAAATGCTGATATTGGTCATGTAATGGTGAATTTGGTGAAACAAGTTTTACTCTATTATATACAGCCTTTGCAATATGGTTCTTTGTCCGAGTAGCCACAGCACATAAACCTCATTTCTTTACTTGGTTCACTGTTGCCGTGATCAATGTTTTAAAAATACTCGAGGCGTACGTCTCAAGGCGAATCATTTGAGGCTTAAGCCTTGGGGTTGAATTTGAGGCGTACACCTCCTCAATGGCCGATAATGCCTTTGATTGACAGGGACAAATGGTCATATGTTCACTGTCTGATTTGAGTTGAAAAGTTGAGTTATAGATGTACTTCAATCACTTGACTAGAACCCGTTTCATTCTTTTTATTTATTTACACCAGAATTCGGTATGACCGAGGCCATATGCTGCGTAATCCTTGGACATCTTATTGAAATAATGCCTAAGCTTGGGTATGTGTGTGTGTGTATATATATATATAACGTCAAATGGGAAATAAGATGAAGATATTTCTCGTCTTAACTCTCGTTCATAAACTCTCCGATAAGTAGAATGTATTAAATGAGGCTACAATAAGGGTATTTATAGGGAGAAAGTAGCTTAGAGCAATGATCTAATTACAAAGATACCCTTGTTAGCCTTTACTACTTCCTTACCTAAATACCAAGCAAATAAATACTAAAAGAAAATACAACCAAATAAAGAAACTAAAAGAAAATAGCAAAAATGTCATAAAATCCTAAAAATAACAAAAATATCCTTAAGCTTCTTGATTCGCATCATTCTCCCCCACTTAAAACTAAGCTCGTCCATGAGCTTTCAAAATTGGAGAATCGTGTGAAAAGTTCCCAAAATATGTGCCGAAGAGAGACAAATACTTTTGGGGGCCAAAGTGAATTTTCTGAAAATTAAGGAAATGCCCATCGCTCTGTTTTCTCTTCGATCTTCTTCATCTTTCTTTGTTCTCTCGGAGCAACCGTAAAAGGCTTCCTCTAGGGTCAAATACCAGCTTTCCGATAGATCTTGATGGGCTCGGGCCTTGTTCGGTCAAAATCGGGGGAGGGGAGGTTTATCCGGCCAGTTCATTATGACTCAGGGATACCGACTTGGGTTCTTGCGAAGGTCGACCACCGATAGGTGGCTCTGGGCTGAAACAGCGAGAAACCCGGGCTTTTCGGTGGTGTCGGGAATGATCAGGAGATTTTCGGTGGTTGGGGGGATGTTCCGGCCAGAGGTGTAGTGATCGGAGGTTGATTTGGTGGGTCCGCCTGAGCTCGGATGTTGATCGGCCACCATTTGGTGGTTCCGACCAGAAGCAGTGGTGATGGGTGGATTTGTGGCGGTTCCGACCAGCCCTGGCTGGTTCCGAATAATAAAACGTTGCCCGAAGTGGGTTTCGGCGAACCAGCTTGTGCCAGTGTGAAGACCCACCACCGTAGGGTGGTCTAGAGGGCCAATCGACACTGTTTGAATATTCTGGTGGAATTCCGGCTGGTAACCGCCATTGTCGGCACCCCCGATCACCGTTGAATTTGAGGATGTCGGGTTAGGGTTTGTTGGTGAAGCTTTTTTTTGGAGTAGAGGGGTGTAGATGGTTGCGGAAGCGTGAATTGAAACATTTTGGTGGCTAGGGTTGTGGTTAGGGTTTTGGGTGATGGTGGAAGGGAGGCGAGCCTTAAGATCGTTAAGTCTATCTAAGAGGTGGTTCAAGACCCCTCGAATCGATCGTAGCGAGCTTCCACGGGAGCGTATCTCCTCCTAAAACCCATTTGTCGTTGTCAACAATTTTTTTGTTTTTTTTACAACAATAACAACGGGTAGAGCCAACGAGGCTCTGATACCAATTGACGTAAATAACGTCAAATGGGGAATAAGATGAAGATATCTCTTGTCTCAACTCTCTTTCATAAACTCTCAAATAGGGATATTTATAGGGGGGAAGTAGCTTACGCTCCAAGCAATGATCTACCCCTATTAGCCTTTATTGCTTCCTTCCCTCCCTAAATACCAAGCAGACAAATACTAAAAGAAAATGCAACCAAATAAAGAAACTAAAAGAAAATAACAAAAATGACATAAAATCGTAAAAATGACAAAAATATCCTAAAGCTTCTTGATTCACATCACTATTTTATATTTATCAGAAACAACTTTTACTAATATAAACCATATGTACAAGAGATGGAGGAGGACCAGCAGTCCTCAAAGTGCAAAAGAAAACAAAACTACAGAATGGAGAAAAGAAAGAAATCACAAAAAACTGGTGCCACACACCGAAGACCTCACATGGAAAAAGGAAAATAAAAAAACTGCAACTTCAGCTCCGAAGACGGTTGGAGCCCCTTGAATCATCAAATCCACCCCCCACAAGGAAGGCAAATTCCCTGTAAGGAAGGAAAATCTGACACCTCCTCGGATAACCTTTGAAGGGGGACAAAGAAGATGCCCAAAAAGCAGCCCTAAATTTGATTCTTTCCCACAACCATTCTTTATTCTCGTCTTCGAAGATTTGATTATTTCTTTCGCTCCACAAAGCCTAAAACATGGCCAAAGTTACACATATCCAAAGACAATTGACTCTAGCAATATCTCCACCACTACCCAGCTTCATAAGCAATAATGCAACCCCATCTCTAGGTAACGCTCCAACAATATTCATCTCCTTACAAAATCTGTTCCATAGGAAGCCGTAGTAAAGGTAATGAATCAAAAGGTGACTCAGGTTCTCCAAATTATTTTTACAATGACAGCACCAATATAGGGGTAGACATTTAAAAGGTCTTCTACTCTGCATCATGTCACAAGTATTAACTTTACCAAGGGTTACCAACCAAGCAAAAATCTGAATTTTAATGGGAATTCCGGCTGCTTAAACCACATTGAATGGAGCAAATTTAGGAACGGAAGGGTTAGCAACCATAAAACGAAAGAAAGAAGCACAGGAAAATCCTGCCGTATCCAAAATCCAAACTCTTTTATCCTCTCTCCCAGGAGATTAATGACACCCTTCACCCAGATTTAAGAGATCAACAAATTGAGAGAACTCTTTATCATTCAAGTCTCTCCTAAAATGAAGATTCGAAGAAATGAGAGAAGTGACCAAAGAAGCAATGGACGAATTGTGCTCCAACAAAACCCTGTAGAGATTTGGAAACATTAGCATAAAGGAAATATTACTCCTCAAAATATCTTCACAAAAATGAACTCTAGAACAATCCCCCTTCCCCAAAGAGAGAGACTCCAAAAAAACTCATTACCATGGGAAATAAATTTTCAAGGATTTCTGTAAGTCCCTTGAACGAACCACTTCTAGACTCCCACCTATTCTCGCTCAACCCGTAGTTTTGCGTAATCATTTTACACCAAAGAGCCTTTTTTCTCTAGTGAACCTCCGTAACCATTTACCTAAAAATTCTAGTTTCTGAAGCAAAGATAAGAGTTGAGAGGCATGGTTCAAAGTAAAATCCGCACCCGAACTGATACGGCTCACTGATTTGATTTTGGTACCATCGATCAACATCCATTACCCCTACCGATATACTAGCCATATCAATTCCACTAGGATTGACATGGAGTTTAATACCGAAACGCATGAAATATTGCGAGTCATTTAGCTTAGTCGCTGAGTCAATTAACTTAGTCGCTGAGTCCTATTTTGAACTTTTTGGTCCTCTAAATAATGTATCATTTCGTCATAAGAAACTGGATATCGGAGTCTTGGGCCAAAACCTTGTTTTTGGTCCTCTTACTTGCTTATTAGATTATGATTGGTTAGCCATGCCTCAGCACTACTCATGTGCTTGCCCAAGCAAAACCGTGGCAATTATGCAATATCTAGAAAGTTGACGGGCCAATATGATTTTCAAAGTAAGTTTTATGAAGTTTCAATATATTTCTGGAAACACAAGAATAGGTGAAGTTCAACTAAAGTGAAGACGGGAAAGGAAGAGAGATTTGGAAGGGGAAATTTGGAGACATTAGACAAAAAAATGTCGAGTATTTGCGAGGGAAAAATTCACAGGTCAGCTAATTGATGATGTAATTGAAACAGAATTATAGTTTTACATGCTTTTAGTTGCTATAAATTTCTCTCCGAATTTTTGAAGTAATTGTGAACCCCTGTGTTTAAATAATAAATAATACTCTAGTGTTGGTGACAAATAAATTGGGTGCCTTTGACATCACCCTTATATTATGTTGGTGATACTTTTGCCTTTGATAACAATGTTCATTTGTGGACCATCGGAACTGAAAAATTGTGCTGAGTGCGATATGCGGCATTGTTATTATTTTACGCTTTTTTTTTTTGGTTGAAGGTCACAAGGAAGAAGTAAGTTATTTTATCTCTTCTTCCAATCCCTTGTGTACTTGTAAAGTAGAAGGATGGTATAGGTTAAGAGGAGACATTTGGTACTTTTATTAGCTGCTTTTACTTGATGTAATGTGGGGGACAGCTTGTTCCCCAATTCTATACTTTTTGGTTTATAATAGAAGTGTTTGTTTCTCATAAATGAGCCATTCTGCCTCATTAGTTGTGAGATGGGGATGCTTATAAAAGGATACATCGCATAAATGAAATGGATCTAGAAAGTGCTTATTTCTTAACGGAGTGCTTACAGCTTGTTTGTGATTTTAAAGTGGAGAGAATAGAAGAGAAAGGGAGAGATGTATCCGCCTTTCTCTTATTTGGCAGTTTAATTAGGAGAGAAATTGAGAAAAATGAAGCAAAAGTTTTTACTTTTAGTGAAAAATCTCTCCAAAATCTGAAAGAAAGGAAAAGAACAGAAAGCTTGAGTTAATGAATTTTTTTCATTGACCTAATAAAATTTTAAATTACCATATCATGTTAAAATGGTTAGGGTTAATTGTAATGTTATAATAATAGTTTTCTCTTTTTTCCTTCTCAATTAGCAAACAAAGAGGAAATAAATTAACTATTTATGTTTTCCTCCCGTAAACAAGATCTATATCTTTTCTCTTCTTTTTCTTCTTTCTTTAACAATTTTTTTATGCTCTTCCAAACTTTATATTGGAACCCTTGTTTTATAATAGTTGTGATGAAGCGTGGGACATATTAAAGTTTTAAAGCAATAATGTTTCTCTTTATTTGGGAAAGAAAACTTTATGCTTTAACTGTGATTTAACACATTATTTTGGATCATGAGAGATTTAAGGTACTTAATTTGAAGTTAAAGCTTGATCCGCAGGCAAAATAGAACTCCCTGTGTGTGTGTGTGTGTGTCACGCAGGAGGGTACCCATGATGCTCATGTTTTTATTATTTATTATTCTTTGTAATGGGGTTATCTGTGTAATTCAGTTTCCCTAGCTCTTAGGTAAAATAGGTCCTTGTATATGGGTGTTGTAGTCGTTAAAGGAACCCAATTTTGTATCCACTAACACCATAATATTATTTTCTAAACATTGTATACAATCATTTTTAAGCATTGTGTGGTGTTAGTGACAAAATTGGGTGACTTTAAACCCACCCCTTTTATTTGATGTAGTCATGAACCCTAACTGGAGACTAGAATGGATATGCTTTTGATACCTTAATAGTGTGTAATTGCTTCCCCTGTCTACATCTGAGGGTTATAAGAGCCACGCCCATTCGTGGATTTAGTCATATGGTGGAAGAAGGGGGTTGGGAACACTGTTGGCATAACCCCATGTGTTGAACGATGTTGCATACATCAGCGTCACAAGCAGGGATCGCTGACGCTAAGTCAGGTTTGACTCTGGGGACGAGACGAGGCGCTCGTTTGACTGGAGCCATCCCACGATGGTTGCATCGGTCGACCGTCAAGATTTTTGCATTGGGCAGTGGAGCAACGGGAGACCACTCGGCAGGTGCAAGCCGGGCGCAGGGACCATTGGATGCAGGGACAACCGAATTAATGGGTACACATGCCTTTGTTACATGGTACTTGCTGATTGCATCCTCCGTAGAGTCAGGCGACGGCAAATGGTTGCGCCACAGTTTGTTTTATACGCGTTGTACTTCCACAAAACGTTTGTGCACAATTATAATTGGTGGGGTTCCAGCCTTCAAAGGAAATGGCGGACATGTTGAAGTTTTTGGCAGAGAGCACTAAGGATTTCGTGCCTAATCGATTGGCTATGATGTGGAGAACCCATAATAGCTGACAAACTATTTGTGGTGTCGTTTTCGCCAGCATATATTGTGACGAAGTACAGTAGTGGACCTAGACATTTGTCACACTTTTGGGTCGATCATGGCAGTTTCACAGCGTGAGTGTTCTTGATGGATGGGTGAATGCCTACACGTTCCAACATCAAGGTAGACAACTATGATTCTTGTCAAAGTGAGGGTCAGACCACATATGCCCTCAACACTTATGGTTTCCAGAGGCTCGGGAGATAGGTATGTGCTCCTCATTAGCAAGCACCTTGTCAGAACTGGAGATGGTAGTTATTCCGACATCACAAATCTTATTAAATTCTTTTAGTGACATGTCATCCTTCAATGGACTTGAGTTACTCTCCTTTGAGATCCAAAATGCTGTTGACTTGTCCATGAGCATAGCTGCCAATCTACTGCATTACAGGCTGGTTCCAGAGCACAAGGAACTTTGGAGGCAAGTGCCAGAGTTGTGCCAGATAATCTTTTTGACAGGTCCCTTGCCCTCTTCGTGCATGCCCCCCCACCCCCTCAAAAAACAAAATATGGTAGGTGGTGAGTGTGCCTGAATAGCTGTGCATTAACAGAACAGGAGTAAGCACTGGTGCCCAATTCCACAACTGGATGGACCTTGAGTGTTCTCCCAATGTATGAAGAGCGGATACCATTAGATTTAGATAAGGCCGGGGGATCGAGTGAAAAACAACATTTCTCTAAGTAGATATGCACTTTTTAGGAACTCTCTATTTGGTTTTGAGGAGATTCACACTTTGTATGTAGGTAATTTGTATCAGTCCTATTTTGGCAGTGTGACAAGCGTCATGGGGCGCTAAGAATTATTTTAGTGCAGGATGGCTTCTTTTTTTGGGGGGGAGAGGGGGGGGGGGGGGGGGGAGACTGCCCTACGTATTTCAACAAGATAGATTATGTAAGAGGTTCATTCTAGGGGATTGACATGATATATATTGGAGTGCTTTGCATGATGTCTACATTGTGCGAGCAGTTATTTTGGCCTACCATGTGGAAAGACACGATCGTGGAGGCAACACTGCAATGCAAGTCTTTATACACCTTGCCTATTCCTGAGAAACTCTGGTTAGACATGTCCATGGACTTTAAACGGGGGTTGCCAATGACATTGAAGGGGTTGACTCTATTAGTGGAATTTTTCTCTACGAAGGATAATTTCGTCCCATGTAGTAGGTTGTCAGATGTCTCTTGTGTGGCTGTTCTGATTTTTGGGATGTGGTTCATTTTAATGGAGTGCTTGTGCTTTGCAGTATATCCGACCAAGACGTGCAATTCGCCGTGATATTTGTGTATATTCTGTGGAAAACACTCGTATGGTGTCACTACACTTCTCCACAGCCTTTCAATAGACATACTGAGGTCGTCTTGTTGCTATGTCTCATGAGAGACAATCCCAAGGTTGTGATGTGGCGTTCGAAGTAGAATTTGCCTTAAAAATACTATTAACTGTCTTGTGAACTGATTCCCGCTCGAGTGGCATTGGCCTATTGGGTATTTCTCTGTCCGTGCCATTTGACCTAACTGAGCGCCTCCCCTAACGGTTGTGGTATGCCCATCAGCTGCTGATTTTGCTGTAAGGATGCTAATATTCATAATGATGTTTGTTCTAGAATTCAGTGCATGAAATGATGACTTTCCAGGTTGTACCAACGTGGCTCCGTGCTCATATTTTTATTATTTTCATTTTTAGTGATGGGTTATTTTTGTAATTTTATTTCTGTAATGCTTTGATATAAAAGGGCTTTTGTTGTCTAAAGTACTATAAACCCTAATTTGAGATCAGAATGGAGATGTCTTGAAGTCTCAATGATTTCTGTAATTCCTATATGAGGTTTTTATACAACAGCGATGATACCTTTAGCATTTTTGGGCCAGTGCTTATGCATTTCAGGTTCATAACTTGCGTGTGCTATGTCCAATGTCAGTTTAACTTTTGGGGCTGTGCGACTGTTTGACACTTCCACATTCTTTGCTGAAACGATGTTATATGTATGCTGCAGCTGGACTGTAATTGTGCACACTTTAGAGCCTTCGTCGCCTAACTACAAAAGGTTGGTGCCCATCCACAACTGGTTTTGCATTTAAATTGAAGTGAAACAATGGCAGAGTAGGAAAAAAAGAACTCAGTGCTAAGGATTTTTTTTATAATTGGATTTAAGGGGTTGCTTGCTTGCTCATGTTCTACATCAAAACCTTACAATTCATTGGCAGTTGTTGGAACTCAAAATTGTAATTCATTTCAAAAGAAGTTTTTAGAGGCATATGGTTATGTTTCAATATGTATATTAGTGGTGATATTTGTCTTCAGCATCCATTTTGTTTTACATATGTTTGACTTGCGTAAATTTTGATTAAAAATCTGCCCTATATTTGCTGTTAATTTTGTTATTTTTGTTCCCCGATAATTAATTTCCTCTCTTGTCCTCCTCTTTTATTTTACAGAATGAGCTTGCAGCAGTATTAGAGTTCGTACGCTTGTCGGTAAAAATTATGGATTGCCTTTTTTGGAAATGCAGCAAGTCTTCTGATTTATTGAACTGATAATCTTCCGGCACTTTTAAACAAAAAAATAAATATAATGCTCTCTCCCCAGTTTTTTCTTTTCTTTCTAAGCTTTATTTAGTTTGCTGTAAACTATTTTTCATCTAGCTGACAGTAAAAATGATGACAAGTTTTTTTTATGTATTCAAAGTTTCATGTTGTTCATCATATGTCCAACATCACATAGTTAGACCATGTACACTTCTATACAATTTTACACGAACAATATATTAACATGGAAGAGGTGAAAATACTTGTAAACATTTTATAAATCACCACGAGGAGATAATATTTTACCCTGAACAAAACAGGGCTTTTAAATTCTTAGGTGTATCTTCCCAGGAGAATATATATGGTATATCCGGTGTCTACACTCGCATCAATAAGTGCCAAGACATTTGGGATTGGGATAATAGTGGATGGTTATTGGCGGTTAACACATGCTAGTTGGACATTTTTTCCTGTTTGTCTTGCACTCATTGGTGTGGGTACACCATATATCTTCTCATCTTCCCCATGTTTGTTAGTTGCATGGTTTTGCAGTGCAGGCTGGACATAATGTTTGATCCAGACATGCTGGAAGAAATGGTGATGCATGAGTTTATTGTGGAGACAAAGCAAGTTTAACAGACAGCTGATGGACAAAACACCGTACCAGGTGCTTTTACTCCTTCTATTCTCCCTCCTGTATGTTGTGCTATTTCCGTTGCTACACGTAAAACACTTTCTAGACTTTAAAAGAATTTTTTTATTGTTTTATTGTTGTTGACGAGGTAAAATACTATACTCCTTAGATTATCTGTAACATGTCCTCGAGAATCCAAATTATCAACCCTCACTCACTATGCGAGGGTCACTCACCTTATATTGGTATAACTATTACGGAAATGATAGGCCGACACAGATGTTTGACACAGAATGATGCGACACAGTGACGTGTCGCACCGGTATTGGCTATTGCCTTATGGATATGGGTCCGCGCCAGCGGCATTAGCCAATATCGGTGCGACGCGTCAGTGTCGCACCAAATGTGTCTCAAAACTGTGTCGGTGTAGAAGGACTAACTATTAAAATATGAGAGATCCACTTCAACCACTTTCCTTTTATTGTATTGGGAGATTGCGACTTTTCACCCCATATTTGTTTGGGCTTGTGCCCTACTTTTTCAACTTAGTGGTGTTTGCATCGATCCCTCTCAATTTACCATTGTTAACTATGAATATCTCATTTTTATTTTCCTTTTCATTTTTGGTCTAAGCCGAGAAGAACGTATTATTGTTTAATGTTTATATTTATTTCTAGTTGGAATTTTGATTAATATAATCTATGTGACTTGTATTTGATTTGCACACATGCAACTTACTCACATTTGCAACTTCCATAAAGATTTTTTGAATTGTTTCATCTTTTTTTTAAAAATGTATAATCAAAGAATTGCAGCTAAAAATTCTCTAACGGTAACTTTTACTCGATCTTCCAGAGATATCATTGATATGGGTTGGATTGACAACATTCGTTTTCAACTATTTATTTCTAAAATCAATCTTCTTGTTATTTCAAATCCCATTCATTTAAAAATAGGGGTGCTGATTAGTCGGTTTGGTCGGTACTTGACCTATACCAATAGCATACCAATTTTTTTCGGTATGCTTGGTTTCAATTTTTTGAAAACACTTGTGAATTTTAAACCATTCGGTTGTTCGGTATTTTTGGCCACTTTTTTAGGTTTCCTAGTTTTTTGATCATTTTTGTAAATATTGTCCGAGTTTTCAGTTTTTTCAATTTCAAAACGCAATAACTAAACTGACACATAAACTATCAAATAAGCTACATATTTTTGTATACTCCGTATTTTCGTGAATTTTATTTATTAATTATTAAGTGAGAAATAAATTAATAAATGGAATTAATTATTACTTGTGATTTTTATTACTTGTGATTTGGTAACAATAAGAATGCATAATTTAGATGGTAATTAAATTTTGCATGTGATGTGCTTTGAGTAGCGTGGTATAAATAAATAATTGGTAATATTAATTATATGATGTTGGGCTTTGTGTTACGCATAAAATAATTAAGCGAGTATTTTATTTACGTTGTGAGGTATTATCGTGTGCGAGGTATTATCGTTTGAGTTGAACTCTGGTATGTAACGGTGGTCCAGATATGTGTTTTTAGTAGTTTGGATTGGGCTTATGGGGTAGGTTTACCTTTGTGCTAAGTTTTAGAGTAATTTGGGTAGTATTTTGAGCTCATTTGGAGGTCCAAAAATAAGCCTTTTAGGGACTTATAAAGTTAGGGGACGTATTTTAAGGGTGTTAACCCTCATTATTTGGACACATTACACACAAAATATAAACCCTAGTTGCCTTAGAGATTTGAAGGAACTTGAGAACAACTTTGGAGAGGAAGGACCAGGGATCAAGAGGAAGATTCACTTATTCGTATCGTTCAGGAAATAAATCTCTTGCTTTATCACCATGTAATATGTAACATATTTATGCTTTCATTGTCATGTATTTGATTTTGGATTTAGAAGCATGTTTAGAGATTTAATCTGCTATCTTAATCACGTTTGTATTTGAGTTTAATTGGGTTGTTGAATTAAACCATTATTGGGATTGAAATCTGACATGAAATTTGAGGGTTTTGTTGAGATCCATGAATTGATTTGTGTTGATATATGATTTTGTGATAAAAATTCATGTTTAGAACTTAATCTCGCTAATAAGTTGAATCCATATGCTAATTTGATGATTGGGTTTGAAATTATGGCTGTAATTGACCTCATGTTGGGTAAAGGATGAACTAGGGTTTTAATTTGGGAATCAGATGAATTAAGCCTTTAAATTGATGATTTTGATCTTAAAATGTTGTAGAAATCGCTTAAAACCATAAATCTGTTATTGGTGTTGAATATAGTGATGTGTGGGTTGCTAGATTTGAGTTGAGAATCATTAATGGAGGTTCTTAGTTGGTTTTGCATTTCTGGGACGAAGGAGACTGTTTTGTTAGTCTCGTTCGAACGAGACGGGTTGTGTCATTCAAAGGACATGTGGATGTTGTTCGAACGAGGTGTGCAATTTTGTTGAACGAGATACGCTGCCAATGACAATTTGGGGCACTAAAGGTGGATTTGGATTTTAATCGCATAATTAATTATGGGGTAATTCTTATGCACTTATGTTACAGTTTAAGATGATGATTAAAGTTGGGAATAATGAGATGAGACGTTATGGGTTTCGAGTAGAATAAACCTTACGATACTTAGTATAGTTTGACAATGGGGATTGGGATAATTTGGGCACGCTTGAGAGTGTGCGTTATTCTATTTTATGGTATATGTATGATATAACTAAGTTTTGAGAGTCAATAAACCTAGGAATGTAATGAATAATCCGACAACGAAGATTGTGACAGTTTTGGGGTACGCTTGTGAGTACGCGATAGGTAGTATATGTTTGGTATGGTTTTGAGAGATAGTAAACCTATAATTAAGTGACAATCTGACGTTTGGGGATTGGGTAGAGTTGGGTATATATATATATATATATTGTGCTTATATGAGCATACCCGTTACTCGTGGTGAATTTATCGGTTGAAACTTTGAATTCAAGTGAGTGATCGTGAATCGCACCCTGATTGTTCACGCAGGACTATATGGAGGTCGATATGTTATGATCACACGTTCAGGATGTTCACCACCTCATATTGAGGGATACAGTTGGCTCGATCCATCTGGCGACTTAGGCGATGGTGTTACCGTGTGTTGACACATTTAAATGGTCGGTTTTGACTTCGTGATGAGAGAAGATGATCTGATCCATCAGTCGAGTTTTAGTATGGACTACCAGTAATTTGATTGCGTAGTGATCCCATGTTCTTATATTTATGTATATGTTTGTTTTGAAATTCGTTAGGTTAGGGACTCCTACGGGTATACCGATAGAAGCACGAGAAGATCCTTGAAGGTAGATGCCTTCATGTGATTGTTATGAGACTTGTATATGTGTATATGATATTTGTCTGGTGATGGACGCTTTGAGTTAAACCCTGTCACAATTGTGTGCGCTTTTTGATATTATATCTTATCTTTCAGATGATATGAATGGTGGTTGATATGGGATCATATTGTTTACATACACCATAGTTCAGTGATGAATACGTATAATTAAAGATGTTAAGACAAACTAAAATGTTACGTTATGAGATCGTGAGAATCTAAATAAGTAACAAATTGGATATTGGGTTGTATTTAGTACATGAGTAGTCAGTTGCATCCCGTGTTAGTAAATTGTAATGTGATAGTACTGGCTAGTCTAGTGATAAAGACTTCTTAGTATTGAATTATGTCTTGAGTTGGGACACTCGTGTAGTATTTCATTATGATGTGAGATGAGGTATCTCATACATGTGAGTGTCGATCAAATAATATGTTCATCGTAAATGAGTTGCACGATTATTACTGTTTTGATATTGTTGTAAGTAATTTCTTGCAACTTTCGGGCTTTGACCCAAATCTATAAATCTTTTTCCCACCACATGTATTATTATTATTATTATTATCATTACTATTATTATTGCTATTGTTATTGTTATTGTTATTGTTATTATTATTATTATTATTATTATTATTATTATTATTATTATTATTATTATTATTATTATGTTTAGCAGGGTTGGACGGCCAGACTTGCAGTTGTGGAGATTCAACTTTATATCTTTAGAAAAGATATTACCGTTTCTTTGTAGTAGTCACTTATATTCAAGAATTTGCTTCAGAGGTGATTACTATTATACTTATTTTATTTCAGTTGAGATATTTATATAAAAGATATTCATATTATAGTGGATTCAGATATATTGGAGTTTCGATTTATCTCAGTTCAGTTATTCTTATTGTCGTCCTTTATTTGAGTTTCTATTGTGGATGGTTTTTATTTGTTGCCATTTTGTTGTCTATGTTGATGCTAAGAATGATATAAATTGATTTAGCGCTCCCTGTATTTTATTTTGTGTCAACCTGATCAACTGGACATGAAAAATAACGGGTATTACAAAAATAATTTTAAACAAATTTGTTCGGAGACATGAGCATTAAGGTAGAGAAGCTTGCTACATTTGTGCCACGATTTGAGCGAGTTCCTCGTGCGGTAACTCTGGTTGCTCGACGATTCCATTGATGACCCGGCTTACGTGGTGCATATTCACGACTAATCGAATTGTCGGTTCCCATAGATGACGCCAAAGATGTTCGGGTAATAGATTATTACTTATAGTAATGCAAGAATTAATATAAAAGAGATTGACCATTTATACGTTGTTCGGCCTTTGGTTGACCGACGTCTACAAGGAAAAAAAAGAGGGGAGTTGTAGTATTGATGACGTGGAGACGATTATAAGGGTTTTGTGCAAGCTAGTAAATATATCCATTGTAGTGTATCTATTGACTTTATATAGCAAACATGCAAAAGCTATAACTACCCTTGGGCATTATCCAAGGTGTTTGGCTGATAGAGAATGTGGTTAGACATATGTCACCGTACGATATATGGCAGTTGGTCCTCGTTACCAGGTGGTAGAGAAAGTGACCCTTTATTGTGATCTTTGGTGGAGATCATGCATATTGTGGTGATTGAGGCAATAGTATCGTCAGTTCCAATTTGGCTAGCCTTGAATGGACTTTGTCAATTGTAACAACTCGGATATTTTAAATGTGAATTTTTAAATTAATTTTGGAAATCGGAGAAAAATAAAATTTCGGATTTTATAAATTTTATAATTTAAAATGATGGTTTTTATATTTGAAAAATAAATTTTCAAACGGAATTGAAATCGGAATTGAAATGGAGTTTTAATTGAATTTTTATTATATAGAAGAGTCCTCAAAACGTAAAACTCTCTTAGCGCCCTCAAAACATAAAACTCTGTAGCAAAAATAAATATTTAAAAATATTGAACGGTCCGATCGAGCTGAAATTTTTTCTGCAGCTTCCTCTCGTCTTCAACTAATTTTCTGTAAAATTTCATCCAATTCCAAGGGTCCGATCGTCTGGAATAAATTTTTTAGTGTTTGTATCTGATTAGAACTCTTTTCTTAATCAAACTCTTAATCCTTTATATATCAACTAATTTGTGGCTTGGCTTTTCAAATCACTTTTTCCCAAACTTTTCAACCAGAAGACCTCTCCAAAATTACACCCTTTCATATACAAACCATAGCGCCAAACTTATTCAAGATTTCAACCTTAGATTATAAGGCTTATTTGGTGTTTTCTCGAGTTTGGGCTAGAACTTGATTGGATTATTTTCGCGAGAGGAACGTGATGGTGTGATTAGATTTTGAGGCTGAAATTATGTGATGATTTTAAGGTATGGGGTTTTACACAATATGCTCCTTAATCTCGCGAGTGTTATTCTCGTTGTTTTCTTGTGATTATTGACTCATATTTGAATTGATAAAGTCATTTGGAAATCTGGAAATATTTGTTGGAATCTAATTTCGATTCATGTGATATTATATTTGGTGTTGAGCATGTTGTCATGAGATTTTAAATACGGCACTGAAGTTGGGCACCCGCTAATATTCCTTTTTTCGGATATGCTAGAAAAATGCATAGGCGCGGTACGGTGGTGAGGCTTGGTGCCCGGTTAATGTGTTGTTGAGAAATTATATTGATATAATTGCTTTTGAGATTCGCATTTGATTTATATATTCGTATTCGTATTGTTACGTTTTATTCACCGCTAATATTTGTTGAGCATCTTTCCTGTCGTATTGTGTACTTCCCCATATTTTCTTTTAGTGGCAGGTTAGCGCGGATTTTGGGGAGCTATGGAGATATTGGGATGATTTTAGCGAGGAGTATTTTGGGAAGATTTTTAATACAAGAGATGAGAAGAATTGTATTTATTTTGGTTGTATAGAGCATTGGCGATTTATTTTCTTTCGAGATAGTTAGATGTTTTATTTCGAGAGATTTTTGGTTGTATGTAATTTGAAGATATTTGAGATTAGTAGATTCTGTTATTTTTATTGTGGGTTTTAGATGCTCTATACCTTGTTATATTGTGGATTAGTTTAGTTTTATCTTAGTAGCGCTCCGCTCGCTCTCCCCGGGCGGGCGGGGTGTTACAAATGGTATCACAACTTAGGTATACGACAACCCTCGGGTCTTGGATTTTGGGTCTAGCATGCTGGTAGGACATAATTTTTTGGAGATAGAAATTTGTGGTGACAAGTCGTGTTAGGCATCGAGGTTAGATGTGAGGCATTTAAAGGTGATTTTTGGAGACGAGATTTATTTTTGGAGATTGTTGGTGTGGCCTGATTTTTTAGAGTTAGGCTTTCGGTGAATTTCGATGGCAAAATTCCTTGTTAGTGGGGAAGTATGTAACAACCCGGATTTTTTAAATGTGAATTTGTAAATTAATTTTGGAAATCGGAGAAAAATAAAATTTCGGATTTTATAAATTTTATAATTTAAAATGATATTTTTTATATTTGAAAATTTAATTTTCAAACGGAATTGAAATCGAAATTAAAATGGAATTTTAATTGAATTTTTATTATATAGAAGAGTCCTCAAAACATAAAACTCTGTAGCAAAAATAAATATTTAAAAATATTGAACAGTCCGATCGAGCTGAAATTTTTTCTGCAACTTCCTCTCGTCTTCAGCTAATTTTCTGTAAAATTCCATCCAATTCCAACGGTCCGATCGTTCGGAATAAAATTTTTAGTGTTTGTATCTGATTAGAACTTTTTTCTTAATCAAACTCTTAATCCTTTATATATCAACTAATTCGTGGCTTTGCTTTTCAAATCACTTTTTTCCAAACTTTTCAACCAGAAGACCTCTCCAAAATTACTCCCTTTCATATATAAACCATAGCCCCAAACTTATTCAAGATTTCAACCTTAGATTAGAAGGCGTATTTGGTGTTTTCTCGAGTTTGGGCTAGAACTCGATTGGATTATTTTCGCGAGAGGAACGTGATGGTGTGATTAGATTTTGAGGCTGAAATTATGTGATGATTCATGTGATGATTTTAAGGTTGGGGTTTTACACATGTTATTCTCGGTATTTTCTTGTGATTATTGACTCATATTTGAATTGATAAAGTCATTTGAAAATCTGGAAATATTTGTTGGAATCTAATTTCGATTCATGTGATATTATATTTGGTGTTGAGCATGTTGTCATGAGATTTTAATATGGCACTGAAGTTGGGCACCCGCCAATATTCCTTTTTCCGGATATGCTAGAAAAATGCATAGGCGCGGTACGGTGGTGAGGCCTAGTGACCCGGTTAATGTGTTGTTGAGAAATTATATTGATATAATTGCTATTGAGATTCACATTTGATTTGAATATTCGTATTCGTATTCGTATTGTTACGTTTTATTCACCGCTAATATTTGTTGAGCATCTTTCCTGTCGTATTGTGTACTTCCCCATATTTTCTTTTAGTGGCAGGTTAGCGCGGGTTTTGGGGCGCTATGGAGATATTGAGATTATTTTAGCGAGGATTATTTTGGGAAGATTTTTAATACAAGAGATGAGAAGAATTGTATTTATTTTGGTTGTATAGAGCATTGGCGATTTATTTTCTTTCGAGATAGATGTTTTATTTCGAGAAATTTTTGGTTGTATGTAATTTGAAGATATTTGAGATTAGTAGATTCTCTTATTTTTATTGTGGGTTTTAGATGCTCTATACCTTGTTATATTGTGGATTAGTTTAGTTTTATCCTAATAGCGCTCCGCTCGCTCTCCCTGGGTGGGCGGGGTGTTACAAATGGTATCAGAGCTTAGGTATACGACAACCCTCGGGTCTTGCATTTTGGGTCTAGCATGCTTGTTGGACATAATTTTTTGGAGATAGAAATTTGTGGTGATAAGTCGTGTTAGGCATCGAGGTTAGATGTGAGGCATTTAATGGTGATTTTTGGAGACGAGATTTATTTTTGGAGATTGTTGGTGTGGCTTGATTTTTGAGAGTTAGGCTTTTGGTGAATTTCGAGGGCGAAATTCCTTGTTAGTGGGAAAGTATGTAACAACCCGGATTTTTTAAATGTGAATTTTTAAATTAATTTTGGAAATCGGAGAAAAATAAAATTTCGGATTTTATAAATTTTATAATTTTATAATTTAAAATGATGGTTTTTATATTTGAAAAATAAATTTTCAAACGGAATTGAAATCGGAATTAAAATGGAATTTTAATTGAATTTTTATTATATAGAAGAGTCCTCAAAACATAAAACTCTGTAGCAAAAATAAATATTTAAAAATATCGAACGGTCCGATCGAGCTGAAATTTTTTCTGCAGCTTCCTCTCGTCTTCAGCTAATTTTCTGTAAAATTTCATCCAATTCCAACGGTGCGATCGTCTGGAATAAAAATTTTAGTGTTTGTATCTGATTAGAACTCTTTTCTTAATCAAAGTCTTAATCCTTTATATATCAACTAATTCGTGGCTTGACTTTTCAAATCACTTTTTCTCAAAATTTTCAACCAGAAAACCTCTTCAAAATTACTCCCTTTCATATACAAACCATAGCACCAAACTTATTCAAGATTTCAACCTTAGATTAGAAGGCTTATTTGGTGTTTTCTCGAGTTTGCGCTAGAACTTGTTTGGATTATTTTCGCGAGAGGAACGTGATGGTGTGATTAGATTTTGAGGCTGAAATTATGTGATGATTTTAAGGTATGGGGTTTTACACAATATACTCCTTAATCTCGCGAGTGTTATTCTCGTTGTTTTCTTGTGATTATTGACTCATATTTGAATTGATAAAGTCATTTGGAAACCTGGAAATATTTGTTGGAATCTAATTTCGATTCATGTGATATTATATTTGGTGTTGAGCATGTTGTCATAAGATTTTAATATGGCACTGAAGTTGGGCACCCGCCAATATTCCTTTTTCCGGATATGCTAGAAAAATGCATAGGCGCGGTACGGTGGTAAGGCCTGGTGACCCGGTTAATGTGTTGTTGAGAAATTATATTGATATAATTGCTATTGAGATTCGCATTTGATTTGAATATTCGTATTCGTATTGTTACGTTTTATTCACCGCTAATATTTGTTGAGCATCTTTCTTGTCGTATTGTGTACTTCCCCATATTTTCTTTTAGTGGCAGGTTAGCGTGGATTTTGGGGCGCTATGGAGATATTGGGATGATTTTAGCGAGGATTATTTTGGGAAGATTTTTAATACAAGAGATGAGAAGAATTGTATTTATTTTGGTTGTATAGAGCATTGGCGATTTATTTTCTTTCGAGATAGTTAGATGTTTTATTTCGAGAGATTTTTGGTTTTATGTAATTTGAAGATATTTGAGATTTGTAGATTCTCTTATTTTTATTGTGGGTTTTAGATGCTCTATACCTTGTTATATTGTGGACTAGTTTAGTTTTATCTTAGTAGCACTCCGCTCGCTCTCCCCGGGCGGGCGGGGTGTTACATCAATGCCCTCGTGTTTGGTTGGATGCCTTCTTCCCTCCGAAGGGTGTATTCGTATATATTTAGCCAATCCATTTTACATGACTTATGCTCCGTCTGCCCCTGGCATTCGACCAACTAGGCTTGGAAATTATCCTCATCATGCCCTATGCACAATTTATGTTATGTGGGAATTTATTCGTGTTGGCTGGAATCTAGAGCTATGATGAGGTGGTTAGGACAATGTCATGCGTCACACTCGTGGGGTCAACGCGTGGGGTCAAGAGCCATGGCAGTATAATTAGGACAATTGTGTGTGATACATGTGTGTATGCGATTTAGAGCTGCAGTCACGGGAATGTGATTAGGAGCGAAGTTTGTAATAAATGCCGTAACAAGTAGTGTGTGTGTGTGTGTGTGTGTGTGTTGCATAGACCACTAGATGCACCTATAACAAGAGGAAGAGTATTGCAAATAGAGGGTAAAAGAGAAAGGGGCTGACTTACGCTATCGTGGGAGGAAATTATTAAGAGAGATCTAAAGGCATTAAACTTGAATGATAATATTGCTTATAATAAATTAAAATGAAAAAGGAGAATCCATGTGGCCGACCCCATATGATGGCATTAAGGCAGGGAGGATGATGATTTCAAATGGATATTATGATTTATTTATCATGGTTTGAGATATCAATTTTGATTTATTGACCTTCTATATGTTATTTGCACAAGCTTAGAATGATATTTAATTGTTTGACGCCTACAGTTTTTATACATTGGACGTGTCATCCTGTGTGTGAAAATTTGGGTTGTCACATGTGAGCACTATTCAACCAAACATATCTCGTAACCACGTACCAACATTTACCCAATATAACTGCCAATATGATTTCCATAAATGTGTAGTGTAGGAACTAGGGTCTAGAGGATGACCTATGCCAAGCTTCTCATAATAAGACAACTAGCAGGATACTCCACATATCACTCACCCACATGTGGTAATGCTCCAATAATAACATCAAGCGCATTTAAGGTAAACCTACCAAACGTTCCCCATCAAGCCATAAATAGACAAATTTCATTACGCAGCAACATCCACCATCAACTCCCCTAGAGTACCCTTATGATCTTTCATACACTAAGGAGATAGCTAAGTAAACCTATCAATTATGCTATAATTGTGTATTTTGTATTGAAGGAGGGTAAATAAGCGAACAAAGTAGAAGTTTCCATGTGTCCATGACATGGTTAGAAATATTGGACACTGGCCTTGCTATTTATGCACAAAACTTCAAAGATGGATGTAAATAAAGTCTGGGACGACGGATATCTTTATATTTTATAGAGTAGATTAGGATGAGAATTGCTAAGGGGCATCATTCAACTGAGGAGTACTCTACTAGTGTAGATAAAGCCTATTTACTGGGGTCTTAACTACAAAAGTGGAGATAAATATGTATTTTAAAGTAATAATAAGATAAACCCGCATGTATTCATATATACGGACCTCACCTCAACAGGGAGACCATTCACAAATCTTGTAACCTAAAACTTGTCTCTCAACTAACATTATCTAGGATCAAAGTTCATGTTGACTAACAAAATTTTCCCCCTCCTTTCTCCCATAGATGTATGCAATGTCAACTTTGCTGAGCCACATACATCCTTATATCTTTTTATATTTTTTTATATATGCTTTTGGGTATTTTTGGTGATCATTATTGTGTAGGATTTAATCATTGTGCAATTGGCACCGTCCATGGGAAAGGTTGCAACCATAACATCTTGTGCAGTGCTCAAATATTGCCATGAGTTCACTCTAGTATGTCAACCGCTTTTTTAGAGGAAGATCGAGGAAGGGAGAATGATCAAATTTGAGATCTACGCTAAAAGGATTGACAAATCATCCCCATAAATCATAATCCCTTCGAAGTGGTGCTTAATCATAGGGGCTGTCGATCCATCATGAAGACATACATCATCGTTGTGAACAACACAACAATTCACAAAGTTATAAAGTCCCAACCCAAGATCATAGGGCTTAAACTATCAATATGTGAAAGGACCACTTGCAATGATAATACATCAAAATCCAAAGTCTCCTTAACGACAATGACATGTTACAACATTAGTTAAATGAGAATATAAGAGCCATGAATTGAGAACCTATGGCTGCCTTACGAGAATGGGTATTAAAAAATTCGCCCAAGGACCTTTGATTCATTTTGTTTCAGAAAACAAAACAAGGTAAGGTATATCTATGTAACTAGATCTAGGGTTTATATCACCATAACTTTGCGAATCTTGTAGATGATCTCATATAGGAGACAATGATGAAGAAGATGACGTAATCGATGATTTAACACCGTAAATCCTTCCGTAGATGAGAAAAAAAACTTGTATCATCTAGTATATGACCCACCTAAATCAAGATGTGTGTGGGCACTCCTGGAGATGAAAACTAAGTGAAATAAGAGGAAACATATTTTTCTCTCTTCACGCTCTCACAAAAACGTAGATAGTATTTAAACCCACCCTTAACCCTTAGCGTCTAACGCAAATTAAACCCTTTACTTAGACCTATATATATCGGTACATGAAATGGGCTTGAGATAAACAGGGTTTTTAGAGATTTATGAGATTGCTATTTGGAATATGGATTATATACCAAGGATCCAAGGTAAATAATTAAATTGGCTTTCAAATAGAAATATGAAAATCACAATTAGCCTTTGTGATTTTTTTTCTTCAGTTTCATTGTAATTAATTCCACTAAATAATTACAACTATACTCCAATTTAATTATCTCAAAATCACTCGAATAAATAGACCTTGATTGCAAAGTTGGATACTACATACTATAATCCCCCTGTTAAGCACTCAATATTCGCTTAGTGAATTTTAATTTGTCGCGAATCAATTTTCGTCGTCTATTTATTCCTTAATCTCATACTTAACTTATTTGATATTCCAATGGATTAAAAATCCACTGGCAGAGTTTACTGCTAGAATAAAAAATTATAAGCTTATCAAGGGGGTATCACAATCAAAAATATCTCTTAAACGCGAATTCCTTAAGAACACGATCTCAGTCGTATTCACACAATAATTGCCTAACCTAAAAATATTATTGGCCAAATAAATTGAATCTCACTTATAGTCAATCAAATAATAATTGTGTGAATATTCCAATCCTCATATTCATCGGAATTAAGGATATGTGCACCATTTGCAAACTGTGAGATTGTGCAAGCATAATCTAGTTAGCACCTAGACTTGAATCTCTCCCTTGGTCTCGTTCAATGCATTCATGATGTACAGGTATAATCTTACTTGAAATATCATACAAGTTACCAAACCATCAGACATGTTCCTGTAGCTGAGATAAACTACTAATATTGTACACGCAACTTTAACGATCGGATGTCAACTCCATATTTAGGCTGTAAATTGTTCAATTATACTTAATTCAGATCTTCTATAACTAAATCGAACCTAACTCACCAAAATTCCTACCAAGTATAATTGATCAATATATATATATATATATATATATATATATATATATATATAGAGAGAGAGAGAGAGAGAGAGAGAGAGAGAGATAGAGGCCTCTCCTATAAGGACTCCTTATGCTGCAGACCCTGGTATATATCATTTTTTGTAAATAGTAAAAAAATAATTTTTTTGATGAAACTTGTAAGGACAAAATTTCCAATTGAGTCCATCGTGTAGTTTTGACTTAAATTCGGAACAAAACACGTTTAAGTCATAGGTCGATTTTTATTGTCACGATTCCACACAGACTATGACGTGTTGAAGTTTATTGAAGACGTTGCGACAAAGCTTCGAGGAAATATTTATGCCGAAGGTTTAATTGGTGCAAGTTTATTCGTCTTCAAATTTAATTGCATTCCGAAATCACTCAGGCAGTGGCGGACCCAGGAATTTATCGCGGTGTGGGCGAAACACATACGAAAAAAAAACGCGACGTATAATTTTTAGTTACTAATTAACATTATATCAAATTATATTTTTAGTTACTAATTAAAATTAAAGTTTAATAGTTTCACCAAAAAATTCAGCAACAATAACAATCAGCAATTAATTTCAGCATACTAATTTTAGCAACATTAATAAAACCTAAAAAAATTCAGCAGTTAATTTCAGCAATAATAACAAAAAATAAAAAATTCAGCAATAATAACATGAACTAAAAAAAATCAGCAACTAATTTCAGCATATTAATTTCAACAGTAATAACAAAACTAAAAAATTCAGCAACAATAACAATAACTATAAAAATTCATCAATTAAACTAATTTCAACTAAAAAATTCAGCAACTAAAAAATACAACTAAACTAATTTCAAATAACAACTAAAAACTATTAAACTTTAAAATTAACAACAATAACGATAACTAAAAAAATTCAGCAATACCTGATTAAATCAAAAGGAAGGCAGCCTAGGCTAGGCAGGGGAGAGGAGGGGAGGGAGGAGCGGGCAGCTCCTGCTAGGTTGCTTCTTTGGCAGGCTGGCAGCACCGAGGAGAGGAGCGCTGCGCCGGGACAACAGTTTGCAGGGGAGAGGAGAGGAGGGGAGGGAGAGGGAGAGGAGAGGAAGGGGAGAGGAGAGTTATCCGAGAGAGAGAGAATAGAGAGGAGAGGAGAGGTCGGCGGCTTGAGTGCTGAAAGAGAGAGGGAGAGTAGATTTAGGTTAGACTTAAAATGTTCTCTTTAGACTATTTATATATTTGCCCCAAAAAATTTATTTGCTACTAACCCCTTATTTTCATAACTTACACATGGGTCCATAATTTTTTTTTCTACTATACCCGGCAGAAATTTCTGGGTTTGTTATGGGTGCGGCCGCACCCCTTCGGGATGGGGTGGGTCCGCCCCTGCACTCAGGTATGAATGCGTAATTTTAATGGGACTTGGAATTTATTTTATAAAGATAAGGATGTTATTTTATTAAAAATATTTTAAAATGTTTTTATAGTGTTTGAAAAGGTTTACACTTCGTTTTGAATCTGATAAGGACGAATTATGAGTTTTATTGGGACTCTAATTTGCACGTCGCTCAAATGACATCAACAGTCGTTCGAGCGAGCCACCGCCTTAAAAAGTATAAAGACGTGTTTCCTTCAGATTTGGTAAGTGTGCAGTCCAGAAAAACAGTTTTCGTAACAGTATGTTTCTGCACAAAAGTTTTCTAAGGTTTTTCAAAGTAAATACATCCTTAGAGTTTCAAAGATCCGAGTTATCATTGATATATGCTATAGTGATCTTTGTGGCACCAAATTGGAGTTTGTTCTACTTGAACGTTGCTGGTTTTGCGGTGAAGATTCGGTGGAGTCCGGTTTCAACATCATAGATGTTACAAGCCATATCGGTGGACACCGAGATATACGTAGACGTGTGTGTTGTGGACATGTATCGTGGAAGGACTTTCTGTTTGGGCACTGTGAGAGGAGTGGTTGAAGATCAGAAGAACGTCAAGTCTTGTGAGAATCGAGTCGTTGAGTAAGATTTGTGTTTGTTCGTTATAAATCCACATTCATAGTGATTATCTGGCTTGGGCCGTCCGAGGTTTTTTCCCGTTATGGTTTTCTCGTACATCTAGCGTTGTGAGTTTTCTTCTCTTTACTCTATTTTACTTGCTTTAATCACTAGATGGATGTTTATGATTAATCAAGATAAAATTTGGTTAAGTTATAATTGTTTCACAATTTTGGTGCACATAAAAATTGAAAAAGAGTTTTTCATAAAAGAGAAATTGTTTCATCACCCTTAAAGCAAAATTGATTTTCCCATAAAAATTAAAGGGGTCTACAAATTGGTATCAGAGCTAAAAATATATTTTTATTGTGTTTGATCCCTTTTTGCTTTTAAGGATGAATTTTGGTGGTTTTGAAAGTTTTCGTGCTCTTATTTTTTATAGCACTAATTATGCTTATTGAAAAATGCGAATGAAAAGTTCTTTAAAGTCCATTGATGAGCGGGTATGGTTAGCGGTCGAAAAGGGTTGGTCTCCACCCTTCACACGAGAGGGTGAGGTCACTAGTTTGAAACTTGTTGAGTCGTGGACTGAGGCTGAACATAGGCTCGCACTTTACAACTCTAGAGTCTTCACGTTATTTCCTTACATGTCATACCTAAAGAATATAATAGAATTATGACTTGTGAAACTTCAAATGAGGCTTGGGATACACTTGCACTTACTCACGAGAGCACTAGCACGGTTAGGGCGTCTAAGTTGCAAAATCTCACTACACAGTTTGAGACGATTAAGATGTTAGGGAGTGAGACGTTTGATGATTTCTACACTAGGTTGTCCACTATTGTCAATACGTCATTTAACCTAGGTGAGAGGATTACCGACAACCGTGTGATAAAGAAAATTTTGAGATTTTTGCCGAGTAGGTTGGATGCAAAAGTGACAATTTTAAACTCCTTAGGTATGCTTGAGTCGACGAAACTAGAAGAGATTGTAGATGACCTACAAACATATGAACTCGACATGTTTACCTCCAACTAAGTGCCAAAGAAAGAAAGGGGCATTGCTTTGAAAGCCCGGAAGGAGGAAACTAAAGTTTCGGATGACGATTCCGATTTTGAGGATGTCGCCTTGTTGGCAAAAAAATTCAAAAAATTTCATAAGTTTCAAAAGCAATCGAAAGATGCCAAAAAGTTTGAGAAGTTAAAAAACAACAAGGTAAATTCCACCCTTAAAGATAAGAGAGAGAGAATTAAAAAGGTTGAGTCGGATAGGAGTTTTGGGTGAGAGGGGTATGTCACAAAGTAGCCGAGTGTCCCATTGGACTTAAGAAAGAGGTCAAGACACCGATACCTTTTAGTGCCTCCTTAAATGAGAGTGAACTGGAAGAGGGAGAGAGTTCCTCGAATGAAAGCAAGTTTGTTGCTTTCTTGGCATGTCATGTGAGCGACGACGATAAATCTTCCCACGAAGATTCTCATGTGCATGATACTTCCGAGGCCGTTGAATGAATCCCGAGTGTTTGAGGGTGATGAGAGTGACGAGGAGGAGGTTGATGTGAACGAGTTGCAAGTTGCTTTTAATGAGTTGTATGCAGAGGCGGCGAAAGTGGAAAAGACAAACTCTAAATTGCAATCTAGGTTGAATGAGCGTGCCGTAGAAAATAACGATGTTTTAATTGAGGATCTTAGGGCACGGGAGAGAGCTTAGGGAGAAGCTAGAGTACATCGAGAAAAAGAGAGATAGCCTTCGTGGTTTGATGGAGGCATTGAAAAAATAGGTACTTGAGTTTGAGGAGTCTGGGCATGTGCTTGAGTCTAGGATTAATGAGTTGGAGGAGAAGTTGAAAGACTCGAGTAAGGTTAAGTTTGACTTGGAATCTAGGTCGAAAAATTTGGATAGGATGTTAGGCACCGTCCAAGTCAAGAGTGATAGGTTTGGTATAGGCTATGATGATAGTGTTCCCATTCCCAAAGCTAATACCAACATTGTGAGAGAGCCCACTAGGAACGGGAGGAGAGGTCAATATTTTGGTAATCACTCCCGCCGTCTTTACACTTGCACACATTGCGATAGGAAAGGTCACCTTAGACGTTTTTGCTATGACCTAAGGAAGGCTCCTAGGAAGTTTAAGAATAAATTTGTGTCGGTTCCCAAAATCCCCACCCATTATGTCACACCTACTTGGGTTAGGAAATCGGACTTAGAGGCTTTAGGACTAAAACCCCATGGTTCTCATTTGATTGCACTTGATTCTTCCCATGCTAGATCTAAAGGATGATTGTGTTACCATGTTTGTCATACGCTAGTCTTTGCATCATGATTTATATCTTGCTAGTGTTATGACTTGTGTATTCTTTTTGTATTATATTTATTGAGTGTTATTTGAAAAATACAAAAAGATTTTGTTTTTGACACTACAAGAATTTGCACCATTAGCAACAATATTTAACAACACAAGCTATTTTTGTTGCCAAAGATACCCTTTTGGCAACAAAATCTTATTTATGTTGCTAAAAGACTATTTTAGAGGGTACTTTTGGCAGCATAAAATAAACTTTGTTGCCAAAGGTTAAAGGTAGCAAAATAAAAGGGGGGAGAACTTTAACTTTTAGCATCATAATTGTTTGTTGCCAAATATGTGGTGACTTTTGACAACACAAGAGTGTGTTGAGAAAAATAGAAGACTTTTGGCAACAACAAAAATTGTGATGCCAAAAAGTATTTTTTTTAATCTTTTATCAAAGAAAACTAAATACTTCATTTTCCTATCAAAACAAAACGGAAGACCTATTTCCAAATTCTCCATTGCGTCGATTTCTACTGCCCCATCCCCAAATCCCTCCCTGTCGATTTCTACCGCCCTATCCCCCATCTCCCTCCTCGTCCAATTTCTACTGCCCCATCCCCATCGTGAAACTCTACAGGAACCAGCATGGAGTTTCCGGCGGTAGTCCTCCAGTAATACGGTGCTGCGCGAATCACCTTCTTCGTGTAATCCGGTGCTGCTCTCTTTCGGAAAAACGCTTCTTTGGGAGTTTTGGTTCTATTCTTGTTCAAAATCTGACCTATTTTGGTTCGATGGTTGGTTCGATTTTGGTACCAGGTATAATCTCTATTTTTTGTTAATTTTGTTCTAAATCAGGTTTGTAGATGTGTGCGCTAGTATATATATATATATATTTGTAAGGGTTTTGTTCAAAATAAGGTTATGTGGGGTTTGATTTGTGTGTTTGTATGCAATACATATATAATGTTTAAATTACACTTTCTTCTGAGTACTGTAGGTACACAGGTGCTCTTGTTCTTGATTCAAAATTTTAGTTAAATCTGGAGGTTTTATTCTTAATGTCAGTTTACAATGAACAATCTCAAATGTTAAGAAAGATTTATTATTTTATGGTTTACATTCTCAATGTTGCATGACAATTGTTTGATGAAATGCTTGACCAATGTTTTAGTTTGCCATATAGTTGAAACGTTTTCAAGCATAAACCATACCACGTAGACTAGAGGAGAAATAATCAACTCTAAACTTGAGCGGACCTAAATATCGTCACAGCCTTCGAGTTAAGATATCGTAACCGGTAATGTAAAATTGATTCATTCTTTTTATGGAACGTGATGCTTTTGAGACATTTTTTTTCCAATTTACTAAAGTGATTTGTCTTATAATTTGTTATGAATATGATTTAATTTGGTTGTTTTTATTTGGTTTGTTAGTTTATGATGATATACACTAAGGGTGTTAATTTATAAACTTGCGTCTGCCCCCATTCAACACTGCTCCATCCAAAAAGTTGATGTCCCAAAGCCATCCAACCCTCTCCTTATTAGTGGTGAAAGTTGTAAACCTTCAAACCATTTATTAAACTCTGATAAGCCTAATCTAGACCAAATTTCTTATCAACCTAATTCTCAAACTCCCACACAATATCCTATAATCACCACACCAGTTGTACGCAACCCCCAGTGTATGACGTCAATCTGAAAAAAATTAGACTTAAGCATAAAAACATGCCATCGAATGGTAAAAACGTAAATAAACACAAAACGGTCCGGTAAGAGTCACGAACACCTCGCACGGGACCAATGTGACTCGTAGGAACCAACTGCGTAGTCACGGAGCTCCCGGTTTGAGTGTACGACGTCAATTCACAAAACATTAGACTTAAGCATAAAAACATGCCATCGAATGGTGAGAATGTAAAACGACCACAAAATGGTCCCGTAAGAGGCATGAACACCTCGCACGGGACCAATATGACTCGTAGGAACCGACTGCGTAGTCAAGGGGGCTCCCTGTTTGAGTGTATGACGTAAATTTGAAAAAAATTAGACTTAAGCATAAAAACATGCCATTGAATGGTGAAAACGTAAAACAAACACAAAATGGTTCAGTAAGAGTCACGAACACCTCGCACGGGACCAATGTGACTCGTAGGAACCGACCGCGTAGTCACGCAGCTCCTGGTTTCAGTATACAACGTCAATTCGCAATGTACAACGTCAATTTCAAAAAAATTAGACTTAAGCAGAAAAACATGCCATCGAAGGGTGAAAACGAAAAACAGCCACAGAACGGTCTGATAAGAGTCATGAACACCTCGCACGGGATCAATGTGACTCGTAGGAACTGACCGCATACTCACGAGGCTCCCGGTTTGAGTGTACGACGTAACTTTGTAAAAAACTACACGTAAGCATAAAAGAATGCCATTGAATGGTGAGAACGTAAAACAACCACACAACAGTCCCGTAAGAGGCACAAACGCATCAATCGGGACCAATGTGACTCGTAGCAACCGACCGCGTAGTCACGACGCTCCCGGTTTGAGCGTATGACGTAAATTTGCAAAATGTTAGACTTAAGCATAAAAACATGCCATCTCGTCAGCCATCAATTTCTGATGTGATGAAGTTCAAATTTTCCCCATCACACACATATGGTCACATTAAGTCCACACCTTGTTTAGTAGGACGACGTAAGTTGAACTAGGTCAACCAAATAGTCGTTATAGGCTAATTGTCGTATATTAGGCCTAATGTATCACTGTTACACATTTGCATCCCCAATAACAAACAAACACTACTTGTTTGCGCGCCTTTTGTTAACCTATGAAACCACAACTTTGAGCATAATTCATAGTTCTACAAGACATAATAATACACGGATCCATAGTTTACTAATTTAAATATTACACCCGGTATATTTTTATTGAATATAGTTTATTCTATAATACATAAAATTTGAACTTGCATAGCTTTAGCTACTAGACAAATTAGATTGAGTGGCTATTATAACTTAGTGACATTAATGATGAAATGAATAATTTTTTGCCTTAAATGTGTTTTGACATTTCTTTATTATTTTTAATCGTTTTATCATAAATTTAGTTTTCTTTCAAAAAAGTACTACAATTAAGAATTTACTGTCTTGGGCAATGATATCATTATTGCAGCTAGGATTTTCTTTAATGGTACTTTCATGATTAAGTAACTAATCTCACAATTGATATTCTCATCCCAAAAATCCAGTCTTCCAATATTATCCAGGACTTTCGACCCATTAGTCTTTCTAATTTTCTTTATAAAATAATTTGAGGGTAATGGCAAATAGACCGAAACCTTTCATGTTATCCTTGATCGCCTTATCCAAGATAGTATCTGATGTAATCTAGGGTGCGGAAGCGTAAAAAGAAGAAGTTATCTACACAACAATTACACTACACAACAACAACAACAACAACTAAACTAAAGAAATGAAATAGGTTATTTTCTCTCTCTATTCTCTATTGTCAATATTCAAAGTTAAGTACAAATGAGGGCCAAGAAACCTATTTATAGGAAGAGTTAGCTTGCTAATCAAGCTAATACCCAAAATGACTAAAAAAGACAACTTATAACCAAAAATGACATATTGTCCCAAACATACTTGGAAACTAATTAAGCACTAAAAATAAAGGAAAAATGACAATAAACCCTAAACTAAAAATAGAAAATAAAAGATAGTCTTCTCCCGGAGGCACAACCACGCGCCATGTGTCGCTACATATCCCATACACATCATTCTTCTCGTCTTCGAAAAAGCTCGTCATCAAGCTTGGAGGGTGACTCATCAATGCCACATGAACTCGTGCCGGTACAAGTGTTATCTTCCAAAGCAAAACAAAATCCCAAATCAATTCCAATACGCAAATGGACCAGCCGAACTTCTATTAGACCCATATAGACCTTCAACAAATGGGCTAATATACCCGAATCTCAACGATGTCTCCCTACAGAATCTGAGCAACCAAAAACTGACGACCACTTCGCCTTATCAACACCATATAAGCAGATGGTTGCAACTTGGCTTGTTGGACATCTTCGAAAAATCTCAACACCATAAGCACTTGGTCGCAAAGGTGCAATCATCAGAGTTGCAACCTGCGCAGATCTGGCAAGGTCGGGGCTGAGATTTTTGTAAATCCAGTGAGTTATCAGCGTTCAAGGAAGAGCAACCCTCATGGAGGACTGCTGTCGAGACAATGGAAGGCTGGAAAGCTGGCCGACCACTTCTAGAGTCCTTTGGGATTTGGTCGGCCCCAGAAAAAGGGGTGGGGGTTTGGCCGGAGGGTGTCCGGAGTAAGGATGGGGTGGTCGGAGAGGTTAAGGGTGGTCGATATATGGTTTGAAGGGCCGGTAGGTAAGATCGGAGGCCTGGGTGGTGGGCCGGCGAAAGTGGATAGGGGTTGCCGAGGGACTAGGGGTGTTCGGCGGCAGGGTAAGGGGACAACGGGGTCAAATTGTGAAAAAAGAAAAGAAAAAAAAAGGTTCAGGAGAAGGAAAAAATTTGGTCGGCCTGGGTGGTTGTTTTTTTCGGCCAGTGGAGTTGGTCGGGATAAGGTGGGGGTAGGTTTATGGATGGGTTTGTTGGGTTCTTGAAAAGGGTTTGTAGGTTCTTGATTTTTTGGGGTTAGGTTTTCAATTTTGGGGTGGTGGGTTTTCTTGGGTAAGGGTTTGGGTAAAAATTTGAAGACTGAGATTCATGTAGACATGGTGGTGGTTGTGTGGTGGTAGGAGGTGGAGATGGAGGATGGTGGTGGTGGAGATGGGGGTGGAGGAGCTAAAAGAGGTGGTATCTCCTCTTTTAGTGGTGATAGAATTTAGGGTTTCCATTCACCCGATTCTCTTTTGGGCATTTATCAATCTTTCGATTGAAGGGTTGCCGGATTTGGAATCTCCACTTGTGACCCGCTTCACGCACCCCGATGAACACCAAGAACAAACCAAGTTGTGATACCAATTTGATGTAATCTAGGGTGCAGAAGCGTAAAAAGAAGAAGTTATCTACACAACAATTACACCACACAACCATAACAACAACAACTAAACTAAAGAAATGAAATGAGTTTCTTTCTCTCTTTATGCTCTATTCTCAATATTCGAAGTTAAGTACAAATGAGCGCCAAGGGGCCTATTTATAGGAAGAGTTAACTTGCTAATCAAGCTAATATCCAAAATGACTAAAAAAGGCAACTAATAACCAAAAATGACATATTAGTCCCAAACATACTTGGAAACTAATTAAGCACTCAAAATAAAGGAATAATGACAATAAACCCTAAACTAAAAATAGAAAATAAAAGATAGTCTTCTCCCGGAGGCACAACCATGCGCCACGTGTCGCTACATATCCTATACACATCAGTATCGTGTTAGCTAATGGAACTGTTCATTTTATTAAAAATAAAGTGGAGGTTTTCGAGGGACCATGGCTATCAAGTTTAATTCAATCAAAGATTATGATTGGGTGGAGTGGGATTTTCTCATTACCATTTTATCAAAAATTAGATTTTGTTCCTGTTGGATCCAATTGAGTTGGCAATGTATTAACATGGTTAAGTTCACCATTTTGCTTAACGGTGCTCCTATTTGTCACAATATACCTCAATGAGGGATTAGACGTGGGGATCCTCTATCCCCTTATCTATTTATATTCGTGGAAGATGTAATCTCTAAGCCTTAAAAATAGTATCTGACGCTAAATCTCTTGCGGGTATTCTCCTTCCAAAATCTTTGTGAATGAAATTTTATTATCATATTAATAGATTTCATTGGGGTCACAAAAGTGGTATATATCCTATTCATTGGAAGAGTTGGGACTATATTTCTAGAAATAAACATGATGGTGAGTTGGATTCTTAGGACTTCCACCGCTTGAATATGTCCTTTCTTTGCCGAACAATATTGGAGGTTTTTGACATATTCTAAATCCCTTTGGACCCGTATCCTCAAATCAATTTACTTTCACACTTCTTTCCTCGAGGCCACAAACAGGTCTAGATCACCTTCTGTGTGGAATGTTTATTAAAAGGAAGGGATCTCCTTATTAAAGGGCTTTGTAAGAAGGTGGGGGATGGTTGTACTATATTTATTTGGAAGGATCCTTAGACTACGTTCATTAAGGGATTTAAATTGGTCACCGTAAACCTATGGGGTGTACTTTAAATGTTCTGAACGATCTCATCGCACCGGGTGGGGGTGGTTGTAATTCCAATGTGATAAAAGAAATGTTAGAGAGGAACACAACAAAGGCCATTTTCAAAATTCTAACTAGGAAATTAATGGCTAGATAAGGATTTATGTGGACTCCATCTAGAAATTGTATTTATTCGATGTTATTGGTTTATAAAGAAGCCATTCTTGTTAGTGGCAATTCATCAAATACCCCACCCTCCTCCTCCTATCCTCATAAATTAATGTGGAAATGTATTTGGTCCCCTTATATCCCTCCAAAGATCCGATATTTTTTTTATAGAGGGCATGTTTGGATGCCTTGGCTAATCGAGGAAATCTTTTTTCTCGAAAATGTGCACCTTCCCCCTCGTCTCCCCAGTGTAATAAGGTGGCGGAGACCGTTGAGCATGCTATTTTTGGATGTTAACATGTTACAATTTGGAACTTTTTAAATTTGTAATGTAATATTGATGCTCCAAATGATGTTTCTTTGATTAGGTAGTCTTCGGTAGACCTGGCAAAATGAGACACGACACGATAACACAACATGAACCGACATGATGTTATAAGTTAATGGGCGGATCCTTAATGGTTTTGGGTCATATCAGTGCCAACCTGATAAGACACGATAATTAACGGGTCGGGTTAGTGTTGACCCCTTCACCCATTAGTATCGGATAAGACCCATTAAGAGCCATTATAGGATTTATAAAGAACTTATGTAGCTTAATTTTAATTTAATCATAACAAATTATACGAAATGAGAGAGTTAGTAATATCAATTAATTAATGGGTCTAATTGGGTTTAAAAATGAGCTAATATATTAGTTTATATACTTCAAAATATTTTATAATCTTAATGGGTAATAACGGGGAATATGACACATGTTAATATAATGGGTCGGGTTAGAACATCATTTTTTCACACGATAAAAATGTTCACCCGTTTGGACAACTCGATAAAACCCGAATACGATAAAATAGACATGAACATGACTCGACATGACCTTTTGCCATCTAGTCTTCGGATTAGGTGGCAAAGACGGTTCTCTTTGGCCCATACAATGAACATCCTTTCGAATGTTGTTTGGCTGGCTTGGGTTGTATGGAAGGATCGCAACACTGATTTTTAAAGGCCGATCATCTGCGCCATCAATTATTTGGGATTCTTTTATCTCTTATCCGGAGAAGTTTGTGGTGTTATTTCAGCTCTATCCATACTCTATCACCATGGTTTTCCCTCAAAAAGAACCCCGCCTTTAGCGGATGCTGCACTTGAATGTTGGCTCTAACCCTTAGGACATTTCTGCTTTTTATTTCATCATCGGTTTTTGCTTCTGTTTCAATGAAACCACCCAACAATGCTCCTATATTCTGGAGGTTTCCTAGTTTTTTGTTTTTGTTTTTTGGGAGGGCTATTATCTGGACCCACGTTGGGCATGAGGTAAAGTTGATGTCTCCGATGGGATTAGAGTCGTCAATGGGCTCTAGAAGTAACATGTTGCCCATTATATTCCATGGTCCCTCCTTCAGCACTTTTTTTCTATCTTCTTCTGTGGAAAACGTAAACATGAACGTGTTCTCCCCCCGGCCATACATTTTAAAACTGTTCCTTGTTCGCCAAGCGTTCTGCAGAATAGAGCTCACAGCTCTGTTGTTTATATTTTTGTAGCTCAGAATCTTCCCCGCTAATGAGAGTCCAACAGTTGTTATATTGTCAGTCATCCAGGTTCAGAATATCCATGTTAACCAAGAGAGTTGGGATATAGAAATGCAGATGGAGCTTAGGAGAGGGGAGGGCAGAAATAGAGGGGGGTCAGTAGGCTAGGGGTAACTGGGGCATAAGAGGGTTATATGAATGAAAGTGAGATGGGTAGAACTCAGTAGATACCCAAGACCGTCGACTGATAGGGGTGTAGGAAGGAGAATGATCAATGTGAGTGGAGGTATTAGGATAATACTGAAAGGCAGCTAGGGTTACTGTTTAGACTGTTGTTGGGTGGTAATGCTGGAGGGCCAACGGTAGGTAGGGTCGATAGCCGTCGTGTGCATAGATTTCTGGGGGAATATTCCTTCTGTATGGATAGAGTGGACAAAACCACAGGTACGCTCCCACTAAGGGGAGAGGAAATGGATGAGAGAGAAAACTCTCTCAAGCAGCTGCTATGTGTGAAAGAATTCCGTGGAGGGTCCTCAGGTGTGGGCAATTGGCTGGCAAAAACGAATATCTCAAATAATCATCTTCCACACACCCATCTAGCTAGTCAATTCCCTTGGAGCTGCCATTGCAATATTTGGAACTTTTCTATATTCTCAGGTAACCTACTATTCTCTTTCTGAAATTGTATATAGGTTCTCATAGATTTAAAAACCTACATCATATAAAATGAAATTAATGATAAAATGCTGTCCATATGCATTCGAAGCAGTAAAAAATTGTTTTAAGGATGTGGAGTAATTGAAGTAAATGACCACACCTGAATATTGAGGATGGGAGGGTTGGACTAACATTAACATGTTTTTTTTGTATATTGGGGGATTAAGGATTTTCAATATGATTTTTATTACAGACACACCCCCTATTTTGTGCAACGACACTTATCCTCCCTATCAAGTGAGATAAAATAATCACATTTCATATATATGAGATTGTTTACTCATACAAGTAATTATTTGAGAGCTTTACTTAGGATACATAAATACAAAATATGAGATGAGAGACATTATCCTATCCAATCTTCAGATCACACACAATAAACTGTGGGTGTAGATTTTATGTATTCTTTTGTGTTTCAGCATAATAAACATTTATGCTATTCCGCTTGAAGTCTTTGAAGGAGAGTTACAAATTTTTTATTATTTTGAACTTCAAAAGGTTTTGCCAGAGGATTGTAGATCCATTTGAATAAAGATACATAACGTTGTTTTGAATGTTAAACAGCATCCACAAGCACATCAAAAGAGGAAGACACAAATCAACTCTACATTTGCAATCTCCCAAGGGCTACTGGTATTTCAAAGCTTCTTCACATGTTTAAATCTTATGGAACTGTTGAGTCCGTTCACGTTTCAAGGAATATGGATACGGGCATAAGTCGAGGAAATGGTCCCGTGACCATGAGCTCTACTGATGAGGCCAAAGATGCTATTAGTGCTTTGGATGGTTATGTATACCGGAGAAGAAAATAATTACCAAGAGAAGTTGTGAAGCAAAATGAGTCTTGATTGGAATTTCATAAGTTACTATTGAAAGTTAACTACAATGTTTATGAAAATTACAAGTGAGATAGTTTGGAGCAACTGAGAAAAACGAATAAAAAGAGACTTCAACTGAAAATTACAAGTGAGATAGTTTGGAATTTCAATTTTAAGGCATAAAATTGGTGTTTCAAAAATATTTATTTTTTCACTACCCTCGAAAAGGTCTTAGTAGGCACTCTTTATTATATATTGTTCTTTGTACATGTTGTGCTAGGATTCTTTGTAACTAATTATAATGCGTGGGTTTCATGCTAGTTGATTACAATATACAACTAAAAAAAAATTAAAACATAAAAGTGACTATAAATAAATCTTAAAAAATATGACTAAATACTTAAATTCGCTTATTTTTTTTTCTTTTTTTCTTTTTTTCTTTTATTGAAAATAACTCATTTTTCTGTATTCTCCTAAACTCTCAAACATAACGTACAATTTAAAGAACTATAGATCCAATGTGTACGAATGTTTATTTTCTTTGACCTTTGACCCATTATTACTTATTGATTCACTCAATTTGGGCAGGTGATTCCATGTGTTATTTCCTTGTTTACTACACCTCAATTTAGAATCTTAAGATGTTCACTTGTGAACTTTCTTTAATTATTTAGTACCACCCCCTATTTGTTATTGTTTAAATGGGTAAAGAAATGGGCATTTCACATGGAATTTCTTGTGTACCATCTTCTCACAATCTTTTAAGTAACTCAAATCCAATAAACAAGCACAAAATTTGCAGGGAGAAGTGAATAAAAAAGTGCCACAAGTCAATAAATAAGATTAAATAGACATCAAGATGTAAATAAAAATACAAAAGGCAGGGAGTTAAAGTATTTGATGTGTAGCAGATCCCCTTGGGGGTTTGACTGTTGAGACAATTATTGTAGCTTAAATAAGTTATAAGTGCAATCAAGTTTTGTATTGGATTCTCATGGAGCAAATTTAGTTTCCCATGATCCAAACACAGTTACAAAAAAACACTCCGCATAGAGAGGGAGAGATATTTATGAGACATTTACCAAAATATAAAAAATAAATGATTTTTTATTATTTTTATTTTTAGATTAGTATATTTTCAAAAACAAAGGGTAAACTTGTAGTAATAATAAGGTCGTTTCATTGTGACTTGGAGGTCACAAGTTTGAGTCACGAAAATGTAGAGGTAAGATTGCGTACATCTAACCCCCAATATCCCGCAGTGACAGGAACCTCCTTCACCGAGTTTGCCTTTTTAGTTTCTAATAGAGACATTAACTACATGTCTAATTAGTGTCACTATTCTTGTGCTAATATCATTAGGGACTAAAAAGTTTTTTGGATAGAACATTTCATTTTTGAAAAAATGCAACATTTCTTTAGGACCAAATAATAATTGTCTAAATTTATATATGTCTACGCATATGTATATGTCAGGTACATGTGAGGTTCTTAAGTGAAGTCCTTAAATGAAAACCTCTAGTTTAGATCAATTTTTTTAATAATTGGAAAAAAAAAATTAAAATTTGCAATTTTTTTGGCAAATGATCTCCATAATTAGGAGATAATCTATAAAATAATTTGACAACAATTTCAAACTGAAAATGGGTTAGATGATTATATAAATTTTAAACAATTGAAAATCAGATGTAAATATCAACTTTGCATTTCACCCGCTTCCTGATTTAATTTTTTTTCTTGTTGTTGAAATTTGCAGATGATCTTCTCATTATATGGATATTGTCGCCAAATAAAATCAATAAAAAAATATTTTTTTATCATTTAAAAAAAATTAGTCCGCATTTGAGGTTTTCAATGAAGGACCTCGTAGTCAAGCTCTCAACTGTATATTTAAATAAAAAAAGAGAATCGATCTGACCAAATGATGTCCACATATTCAACAATATAGTGAGCCATATATGATCATTAAAAGTTATGAAGGCAGAAAATACATGTCTATATATTAATTTTGAATTTCACTCACCTCTCAGTTGAATAATTAATAAAACTTTGTAAATATGATTAGCTTATAATATTGTTTATTTACACAAAAATTGATCAAAATAATCAATCATTTACCCTTAAAGTAAGAGGTTCTTCCTCTATATTTTTCTTATAATTCTTTTGGTTCTGCACATGAACCTAACTACACTAATATATATACACAAATAGAAATGAATGTCAACTTCACAAAACCATGAGACTCTTCCCAATCATAGATTAAAATAAATACATACAAAACCCTTTTATCAGTTATGATTTTTGAGCAGTTGCACTAGCAACCGACTATTATACAGTGAAGTACATGTCAAATATTATATTTGTTACACCAAAAAATATTAACAACTTAGGAAATCCCAAGCAATCCTAAACACTATAAATATATTCTATCACTATCACTTTCACATTCACACAAAAATTCAAACCAACCTTACTTTTTTCCCCTCATCATGGATTCAAAAAAGCCTACAAACAAGATTAGAGAGATTGTAAGGCTACAACAAATCATCAAGAAGTGGAAAAAGCTTGCCACTAAGCCCACGAACAATGCCAACACTAGCAATAAAAGCATTAAGTTTCTCAAGAAAACCCTTTCGTTTTCGGATCATAGCGGCTGGAACCAAAACGACGTTGTTGCGTTCCCTAAAGGGTTTCTCGCGATTTGCGTTGAAAGATCGGATGACGATGAGGTTAAGAGATTTATAATCCCAATTGAGTATTTAGGTCACCAAGCATTTGGGATATTGTTGAGAGAGGCTGAAGAAGAATTCGGGTTTCAAAATGAGGGTGTACTTAGAATTTCTTGTGAGGCTGGTGTGTTTAAGAAAATATTGAAGATGGTGCAAGAGAAAAGAGATGTGTTTTATTTGCATGATTCAGATGAGTTGGTTTCTTCACCAAATTGTGACCACCATATAAACTTGTTGTCTCATCAACCTCAAATTTGTAGATGAATGTCATGATGGTGATACTTTTAGTCTTGATATTTTCTATCTTTTGCCCTCGCCCAAGGGAGCAGCCTCTCTATAGCCTCTCTATATACAGAGGTAAGGCTAGCCGACATCTGTTTGGGATCTGTCTCTCCCAGACCTTACAGTTAAACGAGAGCTTTGTGCACTGGGTTCGATCATATTTTAACTGACTACCTTATTTTCTTCTTTAGTTTGTGAAGAGATGCAATGTATTGGAGAGAAAAAGAGTGAGACTATAGTATTTTAGGGATGAATAAGAAATACTTTCTTTTTCAATAAAACCAATCAAGAATCCAACTGTTAGTTCTGTACAATTTATTTCCCTTTTATATGTATGTTTACATTTTGGGTCTAAAATTTGCATTTTTGTACTTTTTGTGCCATTTACTTTCGTGACGCTTTTCAACATTTTGTGACTTTTTTTTAAAAAGCATCACAAAAAGTGTAGATGGGACCCGAAGTGCAGATGCAAAATTTTGGATCCAAAATGCAAACAAGAATAATTGGTGGGTCCCAAAACGCAAATAATTCTTATACGAGTGATATTATCTTTAGGTTAAATGGCTCAAATCCTCCCCACCTGTCAGTGAGATTAAGCACACAATGTTACATTTGGAAAATGAAGTTAATATTATTTTAAATTCTATGGTATACATATTCTTAGTAGGTCATACATATTCGTAATCAACTTTTTATGTATCAATTTTCACAATGTTCCTCATCTACACGATTAAAAAAATTGCAAACTTCTCTAATACAAAATGAAACTTCCATCTCTTCAATATTCAACCTGATATGTAACCATATGAATGAGAAAACTATTACATGAAATTGGGTAGTAGATGTTCCATTATTAAATTTTCTAGTTTGTTGTTTATTTTTATCGAATTTCAAATGCATGTTAACACTTGAACACATATTGTGATATTGCCAAACTTTGCAACTCAAACCAAGATGATATACACTCGCATGTTATCTTAAACAAGTCTGAAATTCAAATTTTTAGAAATTGTGAAATTTCATACTACCTCAACCCCAAATTAGTAGTCAAATTTGAAAATGACGGGTTTTAAGGATGTTGTAGCGCCCCAAGGAGCCATGCTGTAGGCATCATTGCATATCCTTTTGATATCCCTATTTTTCTTGTAATAAAAACACATCATACCAAAAATATATATACGGTTAAGACCAAGACTTATTCACCATCATGTAATTTGGTTATTACGTCCATAAAAAGAAAGTTGACTATTAATTTGTGATGCTACAAAAAGAAAATCACGACAATTAATTTGGAACGAAAGTAGTAATATTTTATATTTGTACACTTGGGCAAAAACTCTCTAGTGCCAGGTCGACATCCTTATCAAGTTGAGGCTAGGAAAATTAACTTGACCCAAATTTTGTAGGCAATAAATATTTTGGCTCCAGAAGGGCCGAGGTCTATATAGAGGCCAGGGAGCAAGACTTGTGCTCTTTTGGAATATTTTAGGCCAATGAAAATTTGTAAAAGTGGTCATATTTTGGGAAATCCTAGGAACACCCCTAGCATTATAATATAACCTATGTCTCATACCACAAAATAAAATATAAATAACCCCTAACTTTTAAGCCTTATACCACAAAACAAAATATAAATAAATATTCGGGCACGGCTATTCACACTCCTTCAATTCTTATAACACTCCACTTTCAATTCTGTTGAAAAAGGTTACTAGATTTTTTATCCTTAATAATGTGATTTGTTTACGTAATAAAAAAAATGTTAGAAAGTCATTGGGTGTCAAAAAGGGCTATATTGTCACTTAACATAATTATAATAGAAAGTGGAGTGTTGGAAGAATTGAGGGAGTGCTAATAGCCATGCCCTAAATATCCTGAACATTTAAATGGGATAGAATCGGTATACATAAAAAATACATTTGGAGGACGATTTGAGGGATTTTTTTGGTATTCATAAAATTACTCATTCTAAAAAAGGAACTCAATGGTCTGTGGGAGAATTTCATTATAATAGGGTCATTTATTAAAATTTAATGTCAGTATGATCTATTTTTTTTCTTTTTTTGCATTCGAGCACTGTAAATATTTGACATTGGTAACGAAACCAGTATTTAAACTTTAAGGGGGGCAAAAATATATGTAATTTTTTTATATTCTTTCAATTTTTCTTCCAAACAAACTGACCGACCGCGGGGAATAATTTTCAAATGTATTTAAAAAATCTAAAGATTTCTCAAATCGATCCAGAAATTAGGACTCCAAATAACCCTCACTAGCGGCACTTGAAGGAGAACATGACCGAAGTTACAAATGGATCATACATCGTGGATCAATTCGGTGTATTATTTTGGAGGTGTGCAAAATAATATTAGCCTATGCTTATTCATGAATAATAGAATATATGCTCATCAACAAAAGGCAAAAATAAAGAACTCCAGGATTTAGTTAGCACACAATAGTGTTTATCGACAACTCAAATTTTTATTAAACATGAGCAAACAAATACATTTTCCTAGGAACCAAATATTATTTGCACCTCAAGATAAATAAGGGAAAAGGATGTCCAAGACGATGGGACCCGTGAACAGCTGCATCAGCATGCTCTTTTGACTAGAAAAATGAATTCTATGAAATACAGTAGTAGCAGTGATGATAGTAGCGATGAAGATGATGACTTTTCAGCTGATTCAGATCAAAAGGGGGCATTAAAGTTGTTGGAGAAAGCAAAAGAGAAGACTCTCAAAGTATTAGGAGATGATGAAATGCCTGAAATGAAATGAGTGCTTTCTTTACCTTTCATGGTCAAAGGGTTGAAAAAGAGAAAACAGGGAGCTGATGAAGAAGCTACGATTGCTCTTGATGAATATGAGTCATCCTTGAAGCAGTTGGAGGATAAGACTGAGGCAGAAAGTCTAAAAACTGGGTAGGAGGATTTTTGGTGCACCAAAGAAACAGGTTCAAGAATTCAGTACTAGAATAAAATCAAGACAATGACAATGTTTCCCTTGGACATGGAAAGAGAAATTATATGCACAAAGATGTTAATGTTGATCCTGATTTACTTCGTGAAGAGTCTGAGATTGGTCAAGAGTTTTGATGATATTGTTAAAGACCTGGGGCCCAAGACATCATATGAAGTTTCTCTATTGACATCCAACTCCTGGAAACAGAAGAAAAATTTACCAGAACATGAGCATATGAAAAAAGGAAAGCAAGTCGGTGCAAATGTTAAAAACCCTTCTCAAGCTACGGAACCATTGCATGACCATGGTATAGAGGAAGTAGAAGAGAGCGATGATACAGATGACGAAGCGCAGATGGTGGATGGGATTTTATCTTCTGGGACTAGGTTAACTTATGAACTCCCATCCCAAACAAATCTTATACGAGAGCCTTTGCGGGTGATGGCGTGGAGGAAGATTTTGAGAAGAACAAACATGAGATGTTGAATGAGGAAAATCCAGAACCAGAGAAGCCCGTTTTACTCCCTGGGTGGGGCTAATGGACTAATATACAGAAAAAGAGAGGGCTACCTAGTTGGATGCTGAAAAAGAGAGGGCCATCCATACACGTCCAATGAAGTTTTTGAACAGAGCATTCAGATACCTATGGGTTCCGAATTTAACCCTACAACAGCAATTAGATCTCTTAATCGACCCGAAGTTGTGAAGAAAGCAGGTGTTATCATAAAACCAATTAAATTTAAGTAGGTGAATGCCCATGAAAGAAAAGAGGAGCATAAGTAGAGTGGACATATACATAAAATGACTGGCGGCAAAGCTTCGAAAAAGATGAAAACGAAGGGGATAAAAACATTGTTGAAAATGTGTTTTGGAATTGGGATTTACTTTTTATTTATAGTTATATGTCCTTGGCAGTTTTGTGGAATAGCCAAGGGGAAATAAGACTACTCCTATTGTGAAAGCAGAGTGAGCTTTCGAAAAATTAAAGGTTGCATGTTACAACCAGTCAATAGTAACTGCCTTGACAGTTGTACATTGCATTTGACTATGTGAAAGAGTGTTATATTTATGTTTTAACTTAATGATAATTAATCACCACACGTGAAAAGGACCTGATGCATATATTTAAAAAAAAAATACATATTTCATTCGATTTTATGGAACAAACAAAAAATATATCACAATGGGAAATCGCCTTACATGCATAGTGTGTGTCTTCCCACTGCTTGTAACACCATAAGCAAAAACAGTTCCTGTGTTATCAAAAGTCCTAGGTTAGCTCAAATAGCTACTACATCAATTCAATTTATCAAACGTGGCACCAAGTATACTACAATAACTACATACTGCAGTTAAGAAACTTCACAGCAATCCAACAACTCATTAATTTAAACAGTTCAGCAATTACGCTTTTGTGAACTGTTCCTATCCAAAAAAGCTCAGTTCGTTTACAGATTTCAATTAGGCCCCAATATACTTCCATATCAAAGTATTTGTGAATTTTAACGAAGATACATGAGATGAGCAGTTATGTGAAGCATAACACTACATGAGTTTCGCTCAACACCCTCTGTGTGCAAAGCTTTGTGCACAGGGTATACCTTTTTCATATAAAAATTAATTTCATTTGCTAGAACTATGGAAAAGTAAACAAGAATAGAACTAAAAAGAATAATATAAGCTTAAAATATCCATGGAAGACTAAAATTAGACGACTCAAGTAATATTGAATGCACGTATAGCTAAATGATCTAGCCCGAAATAACAATAAAATCAAGTGCATTCACGATGCAACACTGTATTTTCAGATGTAAATGAATTACAAACATGACAATATGATACTAGTAACAACACGGACCATGATAAAGGGAGATCTCTGAATTCAGTACTAAGAATAATCAAAGTCTCTTTCATATTTGTATAAATAAATAAAAGCTTCTGGTGATAAAATGCCTAAGCTGTTGAGGTAACTTATAAGCTAGCTCGTAAAATTAATGATTTTTAACTCTGTTTATTTAGGAGGTTTTATGGTACAACAGTGATGAATTAGATCAAGAAGTGGTGTCTCTGTTTTCAGACTCACCTCAAGGTCATTACATTTTAAAATTTTGGTGGGGGAGAAAGGAGGATCTTAAGTTGGCGAAGTTTTTGTTGAAAAATGCAAAGGAGGAAATGACATGTAATGCAGATGCAGCTCTCCGAAAGCAAAATTGAGGCAGTGTCCCAAGAGGAACTAGGATTCGAAGTCCTCAACTAAAGTCGATGCCGCGACCCTGGTAGGCACTGAGGAGTCTTCCTCTTTTGTTTGTTGGAACCTATGGTGGATGTGGGATAATTAGTAGGCGGTTAATTGAGGAACCGTTGCCTCTGTTACAACTCAAGGTTGAACTCAAGATTTCAAAGATAAGTCATACCCCTTTATTCAAATTTCATTCACCTTAAATAGGTGCAGAACACAACAGAGCTTCCATAAACAAAGGAAATCTGCCAACAAAAACAAGAAATTCTACCAACAAACAGAAATTAACGTTAACTAGCAACATATCAGGAGAAGAACTTCTCTCCTATTTATTAGCCTTAACCCTAACAACCTAAGACTCTTTCAAATAAAGAAAATTAAAAAATGAGCCACGTAACAACTCCTCCCTCCTTAAGAAAGAGCCTTGTCCTCAAGGCTATGATCTGGAAATTGCTTCTTCATAGCTGAAAGTTCTTCCCAGGTTGCCTCTGCTGGAGATAATCCTTGCCAATGGATGAGAACTTCCTCCTTCCTCTTGTGGAAACGCCGATCAAGGATTGCTTGAGGTTTAGGACAGAGGAATTCATCATCATTTCTGGTCATGGGCAGCTCAGTCTGTACTGAAATTTTATCGCCAATCTTTTTTTTTTAACATGGAAACATGAAACACTGAATGGATACGAGATTCCTTCGGTAAATCCAACTTATAGGCTACAGCACCAATTTTCTTAAGAACTTGAAATGGTCCATAATACCTCGAAGATAACTTAAAATTTTTCCTCATGGACAGAGATGCTTGTCGATATGGTTGAAGTCGCAAATAAACCCAATCTCCTTCCACAAATTCTCTTTCCCTGTGATGACGATCATACACCTTTTTCATACGTACTTGAGCTTCCCTAATGGTGACTCGCAAGTCTTTGATTATCTGATCTCTATCCATCAATTCTTTCTCCACTGCTTCAACCTTAGCCGTACCCGGAATATACGACAGCAACGAAGGTGCTGGCCGTCCATATACCACTTCAAAGGGTGTTGTTTTTATTGTCGAATGCCAGCTAGTATTGTAGCAGTACTCAGCCCAAGATAGCCACTTACTCCACTACTTAGGCCGTGAACTTGTAAAGCATCTCAAATACATTTCCACAGTACGGTTTACTACTTCACTTTGACCATCGGTTTGAGGATGATAAGCTGAACTGTAATTGAAATCAGTGCCATTTAACTTAAATAATTCTGCCCAGAACAAACTCGTAAAGGTCGGGTCTCGATCACAAACAATCGATCTCGGCATCCCATGTAACTTGAAAACGTTATCAAAAAATATTTGGGCCACTCCAACAGCTGTGTATGGGTGCGACAATGAAATGAAATGTGCATATTTGGAGAGCCTATCAACAACGACGAAAATCGTAGTCTTTCCATTAGATGTAGGGAGACCATCAATAAAATCCATAGATATATCTTCCCATACCTGATTAGGAACTGGAAGTGGCTGGAGGAGACCAGTAGGTGCACATTGTTCTGACTTGTGTCTTTGACATACATCACAAGCCGCAAGAAACTCCCGAACCGTTCTTCGCATTCCCGTCCAATAGAAATTTGCTCTAATTCGTTGGAGAGTTTTGTGGTACCCCTCATGCGTACTGTTATGAAATTGTCCAATAATATCAAGAATTAAGGAAGAATTTTGAGCAAAATAAATTCTATCCTTACAAAAAATTACTCCATCTCTGAATTCCCATGGCCCCACTGCTTCTTCACCTAGGATACGTTGAACCAGTGCTTGCAATTCAGACTTTTCTTTCACCTCCTCCTTGATAGCCTCTACCCAGTTCGGAATGGGGTGGCTAATAGCCGCAAACTCCCCTTCACATTTACTACCCTGTTCTTTCCTCGAGAGAGCATCGGCAACAATATTTTCCTTTCCCTTTTTGTACTCAATAACAAAGTCAAAACCCATCAGCTTGTATAGCCATCTTTGCTGAGATGTAGTAGTGATTTTTTGATCCCATAAGTACTTCAAACTACGCTGATCAGTCCGCACCAGGAATTGTCGCCCCAACAAATATGGACGCCACTTTTGTACAGCCAACACCAAAGCTAGCATCTCCTTTTCATAAGTGGACAATAATACGTTCTTTCCTTGTAGAGCATGACTGTAAAATGCTATGGGTCGATCTTGTATTAAGACAGCTCCAACCCCCGAGCCACTAGCATCACATTCAACAATAAACTTTTTTGAGAAGTCAGGTAGAGCTAGCACTGGAGCCTTCGTCATTGCTTCCTTCAAAAGTTGAAATGATTCTTCAGCAGCCTGTGTCCACAAGAAAGAATCCTTCTGCAACATTTTAGAGAGCGGAGCAGCTATTTTACCGAAATTTTGAATAAACTTTCGGTAGTACCCCGTCAATCCCAAGAACCCTCTCAACGCCTTCAATGTGACTGGTTTAGGCCAACGTAACATCACAGAAATTTTATCAAAATCCACAGCAACACCTGCATCTAAAATTACATGGCCAAGGTATTCAACCTGGGTTTGGCCAAACTGACATTTTTCTCTTTGTACAAACAACTTGTGAGATCTTAGTAATGCCAAGGTAATTTTTAAATGCTGAAAATGTTCATCCCAGGATTTACTATATATGAGTATATCATCAAAAAAGACTAGGATAAATTTTCGCAAGTAATTTTGAAATACCTTATTCATCAAAGCTTGGAAGCTGGAGGGTGCATTAGTCAGGCCGAATGGCATTACTAAGAATTCGTAATGGCCGTGATGTGTTCTGAAGGCTGTATTAGAAGTGTCCTCTGGCACCACTCGAATTTGATGATACCTGCTTCGCAAATCAAGCTTTGAGAATATTCTGGCTCTGTGTAATTCGTCCAACAATTCATCAATAATGGGAATAGGAAATCGGTCCTTGATGGTGATCTTGTTGAGGGCGCGGTAGTCCACGCACATGCGCCATGATCCATCATTTTTTTTTACTAAGATAACTGGAGAAGAATAAGGACTGTTGCTTGGCTTGATCACACCAGTAGAAAGCATTTCCTTTACCAACCTTTCGATTTCAGCCTTCTGATAATGCGGGTAACGGTAAGGTTTGACACATATCGGTCCCGTTCCCGGTTGCAATGGAATTTTGTGATCATGGACTCGTGGAGGGGGTAGACTCCGGGGTTCGTCAAACACGTCCCGAAACTGATCCAGAATATGCTGCAATTGGGGAGGTTGGTGTTTACTCAACCCACTAGTTTCCAGTGGTGCCCCGAGATGAAACAATTGGACCAAAACTCCCTTTTTGCACCCCCTTATTTCCTGAAAGAATCTTAAATCCCCAACAATTTTATTTTTGTGAATGCTCAAGCCCTGAAGAGCCACCTCCTTATCTGCTACCTTGAATCTCATTTGTACCTTATCAAAATTCCATAAAATGGGCCCAAGCGTATGTAACCATTGTGTGCCCACTACAATGTCGTAACCTTCTATGGGAAGCAAATATAGATCCACCAACATAGGTATTCCCTGCAAGTTTATTTTGACATTAGTGCACATACCCGGACTAGATAACCTTTCGCCCGAAGCCACCATAACTTCAAATTGTCCTCCTTTTTCAGGTTGTAGGCCCACCTTCTTAGCAAGAACGACACTCATAAAATTATGAGTGCTGCCCGAGTCTACTAAAACGATCGTTGATATATTCCTGAAGCCTCCTTTTACCCTCATAGTCTCTGCCACTTTGGTGCCAGACATAGCATGCAAGGAAATTTCTGGTTGTACCTTGGCGTCTTCATAGATAGTCTCTTCTTCGTCCATCTCTACATCTATGTCTTCATCTCCATTACAAACTTCAATCAGAAATAACTTCTTACAGAGATGTCCCGGAACAAACTTGTCATTACAATTGTAACACAACCCCTTTGCACGTCTCTCTTGCAATTCGGCTTGTGACAATCGTCGAACTGGAGGGACCGAACTGCTGGTTGATATCTCCTTAGTTGTTGAGAAATTCTTTTTTGATTCTCCCGATGTAACCATCCGCCTCTGTGATGAATTTCTGGTTTCATACAGACGAGCTAGCCCAATGGCAGCCGAAAGGGTGTTGGGACATCCCGCTAAAACATCCGCTTTAATGGTATCCCTTAAGCCGCTAATAAAACAAATTATTTGCCGAGGTTGGGGAAGATGGCCAACCTTAGTTAGCAGCTTCTCAAATTTGGTCTGATAATCACGGACGGATCCTTCTTGCTGCAGCTTGGATAACTCTCCAAAGAAATCTTGGAATTGGTTAGGCCCATATCGAGCATGTATGCCATCACAAAAGTCCTGCCACATAATCACACCGCCATCCTGCTTCAACAGCTGGTACCATAATTGGGCATCTCCCTCTAAGTGGAAGGATGCCATCGCCACACGCTCTTGTTCGGGTGTTTGATGAAAGTCGAAGAATTGCTCCACTCTACATACCCAACTTGTCGTATCTTCTTCTCCGTTAAAACGTGGAAAATCAAGTTTAACAACCCTTGGAGTATAGGAGTTTTGTGACCCACGATTGCCTTCGGTGTTGACTAGTCGCTTCCCAGCATTCTGAAGGGTAGCCGCTGAATTTTCTCCTTCTTCACGATCCTGACGCAATGGTGGAGGCAGCCTTTCGAAAATTTCAGTCAGCTTCTCCATAAGATTTTGTTGACTAAGAGTGAGAGAACTCACATCGGCTTCCAGTTTCTCCACTCTAGTGTCCATGCCTGTGCTCTGATACCACTGTGGTAGGTACTGAGGAGTCTTCCTCTTTTGTTTGTTGGAACCTATGGTGGATGTGGGATATTAGTAGGCGGTTAATTGAGGAGCCGTTGCCTCTGTTACAACTCAAGGTTGAACTCAAGATTTCAAAGATAAGTCATACCCCTTTATTCAAATTTCCTTCACAAGATTTAAAAAAGGAGATGACCGTGGAGGTGCTTGGTTGGTTAAATTTTCCAAAAACTAAATAACATCCACAAGCTTTGATCTTGATAACTATCTCCTAAACCGAATAACTACCGCGACTCCGAATGACAAACCCAGTCCCTTGTTATTCTGTCCCAATTCTCCTTGGCAAACCATCCACCATCCAATTCTCAACTAAACCCAACACTTCAACACCTCATAAATACATCTATCATCTACCAAATCAAACCCTACGTTGCTTACTTATGATCTGTATATAACCAACTGAAATTTTTTATAACCAAGTGAATTCGAATGTTTACATTTTACGACGTGGGTAAATTTTTTTGAAAAATGGCATTGTTGATTAGCTGGAATGAACGTAAGAAACACATTGACAATTGCAGGCTATCAATAGGCATTTTATCACCAGAAGCTTTTATATGAGATATTGAAATCTAGTTCAGACATTTTGTCAAACATACAACATATAATTCAAATTGTCAAACTATTTTAAAATTTATACTACTGGACACATCATAAAAAATATTGAATATACTAAATCTATATCACAGATGCATACACCAGAAGCTTTTATATAAGATATTGAAATCTAGTTCAAATTTTTTTACAAGCATACAACATACAAACATATATTTCAAATTGCCAAACTATTTAAAAATATATGCTGTTGGACACAACATAAAAAATATTGAATAAATACCTTACTTTCAAGTTATACGCCCTTAGCAGCAGGAGCAAAGAGATCGGTATCAACAGAAATACAGAGCTGTATAGGTGGTATGGAGCATACATGGTGGTGATGGAGATATAATTAGTGTGGTTGATTTTTTAGGCGATTAAGACCTGTTAACTTCAATATACACCTCAAAGCATTAAATTTCATTTACACCTCTAATACTATCGTATTAGATGTAAAATATAGATGTGACTGAAAAATAACAAAATAAGATCCTCAGACCAAACTCCACAATATGAACAAAATTTGATAGTAAAAGTACCAAAAAGTAATAAAGTTGAAAAATTATGATCCCTGATTCTTCATTTAGTTTTGTTTTTAGATGCACTCCCCTCCTCTGTGTTAACAAACCAAAATCAGACGAATTAGGAAGAGTTTTTTGCAATTCCACCTAATTTGATAACAACTTAGTATTCTAAACAGTTAGTCTTGAACTCAAACAGGTTTCTACATGGATTCACTTGTCCAAAACATGATTTCACCATTCATGTCTCAGGTGTTATAGAATTCCAAAATGATGTAACTTCTCTCTTTAATTAAATAGGAGCTGGAGTATTAGAAATTACAAACAAAGATGCTTCAAACAACGCCACCCATTTCTTAGACTACTAATATTTACTCACAGCACAACCCAAATCACTCCAATTATTCGAAATCTAAAATCAAAACAAATTTTAAGACCTATTTTAAACTAATATAAAACCAATAACCTAGAGAGTGAACAAAATGTTTGGAACCCAAACAATATCAATCAGATATAAAACATTTACAAAACAAAATCAAACTTAGAATGAATCAAAACCAGGATTTAAACTTTAAGGGGGGGAAAAATGTATGTAATTTTTTTATATTCTATAAATTTTTCTTCCAAACAAACTGACCACCAGGAAGATTTTTAAAATCTATTTAAAAAATCAAAAGATTTCTCAAATCGATCCAGAAATTAGAACTCCAAGTGGCCCTCACTAGAGGCACTTGAAGGAGAACACGAACAACATTCCAAATGGCTCATACATCGTGGATCAATTCGGTGTATTATTTTGGAGGTGTGCAATGGTTCTTGTGATATTAGTCCATTCTTATTCATGAATAATAGAATATATGCTCATCAACAAAAGGCAAAAATAAATAACTCCAGGATTTAGTTACTACACAATAGTGTTTATCGACAAATCAAATTTTTATTAAACATGAGCAAACAAATACATTTTCCTAGGAACCAAATATTATTTGCACCTCAAGATAAATAAGGGAAAAGGATAATTATAATAAAGTTAAAATTCAGTATTTGAATAGCCAATATCCAATTGCCTTGTGATGGGAGAAGATAAGTACAACAAATTCTGTTGAACATTATTAGCTGGAGTTTCTTAAAACACATTACCTCTATAATATGTCTACTGCCACATTGATTTTGAAAAGTTTGGAGGGGGGCATGGTCCCCTCTGCCCCTTGCTAGTACTAACCTCTAATTTTTACACATGTGCTGGGAATTCTCCTAAAAAACATAGTGTTATGCAAAGAAATTACAAAAAATAAATAAAAAAACTTAAAATCACTGATCCAGTTTTTAGATGTATCTTAATCAAATTTGGTAACCATTGAGCTAAAGAGCTAAATAACAGCAACAAAATGACATAAAATATATAGCTCAAAAGATTTAATTACAGTGATCCTCCCAAGCCTTCAAATGGTATGAAAATATTAAAACAATGTTGCTGATAGATTCACTTAGATAGTTAAAGTCCACATGTGTTTGGATAAACAAAATCATTAGCCATCAAACATAAACAGAACATGCAGAACATGCTGTAGAAGCAAAACTTTAGGGTCAAATTCAAAATGGAATGGTAATAGAAAAAGGTACTCACAAATAGTCTCATACTACTCTTCCTCAAAGTTAAACAGGCATACATTCTACAGAAAATTGACCACAACCCGGAGAAAGCATTACAATCGATAATGACAATTTGCGATATCCAACCAACTGTATTTTGATTAGTCATTGCTCTTGAACAAAATCCACACTAACATTACAAACAAAAATTCCCTTAATAAAGTGAATTTTTTAAAACGAAAACCCTTAATTGTGGACGCATTTGCAAGGAGTGATTTTATGTTCTTTGGAATATAGAATTTTAAAAACTCAAGGGAATTTTGAGCACAAAAATTAGTTACTTCTAGGAACGTATAAGACCAAATATTCGGATTAAACATTGAGCTAATAAATTGACAATGGGATATCATAAACATAAAAAATACACTCACAATTATGGTTCAGAACTAAGGAAACACTTATAATTATTTAGGAAGTACAAATCCAAACAACTTAATATGATTCCCTTTGCACTATTGTGAAGTTTATTACTGTAGTATCTAAAAGAAGAAAGAAAAAAAGATACTTGAGATATCAAAAGCAGAGACAATCCTTCATGTATAAGAGTTCCCCAATCTTCACATTGGTAGCAGATTCAAGTTTTCCCAAATGCCTTAGTGAACCCTAAAATCCCTATTCAGATTTTTTTCCCCTTGTCCTTCTTTAAGTAGATATCATACCACTTCTTCTTCGGCTCATCCCGTATTATTCCCTTATTCTTGCTTCCACTACTGCTACACTTAATTGGCGAAACACTTGTGTAAGATGCTTGCACTTCATTTCTTTTCTTAAAAAGCTCGTCAATTGTTTGCATTTCTTGCGCTAATCTACTAGGCATCTCGTTAAACTGTGCCAAAACCGCGTAGTGTTCAGTTTCAAACTTGGATATTTCCACCCTTTTTGACAAGATTTGAGCTTCGACACGTCTAAGATTCTCCTTTTCTTCCTTATAACGTGCAGCACAAAGAGCTTCGATTGTGTAGCTAACACTTTTGAAAAAATTATCACCATAAACAGCAAATACATGAGTGCCTGCTTTGAGTTCAGTTATTTCCAATGGCTGAAACGCGTGTAGTTTTTTGAAGAACGTAACGTTGGGATCGGGATCCTTCACCGATTGGTCGAAGTGGTAAACAGGGAAACCGAGAAAATACATCCCGGCAGACGTAACCTTTCCTGTTTTTGCACTATCCTCCTGCAGGGCAAGGCTTAATCCGTCATTTTCCTCTTGGTCAAAGTACAACAACTTGAATTTGCTTTTGTCCGCTGATTGGACTCGACACACCAATCCGGATTTTGCTTCCTTCTCTGTTATCGTAACGGAATAAAAGTGAGCACATTGCTTTTCGACCTTACTATAAACAGGTTCCCCCAGCGAGAGTGGACAGATGTGTACCATGCCATTTAATGCATCCTCTAAGACGACGGATGATACAGTGGTTTTTATTCGTGCGCCAAGTTTACTAGCAAGTGCTACGAGCATGGTCTCCATGGTTCCCAAACTTGAAAGATCGAACTCTAAATCTTGGGTTTCAGATTCAACGGTCTCAAAGCCATTAGTGTCGTATCGACGCCGTTTATTTGGATCAGACAAAATGTTGTACGAAAATGTGACTTCCCTAAACATATCAGCTGCTTTAGGGTCATTTGCATTCTTGTCGGGATGGTACTTCAAAGCCATTTTACGATACGCACTCTTGATTTCCTGATCCGTGGAGTTACGCGAGACCCCAAGAACCTCGTATGGGTTTCTTTGACGCAGATTTGTCCCATTGTTCTTCTCCGATTTTAAACGGTTAGATGCCATTTTTGGTCAATGTATCTAACACAAATGAGAGAAAAAATTTAATAACTATAGGGTAACTCTGGTTATTAGTGTGCAAATCAATAAAAAAAATTTGCAGCTTATTAGTTTGGCAACAATAAAATCACATTTGAATGTCATGTGCATAAGAAATAAACTTGAATATAAAATGATATTGAAAGTTATAAATATATAAGACAATGAAGGTAACTTGTAAAAAGAAAAATATCATAAATAACAAAATATGTGGCATTAATTCGAGGAATATTCCATGATATTTTACAATATACTTGTAGTACAAAATTTCCAGAATGAGAAGCAAACACATTTTAGATTCATGATGAGGTGACATGTATGCTAGGCTTGCTAGGAATATAACCATACCAACTTGCCTCAAGGATCTAATAGATTGAGATCTAAACATGCATTCAATCAGAAACAACGAAAAAGGCAATTTTATTTTGACTAAAACTTCAGTTACAAAATATGAAAAATACTAATTAATATTGACAAATATAATTTCATGGCCCTTTGGAAGTTTGTGTAGAGTTGAAAGTTTGGTTCACAAATTTAAAATCTCAGTTTGCACAGGGAAGTTTGTAATTGATTACTTGACAGAACATTAGAGCAAAAATTGAAATTTGACCCTCCATAAAAAAAAGTCCCTTTTGATAAAGGTTTTTGGCAAATGGCAGCGTGCACCGTCTATACAGCTCATATTTTTATTAGTTATCATGAAACAGTCTCAAAGGAGAATTCAAAATATACTATCATTTGGATTGTTTTAAAAAAGCGCATATTCGTAGTAACTATCATTTGGATTGTTTTAGGTACCATATAAGCTTTATTATTCAGTACTTAGTATTGAGGTATTTAGTTTTTTTAAAATATACTCACAATGGGGAATATTATGCGAACTTTGTAGCATATATTAACTCTTTCTTGTTATTTTCTTCTACTCTTCAAAACAAACGTGGGATGCAAGATTTGGAAATAACCCGTTTAAGGAGAGTCTGGACCAGAGTTCATATAGGGTCTTTGGTGGTGGGTGACAATTGTACCCTACTTTTATGAATTATTACAATTATATTCCACTTTTATAAAGTCTTACAATTATACCCCTCCTACACATTCGTTCTCATATAGAACCTCGATAGCATATTAATAATGAAAATCAATATTTGCAACACATCAATAAAACACAATGTTTTTGACAATCCACTTTCATGAACTAACACAAAGGAGAATTCAAAAAGGCAAAAAGTAAATCCAATAACAATTCTTATAACTCTACATATTTTTTAGGGGCATTTATTCTTACGCCCTTACCTTTCAATTAGAAACTTTTCATTCATATTAGAGTTATTTATGTCAAATTAGAATATATTTTTGGCATATTAGGCCACAATACATTATATTAGCAACAATACACATTAATATTACAATCAGGGACAACACACAATCACTTTAAAAATCAAGAACCACATCCACCTTAAGGCCTTTTCACAAGTTATCTCTATTTTTTACAACTTAAATTCTGCTGAATAAAAGTAGAGGGTACTATACTAATGAACAAAACCCAAAAATATATGGCATATCTGAAACAGAAGAAGCTGAACTTTGAAATGGTAATTTAGATAAAAGTAGTGTAAAAACTAACGAAGAGATACCTGAAGATAACAAGGCAAGGGCTGGGTGTGAATAAGAAGCTGTAGAGCACAAACTAAAAAAACACAAGAAAGTAAACAATCATGCAAGTATATATAGAGAGACCTGCATAGAAAAACGTTAAAGTTGAGGTAAAAATATAATATAACCAACCTTTCATTTCTCTATTAAAGATCAACCAACCTTTCATTTCTCACTTAATGCAAATCCTCTTGGCTTTCCTTATTACTCTTTTATATCTCTTAAATGATAAACTAACGCTCCATTTCTCAATCTTACATCTCTACTAGCATGGATCAGGGGCGAAGCCAATATTACATTTCAAAACACACGGCAGCAGCAGCAAACCAAAGGTATCTATCCATGTTATTACTTAAATCCTACTTAACTGTTAAAGTAGTTAATTAGTTTTTTCCTTTGTTAATTTGTTATTTAGTGATTATTAGTTAATTAGTTTAGTAAAGTAGTATTAATTAGATTAATTTCCCTACATGATTTAACTATTCTAGTAGATTAGTTTAGTATTTGTTTGGCAAAAATAAAAAGTTTAGTAGTTAATTTGTATTAACTGTTAAAGTAGTTGATTATTAATTGTTATTAACTGTTAAAGTAGGAAAAATGAAAAATTTTAATTCTTTTATTTTTGTGTTGTAGAAATATGGTTCAACTTTTGTGTTATTAACTGTTTTGTATGTGGTGCAACTTTTGTATTTTGATGGTGTATATATAAGATATTGTTGGAAAAAATGTTTATGGTTAATATATTTTTAGTCCTAAAATATTGCATAAAAGTGTAAATAACAATCCTGGTAGATTGTCGTCCCCCCAACATACAATCCTAGCTTCGCCCTTGGCATGGATCCCGCGCGATGCGCGGGCTTAAATGTATACTGCGAAGAAATGTTAAGACAAATATATTATTTACAATTTATTATGCATATTTTATTAAAAATGTTGATAAATTAATCATATTCGTTTATTTTACATCGCATGTTCGATGCACGGGCAATGTACAATAAATAAATATAAAGATAATTATAAAAATGAGTATATGTCTTAAACTAAATATCTTATTTTAAAGTCATTATAAAAGGTTATATTTTTTTATAAATAAAATTTCTATGTTAATTTTGAGTGTTTTTATTATATAAAAACTATTATTTAGAAATAAAAGCTTTAACAAAAGGTATGTATTTTATATAAAAAAATATACAAATTTTGTTTGTTTTCAGTTTAAAATGTCATTTATAGCTAAAAACTTAAAGTTATTTTTATAAATAAAATGTTAAAAATATTTTTATAACCAAAACTTTTTTTATTTATATAAAAAATAATTTTGAAAACTTTTTTTCTAGAAAAAAAACGTTATATATATGTAGTAGTATTAGTAGCATTGTGTAATGTAATTTGAGTGTAAAATACATTTACATGTGCCCAAATCAAGATAAAAAAACATGAAATAATCCTTTTAATAATCAGATCCGGAGTGAGACAAATACATCAAATTAAAATACATAATTTGAAACCATATTGAAACACACTGAATCCAAAAATCTAAAGAGAAAATAGAATTTTATTACATACGTTCATACTATGTATCTACTTTTTTCTAAGAAACCAAAAATATATTATATTAAGTACCAACTCAAATCTGCTTACAAAATTATTAACTTTAACATCATCCAAAAATTCCTTCTGAAAACAAAAACAAACAAACATACAAAGCAAGACGCAAGCTCCCACTATAAAAGTCCAGTACTACAGTTTTGAGTATACCTTCCTCCCCAAACTTAGACGTCAAACTAAAACAACAATACCTTTATCAACCATGTTCTACAACTGCTAAAAATCATACACAACAAAACTTTGACATAAAATTATAAATACACAACCATATTATCTGAGTCAACTTGGCCATCGTTTATTAACCAGAATGTGTGAGAAAAATGCACCACAGTGTTTGTCTGCGAAAAAGAATAAATAAAAAAAAGAAAAATAATCGTTGCTTTATAGAGTAGATAAGGAGGTGAAGTATAACATCATTTGTAATGGAATACTCTTTTGTTATTGCAGTGTGAATGGCCTTTGAATGGGTCTTGCGCAACAACTTGTTTGAATGGTTCATATCAGCTCGTGTGAATGTTTGAATGGGTTATATCACCTTTTGAATTAGCATGTTCTCTAACAATGGGTTCAGGTTATATAAAAGGGAAAGAAAGGGAAAGGTCAGATGAGGACCAGGTGAGAGAAAAAAGGAAATGGATGAGAGAAGGAAACAAAGTGGTTGACCATAGATGGGCATTGGAGAGAGAGAGATGAAGGGTGAGATTATGGGTTTAGTTTACACCCTTTAGGACGACTAAATGTTACCTTGAGAGTTGCACACCTATTAACTCCACCATATTAATTTCTAATTCTATCATTTTTAAAGTATAATATAGATATAGATTATCGTGCAACCCGCGCGATGCGCAGGCACCTTGTAGAATAATTTTTGGATAACTTTTTATCTACATTTCTTAAACTATAAATTAAAAATTAATACAAAATGAAAGGGTAACCAATGTTTATATATAAGATGGAATAAACTACAAATTGATCATTCAGGTTGAATTATTAAGACTCGATGTGATAAACATGCAAGGTGATATCACTTTACATTACACTTTCTCGTCTATCTACCTGAACATCTTAATGTTGTGAAGAAAATGATTTTTCTTAATGCATATATGGTAATAACATTATATTATCTAAAAACAACAATACCAAGATCTCTATATATTATCATTAAAATACTCTCAATCACCACATACGATCCCATTTCAATATTTAATTGTAAGTGAGGTCGAATCATAATATTTTATTCAACAACAAACATTTAGGAATATTGAAAGAAATTAAGGGAAAAAAGTCAGGTCTAATTACAAATTTTTATACAATTGCAGACATTCAAGAACAATGAACAAAATGAAGGGAAAAAATTAAAACAGTCAAATTTTTTAACAAAACAAACATTAAAAAGTCATTTAAGAGAAAACTACATTATTTGGGCCGTAATTTTCTTTATAGTGGCATCAAAATGTTATCAACACACAAAAATAGAAATAAACACAAACATATAAACAGATGAGACTAAGATATTGTCGATAATGAATAATCATTGCATGAGAGGATTAATTGACTCTTCACATATGAAAAAAATAGATAGAAAGTTTGAAAACTTTACAGTGCCTATTTGTAAAGCCTATGTTTTCTTATCTTTTTGTTTAAATATCCTTAAATCACAACAATATAAAATATGAACAGTGAAACGGTAAATACGTAAATTATTATCAATGACCCCCATAAAAACACATGGAAAACAAAGAAAATGATAAAAATTAAAGCACAGATGCAATGAAAAACCCAAACCCAAGTTCCATGTCTATAAGTTTTTGGTGCTTCTCTCTCGTATTTAGCAGTCCTCCTTCAACGCTTCAAAACCAACCTGTAAAAAAATTAGTTAGTGTTTTTTTTAATGAAGGTAATGTTTTTATAGTATACATACTTATATATTGGCAAAAGTAAGGTGTTTATGGAAGATTCCAGAGGTTTATATAGCATGCTTGGAGAATAAGTCACAACGGACTCCGAGAATGGCCTGAACTCCTTTTCAGACTCAGAATGATCATTAGATCCTAGATCCGTCTCAAAATCAGAACCCATTTCTCCGTCCAATTCTGCAACAACGACTTTAACTAATGTTGAGACTGTTATAGGGTGAAAATTTCAGGCTACAAAGAAAAGAAAAGGTAGTGAGTCGAAGGGCCTTGTTTCCAGGTGACCTTTTTCTTGCGGTTGATTTGAATGCTTAGGGTTTGTGGTGGTGGTTGTTATTGCGTTGGAGATGGGTTTTGTAAGGTTAGGGTTGTGGTGGAGGTGTATGGTTTTTAAAGGACCCTTTAACTTCCTCCACTGCCTTTTTATATTGCTAACATACCCCCTCCTCTCCCTTCCTTTAAAATATAAGAAGATGAATGGTTTTGTTAAATAATAACATTAATTAAAATTGTCCACGCGGTGATCTGTAGAAGCGACAAATATCGTCACTGGGTTCTGCTGTCCATTTTAGTTATATACTATAATTCATCAAATCATTTTCCCCTCTAGAAAGTTTTGCTAATTGGTTAATTCTGCATAGGATTTTGTGAGAGGTTTTGTAGCCCTTAAACCACTAGAGTTCACTTTTTATGTTAATTTTTAAAACGTCGTTAGGTTAATCAACATGCAGTGTTTAAAATGAGCTGACCAAGTTCGATCAATGGACGAGCTAAGAAACAAACACTTTGCCTTTGATAAGTTACTGAGGGTGCACTCAGTGGCGGAGCCAAAATATTTTTTGGGTGGGGCACTGCTATGTACAAATCATCAATCCTTTTCGGGTATTTGGGAGCAGGAGCCCCCGAGCCGAATTTTTTAGGGTTATTTTTAGAATTTTTACAAATATTCAATTAATAATTTGCATTTGTAGATAATTATAATTAAAATAAAATAACTTATTTGATAATAGCACCAATGCACATAGTACGTTAATAACAAAACCCTGAAATAAATCAAACTCCTAAAATAAATCTTTCGAAATAGGAGGTCTTAAACTATATAGGAAGGAATTAGTCCAAATTAGCAATTCACCAAAGTTGCAAAATCCTAAACAACAACGAAATGAAATTAACTCAAACCATAAAATATGTCAAACCCTTAAAATAAATAACAACAAATTAATTCAAACCATAACCTAAAATAAATAAAAACAAATTGATTCAAACCCTAAACAACAACAAAGTAATCCAAGTAATCAAAGTGGCCAAGTGGTTGTGAGTGTGTAATATTTTTTTTAAGGAAATATTATAGTTTTTTGCCTACAATTTAAAAACTTATACCCATATATATATTTTTTTTAAATAATTCTTGGGGTGGGAACTTGATCCCCCCAGCTACAAAAGAGCTTAGCCCCTGGGTGCACTTCGGTGTGGGTAATGTCTAATTGATGGTGTGGCTAACATATTTTAATGAACATTAAGTTTGATGCGTTTTTAAAATGAGATTTTAGAAAACTATTTATATGTTTTTGATTGTGTGTTATACATTTCATCATATATATTGCTCAGGCTTTTCAAGAGATTTTTAGGCTTCAACCTAATGTAAGCTATTGAACATAAATATTGGGTTTGGGTTTGATGATGAATTAGGATTTTCATTTTCTATTCATTTTAAATTATTAATGGAGAACATGTAAACTTGAATAGTGGGTCGGGCACCTTTTAGGTTATATCTCACAATTTATAAATTGTGTGTGTGTGTTTTGTGTATTTTGAAGTACAAAACAAGGAATGTCGGATGACTTGGTAGTAATATAGTTTGATTACATCAATTGATTACAATAAACTTACATTCATGGTGGAATTAAATGTAGTTATGGAGAGGTGATTTTTAATGTAATAAGAGGGGCAATCTCAAGGTGGAAGGTTGGTCTAGGCTAAAATGTTTTAATTTTTTTCATTTGAAACAATTATTACATTATTATGGATGAATTGCATAATATTAGTAACTTGTTCACTTTTCGTTTACCAATTACCTCATTCTTATTAGGTTCGTTTAACTTTCTTTAGGATCCATATCCCTCACTTCTAACACATCTGCTTCACTTTCAAAGTTGTTAGGGAGTGCAGAATAAAAGGCTTCCAATATCCATTTAGTTTTTGTTTCTGCCTTTTTTAATACTTTATTACGTGCCTCATTTTCCTGACAGATTAAATAATTACACTCCATCTTAGTTCTGGAGAAAAGAACAAAACTACTTTGGATCACTGTGTAATGCTTTTTTACTATATTGGGTTTCTTGCATGTCTTCAATCCTATCAAATGAGTGGGTATAACAAGCTTTACCATTTTCTTCACATAGATAGTCTCTTCATATAGTAATTATTAGGATGATGTTTATAATGTTTACAAATATCCTCAATTGTAATATTCCTTTAAATTATAGATACATAGAAACAAAGAGAATATTATAAATAAAATTACGATTTTCATTGATCAATTTTCATAATTCTCTTATTTGTTAATAGTTTATCAAATAATTTATCAATGAGGTTAAAATCAACCATGATTTGCCACGTGAACTTAATAATTTCTCAGTGCCCTTTCTCCTCTAAAACCACTATGATAATGATATTTATTTTTTCAACTCTCCATTTCCCAATACGTCTCATCCACTCCTTAAAGCCACACATATTTAGCCTAGAGGCCCAACATATCTCATTCATCCCAAAAATCCTACCTCCCTTTCTCTTATCCTCTCTCACCCCCCAAAACACTCCTGCCTTGTGACCTTCGGCCCCCAACCTCCAACCTTCGACTGCTTGCACTTGGAAACGTTATCAGAGCACTAGGTGATGAGAAAAAAATAAAAGGAAGGTGTCCATGTTCCATATCGGGACAGTAACTCATGCGTCTTCTGCAGTTTTGAGTTACTACAGAAGGTGTCATTTCGGTTGTATTCGTAGGTCCCCACTATCGTATAACATTTTTTCGTAATAATGTGAGGATGGAACCCATTCATAATGGCTTTCGTAAATGAGTTGAATAATTTATTTATCAAGTAGGCAAATTCTACTTGATTTGGAAACCAGTATACATAATGTATAAGGTAGATTAAATTTATAGCAGAGTTGTATGTAAACATATGATATAGTAGTTTGTAGTAAACATATATTGTATTTTGATTTCATCAAACATTTGATGAATGATTCTACAAAAATGATATACGTGCCTTCAATCATAAGGAGATTACATAATCCTTCAACATTTATGAATACTTATTGTTCTTTATTAGCATCATTATGCAATCGCATGCGGATCGTGCGGGTCTACCTGCTGGTACCACACTAAAATTTAAGTGGACAATATTTATTTACCACCACATCATATATAATATTTTTCAAACAACTAAAGGGCTAATCATTTATTTTCCAAAACTCTCCCACAGCTCCACGCTCCTCCGTTCTCTTTTGGGTCATATATCTCCCCACACAAATCCAATAAAACCTCTAAAAACTTAATTTCTCATTCATATTTGTCATTACATTGATAGTAGATCATCTTGTGGCAATTTTGATATATTTTTTAGCATATCAACCCATATAAACCATGAAAAATCATCAACAAATTGGTGCTGGTTTTGGGACTTCAACATCTCATCAAAGTAGTCCTAAATGTCAACAAGAGGTATACAACTTTAGTGTTGAACTCATTATGTATCTTTGTTGATTTAAATGTAGCTTGAAAAAAATGACAGTAAAATAATTACAGACCATTCGGTATCGGGATACCGACAACGAAGAGTTTTTTTCGATATCTTGATACCGAATTAGATATATTATTTTTTTTGTGTGAAATGTTTATTCGTCACCTCATCCCCGAATATGGTCCGTCTTCGTCGTCATCAAGATATCGAATCAACATTTTTTTTGAACAAATTTTCATTCATTACGTGCTCCCTGAACGTGGTCATTAAAGGTTGGAATCTCGATACCGAATCTATTTAATTTTTGTGCATTAGCTTTTATTCGCCACCTTATGGACAAAAAAGGTCCGTCACATTCAGTAGACTAATAGTGAATAAACATTTTTTATTAAATAAATATTAACTCATCGCATGATCCCTGAACATGTGCATTAATGTTTGATGTCGTACTTCCGAGTGAGCTAGTATTCATTCGTTACCTCTATCTTGATTGCAACTGTCAACCCTCCTTTTTTATTTTTTATACCAACTTATAAAGATTTGGTTTTGGATATTTATCAATAATCCCAAATTTGTAATTGAATCACACATTAATATTTCCCAGGATCCATGGATTTAGTTCAACTGAGTTCTTTTTTACAAGGCAATTTTTGAAGGAGATGAAGACAAAAAAAGACGAGGATGCTCTCAATATTGATGTTAGTAAACATTTTTTACAGATCAGGTTTGTTCAATTACACTTAATCGAAGTTGATGTATTCTACACTTAATTGTTTTATTATACACTTAATAAAAGTTGTTATATTTTGTTTCAGGTATTTGCTACCTGACACAAGTTGGTTGATTGGGCTCAAAATTAGTGTGCCTGTATTATGTCGTACCTCAATTTACTTTTTATGTTTCCAGGTTGTTATATAATTCACTTTCTTATGTGCACTATAATAGTTTTCAATATGATTTGGTAACTTTTTCAAAGGGATTTAGTAATTTTTTCAATCAAAGGGATTTGATATTTATAAGGGAGATTTTTAGTGACTCTAAATGGCCTAATATTCACTATTGGGTCCATTTTTTATAGTTTAATTGAAAAGTGTTGCAACTATTATCTTCGTGGTTTTTTCTCTCTTGTTTTGTTGAATGATTTATAGATATGTTCCTTTGTCCAGTAAATCACCCATTCAAAGTCAAGGATTTGATAGAAATGTATTAGAATTGGCAGGTATTGGGAAGGTTAAAGCAATGTCACTTAGTTGACCTCTTCACCCATCCCGCTGACCTTATATGCCTGAAAGAACTTAAAGAGCATAATACCCTTTTGTGGTCTCTTTGTCTTCTACCATATGTTAATAGAATTGTATAATCCTTTGTTTTTTGGATGTTGTGTTATGAAGTTTGATAGTTAAAATAGCGTGTTTCTAAGGGCGCGATAACTTTTATTTCAAAATATCACCAAAAAAAAAGATTTTTTTACTAAGTGCCACCATATCATATATATATATATATACACACACACACTATTTTCAACACAAAATACCACACATTTTCTCCCTTTACATTATACTCCAAACTCTCTCTTTTTCTTCTTCAACAAATCATCTTCAACCAACTATCTTCAACATTATTAAATAACTAGGGTTAGACTCCCCCTTTATCTTCTTTAACGAAACATCTTCAACCAACCATCTTCAACATTATTAAATAAGTAGGGTTTGTTATTTAAATATTCAAAAAACAATGGATGTTTCCTCAAAAGACAATGACAACACCTCAAAAGCAAATGAAAATTCCCCAAATCACATTTTTCTTCTAAACTTTGGGTCTCATTATATATATATTTGTTATTCATAGGGATTGAAAATATGAAAAATCGCAGAAATCGTTCAGTGGTTCAGGGTCAGCCCCCATAAAAAGTTGATAATTTTTGGGGTGATTATCTCGAATCAAACTTAAAAAAAAAATTTGAAGAAAAATTTTCATTCGGGACGATTATGCCGAATGAAATGCATATATTCGGGGTGATTATGCCGAATTAAATGCATATATTTGGGATGACTATGCCGAATGGAATGTATATATATATTTTTGAAAAAAAAAATCATTCAGGATGATTATGCCAAATGGAATGTATGTTTTCGGGGTGATTTATGCCGAATTAAATGCATATATTCGGGATGATTATGCCGAATGAAGTTTAAATCCAATTTCTCATACCATATTTGGTTCGGGGCAAACATGACGAATGTTGGGTCTTTATTCGAGGTCGTTATACCGAAGCACTGGGTTATCAACTAGGGTTTTGAACGCTAGGATTTATTATTTATGTGATGTTTTCTCAACATATGAAGGGTATTAAATGTCCTTTGCACAAAAAATTAACACATTATTGTTGTTCAACATATTTTTAATATGTTTAACATGTTTTTCAAGGGTTAAGTAATAAAGATGAAATGGGTATTTTGTTCGTAACTTTAAAAACTTTTGAAATTCAAATGAATATTTTGTTCAATGTACCTTAATCTTTAATTGAAGTAGAATGAATTTGAAGATGAAAGGTTTGGAAGTTGAAGATGAAAGGTTTGGAGGTTTGAATGTGTAGAGAGATAAAGGAAAAGTGTGTAAATAAATGTTAAAACTTTAAATATATGGTGGCGCTCTATGTGGTATTGGAAAGTAACTATTAAGGTCCGTTTGATTCACAAATTTGCCATGACAAATGTCAAATCAGTGGGCAAATATGGAATTTGCCCACTTTTTGATCTGTTTGATAACAAAATTTGTCTACAACTCATTTGCCTATGTACAACACCTCTAATGCATGAAAAGTGGGCAAATTTTGCTTTGCTATTTGGGGAAGAATTATTTGCCAAACAATTTGCCACTTCTTACAATTGCTTTTTTTTATATTTTATGCTAAAATATTTTAAAAACTATTTTACAAACTGTTTTAAGTAAAAAAATGTTTTTAAATTGTTTTAAAACTGTTTAAAAAAATGTTTTAAACCTGTTTAAAAAATACTTTTTAAAACTGTTTAAAACACTATTTTAAAAGGTTTAAAAACTATTTTGAATAATTAAGAAATCTTTTTCGAATATTGTAAAAATTGTTTTATAAAAATGTTGTAAAAAAACTGCTTTAAAAATTATTTTAAAAACTGTTTTAATGATGTTTTATAAAAACTGTTTTTGAAATGTTTAAAAAAACTGTTTTTAAAAACTGTTATAAAAAAAATGTTGTTTTATAAAAAATGTTACAAAAATGTTTTTAAAATGTTTTAAAACTATTAAAAACTGTATTAAAAACGGTTTTAAAAAACTGTTTTATAAAACTGTTTTATTAAAAACTTGTTTTAAAACTATTAAAAATACTATTTTAAAAGGTTTAAAAATTGTTTTGAATAATTTAAAAGCTGTTTCGAATATTGTAAAAATTATTTTAAAAAACTGTTTTATAAAAAAAAAAATTAAAAAGCTGTTTTAAAAATTGTTTAAATTTTTTTTGTAAAATAATTAAATAGACTAATTGGATTGACTTTAATTTCGCCTAATTATTGTTTGATAGCTTCGTGTGAAAAAACTAGTTAAAATACAAATTTTACCCAAGGAAAATTTTGCCATCTCCACTTTTGCCCACTTTTGAATCAAACGAACCCTTAAATTTAAGTTGTATTTTGTAGTAAAAAAAACTTGTGGTATTTTGAAGCAAAAAATATAGTTCCCTTAGAAAGGCCCTTAAAATAAGTGGGCATTAGACAATTATGTTATGTAGTTGTAATAAATTATTTCCTTTAATTCCCCAACTAATTTGTGAAGTTTAGTGGTTATGAGATTTGAGGGTCAAAATAAAGTTTTACAATGTTTTATAGGTGTCGCAGAAAAGATTTCCCATAAATTTGGGGGTGGACAAAAAGTCTTCTCAACTTCTTTTATATTGATGAAGTTGTAGGTCACGCCAAGATGATCTGAGCTGCGTGAACAAACATATGGAAATGTTTAAAAAATATTATTCATTTATTAAGGTTGAACTTTTGCCAACATATGGAAATGTTTTCTTGAAGATATTATTTTGTTGTTTGGGTCTTGAATACTCACTACGGTAGTAATTTTTTAAAGACCAATAGTATAATGGGCAAGAACACGTCCCAGTTGCTCATTCTCAATTCAAGCATAGTCAGATACCAGCAAGACTAATTTTACCTTATTTACTATATGTATGATAGCCCGCTTCATGATCGAATGTAATTGTTAAAACGACTATAGTAATGGATCACCATAATTTTATAGAAAATTTTGAGATTCAAGAAATGATAATAATATAAAGAGGTACTAAGAAAGTACCCAATTATCCAAATTCCCCATACAACTATATACTCCTGCTAAGAAAAATAATAAATAAAGACGAGAAAAAGTAGATGTTGAGCGTTTCAACCTATTAAACAAGACATTTTGACGACTTTAGAGTAAAACACATTCTTCAACTGGGTTGACTATTATATTTTCTTGGGGCGCACCCATTAGGATCACCAAATCTGTTGGCTCTGGCGAGCTGGAAATGAAATATGTTGGAGATATAGGCGAAGATACTGGTACGGAAATTGAATTCGTATGTTTCATCTAGGTCGTCGTCTTCTTCTTCTGTTGGTTCAGGAGATATGAAAAATAAAAGGTTTGGAAAAGGTACAAAAGGTAAGTTAACAGATTCCTTAGCCACTTGTGGACAATAAAACATTAAAGGTTTTGAAAAATTAAAAGTGTTTGCCCGTGCTCATTTGTGTGTGTTCTACATGCACATGCATAGTGAAGAATCAGAACCAAACCCAGTAAACCCAATGGTCTCGTTTTCTATGCTTTTTTCTTTTGAATGTAAAAGAGTGCTCCTAAATGCACCCCAAAACTTTCTCCTTGGCACCACATAATGCATAAAAGCATTGTACATTGTGTTTAAAAAACAGTTTTGTGGTTATGGGTGTCGTTAACAACACCCGGTGTGAAATATGAGTTTACACGTCAAGCGTATACTTGTGAAGGCATGCTCTCGTAAGCCTTTTCAATTACAAGTAATTATTTATCATACGCACACTTGAATAATTTAGCCAGTGGCGTACCTAGGATTTTGAGTCAATGGGTGCGAAAAGGTTTGATGAAGTCTAGGGGTTCGGGTGCAGGGCCCCCGAGGCTAATTTTTATGGTTGTTTTTACTTTTTTTTTGTAATTTTTAACCTTAAAAATATTGAGGTATTAATTACAATTGAAGTTGTATACAAATTTGAGCAACAAATTAAATTTCAGTTAACAACTAGTTCAGCAACATATTAAATTAAAATTTCAGCAACACATTAAATTTCAGCAACTTAAAATTTGAGCAACGAATTAAATTTCAGTAACAACTATTTTAGCAACAAATTAAATTAAAATTCAGCAATAATATTTTTTGGGGAAAAATGCAAATATATTAGAAAGGGCAAGGGCCCAAAACGAAGAGACTCCAAACAAAAAAATCGAAACAAACCGGCTAACCAAGAAAACCTCTCGAAACTCTACCAGACCACTTGGACACACAATCAGCCCAAACAAAAAACAAACAACCAAGCCCAACAAAAATAAACAAGAAAAACCGAGAGCTCCGTTCCACTTTTGAAATGACAAACTTCAACGTTCGAAGGAAAGAAAGGCTCCAGCCCATATCACACGTGTCGATCTAAAACAGAAACCTCCAGCCACGCGTCTCACTCCACCTCAAAACCAACCCACAATAGTCTCAAATCTCACAATTCAGACGAAAAAAACCCATCTCTACCAAAATACCCCATCTCAAATCTGAACCACCCCATCAAAAACTTCAACAAATCACCAAAATGAAACCCCTTGCTCTACAAACTCTTACCATTAAACGATCTGACTGCAAATAACCAGCAAACTTCAAAACTAAAACAACAGATGAAAAATTGCCCACATCACTTAAAAGTCTTACAGTTTTACACATAGGTCTATTTTTTTATAGTATAACCAGTAGTAGAAATCTCAAAAAATGTCGTGGGTGCAGCCGCCCCCATTCGGGATGTGGTGGGTCTGCCCCTGAATTTAGCGAGGGGGAAAGAGAAGAGAACTGCCCAGACAAAAGACATAATAAATTAACCTCAATAGATAGGTCAGCTAAACCATCAAAATCCATATTAAACCTCCATAGAACTCTAGCTTTATGAATGGCAAAGGAAAGTAAACCCACCTCATGCCCTTCTTTGCCCAAGCCTCTTCCTCATGCTTATCGCTTATTAGCTAAGAACAATTGGCAAAACGGGAGATTGTAACCCATAAAAATACAAGAAAAAGAAGAGAGTGTTGGAAGACAACAAGATTTTTAACACTTACCGGATTCGTTTGTAATGCAAGTCGATCGATGAGCTAGTAGGACAATCACCAAAAAGAGAGGAAAACAATTAAAGGCAGCTTTAATGAGAATCATTTTGTAGGTTACACGGGAAAGAGGCTTTACTATATATTTTTTATCACAACGCATTTTATTTTTATTCATAAATAACAGTGAATAACTACAAGGATAAAAGGTGGTGGACAAATGCATATTGAGGAAGCCCTGATGTTTCAAAATATATGCCATAGGGTGTGTTTGATTGTCAACATTTGCCTCATATTTATTATCCCAGTTTTCCTACAATACAACCTGATAGTAAGTATTTTGGAAATTTACCATGGAAAATTTTCTTTTGGGACATGGAAAGTTATCCACCTATTCCAATCAAACACACCCTATCAAGTGATCAAATCCTTCCATTTTAAAAATAGAAATGAGGGGATATCTTAAAATAAAGACAATGATGAACATAATGATGCTGAAAATTTGTTGCGCTCCCAAAAATCAATCATTTCATTAAATGATGTTTCCAAAGCGATGCTCATTTCATTCTAGCCACACTAACAAGTAGTAGTTAATATAACCACATCTCCGATGCATATTTTCTCTTCCTCCTATTGCCATAAGAAACCATTCCCACTATAACAACCCCATAGGATGGTTTGTGCAGCTCCAAACTCCACCACCTTTGGCTTTTGCTACCAACCTACTCAACACATCAAGCATCAATAAAAAACATAAAATAGAGAGAGAGAGAGAGAGAGAGAGAGAGAGAGAGAGAGAGAGAGAGAGAGAGAAGTAATTGATTTTATGCCTTCAGCCCAGTATGCTTTAAATTTCCCTCTTGCACTACCATTGATAAAAACCAAGTAAGTTAATCGAACTCACATAACCTCTCATCCAAGGCCTCCACTTTCTTAATAATAATTTATCATAGCAAATCCCATCTACTTATCCTCAACAAAAATCAAAATCAACCTTGAACACCATAACTTTTTTTCTGCCAAGTCATTTACTGTCAGCACCAAAAACGTTATCAGTCAGTTCCAAACAAAAGCTCCTTGAAATAAGCTAGGACTTCTGCCAAAATATTGCACAAGCTAAACAAAATCCAATATTGTCTTTTCTTGAGCCGAAAAAATGCAAGTCTCATCAGTACAAGAATTTATTACTCCTTTCTTATAAAACTCACTGAAAACTTCTAAGATACCTGTGTTCACCACATCCCAACCTTATTATTAGAAGGCCAAAGTGTATCCCTCCAACCCGGCCAGGATATTTATCTCCTCAACACTCCCAAATGGCCCCTATTGATCTCTTCTTCCTCAAATATCCCAAATGGATTTATAGAATTACTGTCCAATCCTCAAATTCGTTTAATTATCTTTTGTCTCCATAAAATTTCCCCCCACACTGTCATAAAATTTACTGCTCAAATCCTCTCCATGATTCTATGAGTGATCCAAAACTCTCCTCTCCTCTACATCAATCCAACCATTTCCCAAAAACATCTTTTTTTTCATGTAATGAAGCCAACCAACGTCTCACTTTCACGGCCATCCAACCACATGCTTAATCTAAAGGGAATGGACCCCACTTATATGGGTTAAAGTCTAAGATAATTGGGCTATAATATGAGACTTAACTTGAAAGAAACTTCTTGCTTATAATTAGGGAACAACTCCTCCAATCCCTAGCAACTTATGAACTTTCCAGTACTCACCCCACTATTTGTCCAAGTGAAGATTCCATTAATTGAACCAAATACCTCTCTAAATAGTCTCCTATACGAAGCAATCTAAGTCCTTCATGCTCTTTGTTACTAACATGAACAATGTCAAGGGCACTCAAAAGAAAATTACCAAAACAAGAGACTCTAAAATATCCAATACCCTTGACCTATCTTGATTAAGATAAAAAAATCCATCTAAAGTGGGCCCAGTTTAGATTGCACTACACCAAAATGGGAGATTTGTGAGTGTTGTTAGCACTCACAAATGACCTTTATAACTGCTATTTACCGTCATAATTTAGGGGGTGACAAAAGAAAATTTATAACTCCTAACAGCAGTCACAATTTTTTATAACCCCTATGGAGTTATGACTGGTGATCCCAATTTGTAACTGCTATTCGTAACTTCTATCAGCAGTCAAAAATATAACATTCGTAACTGCTGTGAGCAGTTACGAATGTTATATTTGTGACTGCTGTGAGCAGTTACGAATGTTATATTTGTGACTGCTGACAGCAGTTACAAATATATGATTCGTAACTTCTGTTAGCAGTTACAAAATTGATAGTAGTGACAAATTTGTGACTCCTATTAGGAGTTACAAAATTAAATTTGTTAAATGTTGTAAAAGCTATTACAAATATCTTTACATTTTCACAAAATGATGAAATAATGAAAGTAAAATAAATATCATGATAACAAGTCTAAAAATTTTGACAACATTTCATTTATATTTCTCATATTCCAAATATACAGTACACATAAAACTTGTTAAACTTAATTTAACATCAAACAAGCCCTAAGTGGGCGCCAAGTACAAAATGAACATAGAATAAAAAATAAACTAAAAAAAGTAACGATACAACACTTCGATGAATTGGAATGCCATGAACATGTAACAAATCATTCTAAATCTAGACCAGGAGTCACCACGCAGTGGATACGATTCGTGAAGTCTAGGTATATCAGCCGTGGGGGGTATTGATGCGGTGACATCCTCCCTCGTGTACTCGGAGTATGCCTGTTGAGAAAGTTCAATGGACTCAAATTTTTTGAATACGGCGCCTCGGTATCCATTAACTTGTGCTTGTGTTGCTTGCCACGAAGTGTAAACACCTGGATTTAGGCCTTTGAATACTACGTATGCCGGATATGCCATGTGTATGCCTGCAAATAATAAAATGTGATTAATATATATATATATATATATATATATATATATATATATATATATATATATATATATATATATATATATATATACATTCATTTTTTGTGATAAAGAAACTACCATAGCTTATATATATATACTAGCGTATGCGCGTGCCTGAAGGCACGACGAAAATTGCAAAAAAAAATCGTTACCCGACAACAAAGTGAAATAAATGTACAATATTTATGTTCTAATTTTAAAAAATTTGGGCAGAGTTCCCTTTATTTATAGGACTATCCACCCTGTTTAAAAAAATAAAAATACTCAACAACAGCAATACTACAATACTCGAGGTCCATATTGGACCTCATTTCAACCACTTCATCAATTTAACAATAATATTGACAACTATTGAATAGGATGTTGAGTCAAGAACCGCACGCATCACCGTTCAACTACATAGTAATCCCAAAACTTTGAATCTACAAATAACTACAAAGTAATCTATATAAGGGGTGGTGGTGGATATGATAGGAATGATACAAACAAACAACTTCCCCAAAGTTGGGTAAACATATATGAATTTCATTACCATCATCTTACATTTTCTCGTCGTTAAATGATAGCTTCACTTATATCTTACCTACTCCTTCACCTGAAATAAGACATGTGAATTGATAATTAAAAATGATAGCACAACTTGAACCAAAAACCATCCATTTTACTTGAATACAAAAATCATTGTAAAACAGAAACATTCTATGCATATGTGACAATTTATAGGTACATAAAAACCATTCTTGAATATTTTCAATCAAGTCCCCCAGATTATTAATACAACAATCAAATAAACCTTATGAAATAGTAATTCACATACCTGTCATATAATTAATAGAGATGTTGTCTTTGAGAGTTTAGCAGCATATAAATAAACAGTTACTGGGTTAGTTAGTTATTGCTAGATGGGTTGGGTTTGTAGTAGCGCTTCAAACACTAACCCTTGCATGACAAGTGAAGTTAAGAAACTATGATACTCCAATACCAACACATGAAGTTCCATTAGAACAATTATAAACCAAACCCTAAATATGAAGTTCAAGCATCCAAGGTGGGATTATGATCCCCATTCATAAGTCTAGCTACTCATAATTGAAACTACACTACACATGCTAGTTAACAACATAATTAAGTTAGTTATCTAGTTTAAACACAAACAAATACAAGAGATGGAATTAAATGCAAATTAAAGCTAGTAGAACAAGTACAGAAGAAGTAAATTGGTAATTTCATTAATAATCACAAGTTGTGTACATGGGGCACAAAAAACAAAATTAGAAAATAGACTAAATGTACTCTCTCTTCCCCACACCACTACACAACTACAGAGTTACAAACCCAAAAATCAAAATAAAGAACCACAAAAGTTAGCAATAGAGAAAGCGGGATGACAACGCCCTACATATGGTCCGGATGGCGGCTCGAGGACTCGGGCGCGGTGGGGTCACGAGGGGCATAGGGATCATAAAGGTAAGGAGGCACAGCAGCCTCGCCCCCACGAATATGAGCAAACAAATCCATCTGTGCCCGGGAAATCATGGAAGTATCTCGCTGATAGTCAGCCCGTAAGGATGCGAAGTTCGTCATATAAGTGTCCCGAAACTCGGTAAAATCATCCTGCAATGATGCAAAGTTTGCCATATAGGTGCCCCGAAATTCAGTAAAATTAGCCTGTAACTCATCCATCCGCACCCCGAGATATGTAATGGGGTCAACATTAGGAGGAACAGGAGGTGGGACTGGATGAGGCACTTCCGGAATATCCGGCATAGGAGCATCAGGGGCATCAGGAGCATCCAACATACGCTTTTTCCTCCTCTCCCAATAATCTTGCCCCAAGCTTTTAGCAATGGTCTTATCATTAAACACCTTGGGAAGCCTAGGTATCTTGTTGCTGCCCAAGACCTCACATCCGGCATCCCTGCAAATTCGGGAAATCAGTCGCGCAAAAGGAAGAGTTGTGGTTCCCTTCTCGCTATAGGTAGCGTTCAATATTTGATGCAACATGAGGGCGGGAAGACTGATGACCATGTCATCCCCTAAAAGACTGTATAAGAAGAGGGCCTACTTGTAACGGAGGACAGCCCACTTAGGGGACAACTGTTACCAAACTTCACGTTGATGATACATTGACTTGCATTGAGGGAAGGAACAAGAAAGCTACATTTATTACCTTTGTGGATAGACTACATTTCCTTGGAAACCTATATATATATATGTGTGTGTGTGTGTGTGTGTGTGTGTGTGTGTGTGTGTGTGTGTTTGACTTCAAACCCCCAAGAGCCCCACCCTCGAGTCCTAACATCACATTTTCACTCAAATGGACTTAACACCCACATTCAATACATATCAATGTATACAATGCTTATTGAGATCAACGAACCAGTCAACCACATAACATACATTGTGGATGGTAATTATCTCAAAACAATGTTGAGACAATAAAGATCTTCTTGAGGTGAAGCTGCCTACCTCCCTTGTAAAATCATTTGTAATTAGTGCAAGTCAACATTTGCGACTAATTTTATCACAACTTCGAATTCCCTCTCTTTTCGCCTACATGAAGAAGAATGGAAAAAATATCCATAAGATATCACAAAAAAATTAAAAACCGCATTATAACATGAAGGAGTGGACTGTCTACAACGAAAAACCTTGGACCATATCGATCATCATCAAAAATAAGAACTTTGAATTCTTTTGTTAGGAACGAGAAAGGTCCAGCAGTATACAGAATCTTTCCTCCATCATATATAATTAATTCCCCCTCCATGGCATCGAAAATAAGAAGCATGTCAGAATTTGAGGGAAATCTTGCCAAGAGGTTGACTGATTTTCGTGTCGAAATATCTCGAGCCATCGCTGAAGCAACCGCTGCCAATGTCCAAGCCATCTAGGCGTTGGACTCAGTCCTATTGGTCCTGGATCCTATCGACCATGGCAGCGCAAATGTGCTGCAACCCTCACCCCTGCCACCTATCACAGAGCAGCACCTGTCAGGCCTCTCAACAACTCCTACCGAGGCTGCCCATAACCGACAAGTGGCGTAGCTTGTTTCCAATCCATCCAACACTGATCCCGAGTTTACTTTCCCTTGAGCTTATAATGGGCTGCACTAATATAAGAAAATACATGTGATCACGCTAACAGCTCACTCTTTAATTCACATTTGTATTTTTATCAGAAACGTTACAGACTGTATTATAAATAACAAAAGAGAACAATAGTGAGCTGATCAGAGGTCCGCAATTACATCTAAAATTTACACACGCACACACAAAGTGTCCGAATGAAAAAATAATAAGCAGGAAAGAGTTCCATCTTGAAACCTCAAATACTTGATACATCAGTTTTATAAGCCATCATTGAAACCAAGACTCCTATAAGATGATTTGAGCTAGCAACCTATTTCTCCATATGATTAATGCCAAACTGGATCTAAACTCTATTCCCCCCAAAAAATTAACTTTTATTAAAACAAAAAAAATCATGATAAGAAAAATAATTTGTAATTGGCAAAAATAATAAGCCAAAGGGGTTCAGTTACTAGGAGTTACTATTATTCTAACAACAAATTGAATAAGCAAAACATGGATAAAAGCCCATCTTTCAGTCCAAATATCATACGAAAGATATAATTTTTTGACAAGCCAGAAATTTATTCAAACACATTTTACATGGCCAGTCATGAATTAATTTGAATAAAGGGAATGCAGTACCTGTTTGCCAGCAAAATAACTACCATTTATAGAATGGTGAGCCAGAACAGCTGAATCTAAAGGTTCATAATGTACATACACATTCCCCCGTAAATGGAATGAACCATTTCCGCATACCTGAACATAAAGGTGAATTTGGTTATGCTTTGGTAGTTACGACAAGGTAGAAAATTTGGTAGGAGAATAGTGCCACAATACTATTGGTAGAAAATTTAGAATTAATGTCATTCATGGTAGTTACAACAAGGTTTATTTTATAAATCAAAAACATTAAATCAATAGAAACTAGTATATCGCTATAAAGTGGAAACCCTGCGTATAATGAAAGAATCAATTCATGAAGAATAACCTTTCCATATGCAGAAAGTCTAAGGGTAGACCCCAAAAGGAAATAGTATTTGATCTTCTTGATCTTCCGCATTCGTTCTCCTCTAGTATTCAACCCATCGTAGGGTTTGGTGGACTTTCTCGACGTTCTCCTCGAGTATACAAACCATGTATTTGCTTCCAATAGCAAAGCAATTACTCCCAACATAAAAATCATAACTATGTAAGCTGATTTCCACTTCTCTGCAGGATGTGAGGTTTTCAGACACTTAAAGGCATTGATGCTGCCAAGGACAAGGATGGAATATCCAACTACGTGGTGGTAGATGAGATATTCATGAATCTCATGAAGGACAAAACTTGCAAGTTCTCCACACAATTGTGCAACAAAGAATCCTACATTCCTCGTACATGTGATTAATCTGAATTCCATGAAATCAGGATCAGAATCCAATAAGGGATAATGTGGTATAATTAGAGAGTAGAGAAAAAATAAGATTTATCTCGCTTATTCCCAAGATTGGGGAAGTAATTATATTTATGTTCGCATCTCTCCTACATTCTTATCAAGGGTAACATAGGCCTGAATAGAATAGAAAGCCTTAACATCATTTTCCAATTATAAAGACATAAAATGTAATAAAAAAGGTTAGTACTCAGATAATTACATCCATTACGATAAGTCTCTGCTGCTCATCTGGGCGTTTAATTAAATTAAACAATGCGTGGGGTTAAGGAATCCCGTGTCATGCTGTCTGGATAGCGCTCAACTGCACGCGTCATAAGGGGAAGGAGCTCCTACAGGTAACCAATAGCGCTTAAATACATGAAGGACAATTCAATGTGTTGCTCCTACTCAAATTAAAGATACACGTTTTAGAGTTATCCAAATTAAATATCATACGAGTTCATGAGAATTAATGAATAACAAATTAATCTGAAAATATTCAAATTAAATGTTGTGCAAATAATAACCCACTCAGAAACAAATATTAAGTTACATACATTTCGATAACAAAAATTAAACAAGCTTAGCTTACCCATAGTTTTAGAAGTGTTACTTCCATCGTAGAACATGGCATGCACGCCAGTGAAAACCCCCCACAAAGTATGTCCTAACCTGAAATCAAAAACCCAACACAACAACATTTTAGACTAGAGTGATGATGCTTACTGAATATATAAGTCTTAAGTGTAAACAATGATTTATATATGAGGCTTATATCTTACAAATAAAAGAAGGAAAATGATAAGCCCAAATCATATATTCGTGAAGATTGCTAAATATATAGGTCTTGAGTTAAACACTATAGTCCCAAATCAGAGATTCATAAATCTCCACCTGATACAAATCATTGTTTACACTATAGTGTTTTTAAAGGGATTATTGATTATGCTCTAGTAATATTTCATTAGAAAAATATTTCTATCATCATAAATGGATTCACACACATCTAATAATGGACAACGTAAAGTGAAATAAGATCAACAAACTTCTTTAAATGAGCTCATAATGTCAAATAAATGACCAGTAAATGATTTATAGCATTTGATTCCTTTAGAATGACATTAGAAGTTTATTACAAAAGAGGATTAGTATTACTCAGATCAGTATAGCCCCAATCAGTCAAATTCATCAAAACTTATGCTTGACCTAAGAGTATCCAAATCAATGGATGCGCTTACCACACTACACACATTTTTTCTAGTGAAGGTATGTTTTCTTGGGAAAAGGTGATTCTTCATTTCTTCATTTTATAGTATATAGTTTGTCTATAACAATAATAGACATTCATTTTCTCCCCTTAGTTATCAGTGGCAGTTTTAAGCACATTATCCTCTTGATGCAAATTTCGTGATGCAGAGTATAGGATTTACATTTCAACCTACACATTTACATTTTATTTGAAACTATATAAACATTTACATTTCAAAAAGTTTAGAAAATATCAGTATTGGTAAAATGATTGTGTCAAATTCAAAAGGTTTCTAATTGCAGAGAGGTAGTTTCTAATTGCATAATTTCTTAAAATACTCAAAAGACCTTTGTAACTAACCAAAAATAAAAGCAAAACTAGGTTAGTTATCTATTAACACCTCAAGTCCAAAATTTAAAGCTAAAATTTTCAGAAGCATGAACCAAACAAGCACTAAATACAGCACCGGAACTAGTCATTGCAATATATATATATAACGCAGAAAAAACGTATATTTCAAGATACATTCCACGAAAAACAACACATAAATCAGAAAAAACAAATCGAACAAATCAAAAACTCACAGCAATGAGAGAGAGACAGACTGGAGCGGGAGTTATGAAAAGAAGATTTAGGTCCAAAACCCAAATGCTTCTCACAACAACGAAACTAAAGAGAGGGGCGGGAGTTGCGAAAAGGGAGAGAGGAGGGAAATTAAAGTCAAGTAAAAATTTTGTGACTGCTAACTGCGGTTATAAATTAAGTAGTAGGACAAAATATGCGACTGCTGGGAGCGGTTACAAATTTATGACTGCTAATAGCGGTTATAAATTAAGTCTTAGAGAAAAATTTATGACTATTGGGAGCGGTTACAAATTTATGACTGCTGACAGCAGTCACAAATTTAGTATTAGACCAAAATTTGTGACTCCTCATAGCAGTTATAATTTTGTGACTGCTCATAAGAGTCATAACTTAGCTTTACTGATAAATTGTAACTGCTTGTGTCAGTTATAAATTTGTGAATGCTTATAGGAGTCACAAATTAATTATATGGTAACATTTGTGACTCTCATTAGCAGTGACAAACTAATTGAGTCAAATTTTTTATTACCCATTGATTTTATCACCCCTAATGGGAGTTACAAATAATTTTGTAACTGCTCCAAGGAGTGATAAGTTTGTCACCCCAATTAGCACTCACAAAAAGGCAGTCACAAAATTAGCATTTTGGTGTAGTGTTGGCAAACAAAAGAAGGAAAGGAAAGTAAGGAATAACCATTGACTGATTGTCCCCAAATGAGCTAAATAGGTAAGAGAGGTCATGAGGGCATAGTATTATTTTGTTTAATTGTAGCATTTTTAATTTGTGTATATTATTATTTCCTTCGATTAGAATTATTACGATAAGTTGAGGGCATAACTCAAAATCTCAGCCGAGTTGACTCGGTATCGGCCTAGGTAACTCGGTCTCGCAGCTTGCCGATCTGATTCCGCGAGGCAAAATGAATTCTTTGCTACATCGGGGTGAATCAAGACTAGTAGCGGCAAATCCGGTTTGCATCGCTGAAATAATGGCCAATATATCCGATACATCCAAAATCTTGGTGAAAAAGTAGAAAGGAGAGTCACTAGAACTTTATCTACTATCGTTGTCTCGCCGGAGACCTATCTTGTACCAAAATCCTCTTTCGTTGTCGCCGTGAACTATTTGCCCAGTTCAATTCTTTTTTTAAAACTTGCACAATATGGAAGTGTTTTTTTTCTCAAGACTACATGTACTAGAGGTGGAGTCCATCTTGGTTCAACAAAAGGGCAACTTCTTGGACTCCAGCTATCATGTCTTATCATTATTTTTTCATTTTATTTTTTTTGTTTTGAAAAAGTCTATTTTGAAACAACCGAACACTAAAAACATTTGACAATTATTTCCATTAAGAAAATGACATTTTGAAAATGAAAAAAGTTTACTATAATTTTTATATATATTACAAAACTATTGGCAGCTTTTTAAATATTATATAAAACAATTATCAATAGATTTTTGTTGGGAAACAAAAAGTAATTTTAGTTTCTTATAGAAAAGTAGTATTATTTCTCGTTTGTTGTAAAAAATTATTTATGGTTTCTTACAAAAATAATAAATTATTTTTCAGTTATAGAAAAAAAATCAAGTTTCTTATAAAAATATAAGTAAATATTATCTCATTGTTGTAAAAAATAATATTAGGTTCTTAGAAATATAGTAATAGCTTTACTTTTTTGTGAAAAATTATTTTTAGTTTTGTAATAGTTTCTAATTTGTTGTAAAATATTATTTTAAGTTTCTTATAAAAAATATAGTAATCCTTTAGTTAAAAGGTAATAAGGCAAGTCTTTAGAGTTTCGAATGATAAATTGTTCTCTTTGTACATTTAACAGTTGTACACTAGTTTAACAAGTGTACATTTGTTAATTGTGCATTTAAAATTTTAATGAAGTAATAAAAGAAAACTTGTACAATGTTGCTGCCACTTTATCAGCTCTAAGTTTCTAGAGTTGGGCAAATAAGGAGGACAAATATAACACAACCAAAAATCTAATTATATGTAAAAAAAATGGTATGCATACTTGTTGAATGTAATATATGATTATTTTATATTGCATAATTTGTTGTTTTAAATAACACATGACATGACCCTAATATTCCCATAATTCAAATAATATATCTAGAATTTCATTTTTTTTAAACTGTTAAGATATGGTTATTTATATCTCCTTAAAATGTATTGTTATTTACTTAATTAAGTATAACTATTTCCCATTTAGGAAAATATCTAATATAAAACTTAATTAATAACAAGTATTGTTACTTAAATAAACTATAATTTATACTTTGTTCTTTATGACTTCCAATGTACCTTCTTTATGAAGTTGTGTCTAATTAAATCGTCCGCTTATTCATTATTGAATAATTATGAAATATTGAAGATGCAAGAGCGACAGCGCGTCAGTTTCAACCTTTAGACAATGCTATGTATATTAAATTATGGTTTTAAACTTATCTAATTGGTCTAAATTATTAATCTTATGTTTTAAAATTATCCATATCTTTTGCAGAAATTTTTAGGCTCTCTAAATAGTGTAATGTTGCGTATCGCCCGATACCGCGACAGAGTTAAAAATTAGGCATTCGAGACACAGACCACAATCGAGATTTTGAACCATGGTTGAGGGTGACAATCTTTTGGATATTTTTGGGTTCCCTCTTTAGTCTTTTACCATTTTTAGGTTATCATGCCTAGCAAGAGACCTTTACCCTATAAGGCTATAAATAAGGCCAATGGCCTCCCGAGACCTCGAATCCGTGTTAGACTCGAGTCATAGAGATTCGTAGGGGATACATCCCCACACACTCGGTTATGCGAGTCAAAGAGCATCCTTTTTGTTAAATTTGCAAAACGTAATAGAATAGGAAAAAGAGGTCGCAACAAGGGTTTCGTCTAGTCCGGTCTAGAGCAAGGGTTCACCCAGATCTAGACATCTAGATCTCGTTGCAGCAAGCATTGGATACATTTAAAAAAAGAAAAGAAGAAAATGAAAAACAGATAAGAAAGCAAAACAGTAACAAAACAAATTTTCCTTTCACTGTAATTTCTTCCTTCAAGTGATAGCTCAGCTGCTCAGTAAAGTAAAAAGCAGAAAAAGATGTGTTGGTGAAATGTAGTAGGCTCACATTATTGGAAGACAGTTGAAAACCATTTTAAAAACTATCCCAACCAAGCTTTGTCTGTAGTGGAAAACTTTTGTCCAACTTTTATATATCAGTTCTAAGTTCAACACATGGCTATGTATTAAAAAAGACATCTAATATTATTAGTATGGAATTTCAAAATACTAATGATTTTTATTACATTAATATTTATATACATATATAAACATTATACGTATCCTAATGTATCCATATCCTAAATTTTGAAAATCTCATATACCGTGGCCCCCTAGGTCGTATCTCGTATTGCGAGTTGAGTCCGCGCTTCATAGTCCTTGGCCAACCATTGTAATCACTTTACCATTGTAGAATGAATGAATTAGAGAAACATTTTCAGTACTAAATCATGTTATAGTGATTTCGCTCCCACTCACAATTTTTACTGATGTGTAGGTATGAGAGGAAGTGATTAATTAACTACATCACAACATTTTGGTGATAAATTTTCTCTCTATTTGAACATGTCCACAAGTAAAGTGATGAGTAGAAAAGAGAAGCTAAGGGCCTTATTTACAGACGTAATTTAGCTTGCTAGCCAAGATAAAACTAAAAGGTAGAATGACCAAAAAAGGCAAAATAAAAGAAGGAAATAACCTCATGACCTATGCTCCTGCATCACCCCCCCTCTCACCCCACCCCACCTATGCTAGCTATAGAAAGTCAGTGTGATCGGGGTGTCCTTGTCGGCTGGTCGGTCATGCCAATGGAAAAGGAATCATGTAAGTACCCGAAGGATAAGTAACCAACTCTGAATTAGGTACAGCCTCAACGTGATCAACATGGGAACAAACACACTGTTTCTCGGCTGGGGGTAGAGGAATTGGGATGGGGCACAGGTGATCCTCCGAAAGGTGTCAAATTAGGGACATTAAAAGTGTGATGCATGCGAAATTTAACGAGCAAATCAACCTCATATTCATTGTCTCCACGACAACAGACTACGGGGTACGGGCCAATGCATCTCGAGCTTATGACCCTTTCCCTACTGGTGAGGCATTTTAAAGGTAGACGATGACCAAATCTCTTGGCTGAAAAGCAAGGGCAAGATGATGAGCATTTGTCAAATAAGCTAGAAGATGCCACGGTCGGCCTCGTGGATGGGCCTCATATAGCTCACAAACTCAGATGATGGACCAGACTAACCAGAGCGGTAGGAGGGAGCTCATATAGTTGCCAAAAATCTTAAAATAACTAGGAGAGATGAGAGGACGGTGGATCGGTTGATGACGTTGTTGAAGGCAAACTCAGGTTGAGGCCATAAGAGGCTCGATGAGCAAGAATACCATGTCGACCACATCTATCCACCGGTGTCCACCAGAATTGAACTCAGTGGTGGACGAAGTACTCATTAGATCTGTGATCGGGGCCATAATAGTGCTAAATCCAACAATGAATAGTCGATAAAATCCTAATCGGTCGTGAAACTGATGTGTGGGTGGGCCATTCCACGATGGCTTGGACCTTGGAGGAGTCTTATACGCACACAAATGCCAAATTCCCGATATGCTCTTGCGTCCAATTCACATCACTTACCCTATCCCTCAAAAAAGTTCCATTTTCGTGTTTGTCAACTACACAAACATTGGTCTAAGTGGTCACCACATTTCATTTCAGTGCACTCGTGCTCGCACCATCATAAAAGGACTGTCCACATACCACATAACTACAATGGAAATCTTGCACTGATGGAAATTAAAAGAATAACGATTCATCACATATCATAGCATGAAGTTTAATGACTCTTATAAAACAAGACATTTTATATAAATTTAAAAGATAATACTTAACCAATATATGAAAAGTTTTTACTCCCATACATTGTTAAGGGAAATCAAATCAAAAAGATCCGTATCAACTTCGGATGAAATTTCAACGCGTCCAGTTTGATCTAAATTTTTTTTAACTGAAAACAAACACGACTCCTCCCCATTGTCACCTTACAAGAGTGAAACCAATGATTTCATAGCCGCAATGCACAATTTCTAATAAAAAAAATGACTGCAAAAGAGAGAAATATAAAAGAGTGGTACCCATGCAATATGTGATAATGATGCCATCTATGCGCAAGAACATCCCATCTTTGCTCAAACACATGACATTAACATAACGGGGAATATTTGCGCAGCAATCAACTGTGGAAAAAATAAAAGCATAAGTTTCTAACTCATCACCTTCAAGTAATGCTACATATTATCCAAAACAAGCATCAGTTGTGTTCATCATTCTCTAATTAACATTCCAAAAAATTAAAAATTAAAAGTTAAAATATTGAGATTTATATAACTTGACCTCTCAAAAACCAATTTGTTGAGATTTTTAGTAGGACATGAATAGAATTTTAAGAAAGTTGTTCACGTGACGACACACCCCTCATATTAGTGGTTACTATATATGCTAAAAAACGTGAATAGACCTTTCCTTTAGATAAAGCTCATGGAATTTCAAGTATCCCTGATTGCATTGTAAAATTCGAGGCGTGGTGTGATATTGTGTAGTTAGCTTAATACAAAATTTTGGACAAGTGAGTCAAAAAATAAAAGTAAATACAATAGCTTTACACTTTCTAAATGAGCTCAGAAACCAAAGCACCTTAAGATAATGTTGTATTTTGGGATGCCCCCACGATGTTCATTAATTAAGACGTCCCCACCCCCACTCCCAAATCCCATGGGCATCAACCCGCTTGTACCGTATACATCAATCTTCATGTACCTTATGCACGTACGAATTTTATTTTTATTTTTTTTTGGGGGGGGGGGGGGGGTATGTCAACTTCGTAGTAAAACAAGGATAAGTATAATTATGGCATTATCCAAGGGGATAGTGTTAAAAAAAGTAGTTAAGAGGTTAATTGTTAATATATGAATTAAAAATGTTTACTTTTATTAAGATCATTAATTTTTGCCTATACTTTAGGATGTGTCGTGAGAAGCAGAAGCAATTTAATCTAAACTACACAACAACAATAACATTGAATAAGGGGAAAATGTCAATTTCTCTATGATTCTCATTCATCTCAATTTATAGGCCAAGTCATCTTGGCTAGCAAGATAACCCTAAAAGGTAAGATGACTAAAGAGGACACACTAAAATATTCTAATGGATTATTAACCTCAACCTATTATCTATAGTACTTAAAATGGTGAGGAGGAGATGTTCGGTTCGTACCTAAAATACCAATTTTAACCTTTTGATATTCCTTATTTTATCTTCACCCACCACTAACTTGAAAGTTTTATAACTTTCTTTTCAATTGCATGTAGTTTTTAAACTTTTGAAGTTGGTACGCATACAAGTGTGTGCCAAGGTTACGAGTACTAAGTCAAAGAGAGAAAATGACCAAACAAGTAAAATGAGTAAAAATTCAATCAAATTCCCGAGCCACTCGTATACATCATTCTCCTCCACTTAAAAATCTCATTCCGATTGATGGAGATTTGTGGCAATGGACCAAAACAAACATCAAGGGGCTCCCCCACGTGAAAAGGAAGTCGTCTTCAGAAACTGCTGGCGTAACGGCTAGTAGAAGGTTGAGGGCGACTGATCAAAAATCCCGACCAACGCGATGAATATGAACTGGCCCAAGAGAACCGATGCTTGCCACAATGATAATCGAAACCCCCAATCCTCAAAAAAGGCCAATAATGGCAAATGCGGGACGAGTCACCCATGATGAACACTCTCGAAGCTTGCGTTGCAACTCAACCTCCGAATGTGCCTCAAACATTTCCCAAAATGGGTCCACATACCCCCAATTAATCACAACAGCCCACAACAATTTATCGATGTGCAGATTGACTACCTGAAGAAACAATCTCATCCGCATCATCAGCGTTCCTATGAAGTGGGAAGAAATAGTCAATATAATATGGCTCTACCACCCAACAAGGAGTGCACGTCACCCAATTGATTTCCATATAAATGTCAAAAGGAATCCCCGACAAAGAACCAACCTCTTCCTTCCCAAGTATAGAAAAGAAGTCCCTCATTCAAATATGATAGTTTATCATTGTACATCTAACATTTCTAATACTATGGTAGTTTATCATGTTAAAGGCCGAAGACAAAGTGACGAACCAAACTAATAAATTCCGCTATTTAAGTTCAGTGATACAAGGTAATGGGGATGTTACGAGTAGAATAGCAACTAGTTGGATGAAATGAAGACAAGCAAGTGGGGTGTTATGCGATAAGAGGATAACTAATAAACTAAAAGAAAATTTTTATAGAACAATTGTTAGGGCAGTGATCCTCTATGGAACGGAGTGTTGGGCTTTAAAGAAAAAATGTGAGTAATGTCTTTATTTTAGTGAGATGAGGATGCTCTATTGGATGATTGGAATTACTAGAAAGGACAAGATTAAAAATCATTATGTGAGAGAAAAGTTAGAAGTGGCACCCATTAGCGATAGATTAAGAGAAAGTAGACTTAGAAGGTACGGACATGTGTTTACGTAAACTTGTATCTCGAAGATTATTAAAAATAGAGGGTAAAAGACAAAAGGGTTGTCTTAAGCTATCTTGAGAAGAAATCATTAGGAGAGATCTTAAGGAATTAAATTTGAATGATAATATTGCTTATAATAGATTAGATTGGAAAAAGAGAATCTATATGGCCGACCCAATGTGATGGGATTAAGGCAAGCGTGATGATGATGATGATGATCTAACATTTCTAATAATATATCTTTGTATAAACTTGCATACATCTTGTAGATCGGTCGGGACCTCTCATCTAAATTGTTTGATTTATCATAATATTTCTAGAACTGAAAATATCTCTAGTTAGATCATTGTTTTGTTGAATAAATAGATGTAATATCTCTCCTACGAATCTGAAAATGAAAGACGATTTAAACTTATTTAAAGTATTATGTAAGAATCTAATATTACTTAAGATCTTTGCAATAAAAGTTGTTTAAACAAGTTCTTGGTATTAGTTGTACTATATTGTATACTAGCATCCAGGCCACGCGTTGCGTGGCCGTTTGAGCAACGCAGAATATAAATTATGTCGTATTTCGTACTCCTCCAAATATATAACAAAGAATAAAGTATAGGAAAAGCAAAAATTATTCCTGAATTTCTTAACATTACTACAAATAAAAAAAATCTGAAATACGAATAAAAAAACAATCTTCAACATGGATAGATGTTTTGCCCAAAATATTTTGTAAGGGGGGAGAGTGACGCTGGCTCAGAACTTTAAAAATAAAAGAATAATGAGTAAATGGGTGTTCGAGGAACTAAATGAGCTAAACAAAAAATAGGTGTCCTTTAAAAAAAATATCTATTTATGTTGGGAACTGTTTGGGAATTGATTCAATAATTGAAACATTCGGAAAATAAAAACGAAAAACGAAAAATGCATAAAAAAACCAGAAATTAATTAAAAAAATCTAGAAAAGAATAAAAATAAACAAAATCCTAATACATGAATATACAAAAAATGAATCAAAAAACAGAAGATAATATTAACCCCATTATGAATTTTTTTTTTTAAATATCAAAAAACTAATAAATAAACCCAGAAAAAATGTATTAAGAGTATTAAGAATAAACAGAAAATGAATAAAAACCAAACCTCAAACGCACCCCCACCCCACCCATACCCCCAGCAGTTTCGTCCCCTCCCCCCCACCCCCAGTCGCCAGATTTATTCTTCTTTTTTTTTTTTTTTAACTTTGCCTTGTTTTATTAATTTTTTTCTTATATTTGTTTTTATTAGTTATCTAGGGTTTTTATTCATTTCCATTTTTTTTAATTTATTGAGCATTTTTTATTTTAAAATAATTCTGGGGTTAATATTTATTTCTGTTTTTCAGTCATTTTCTGTCTTTTTTAATTATTTTTGGGTTTTTATTCATTTATGTTTTTTTTAATTTTCTGAGCATTTTTTATTTTCTGTTATTTTTTTTCTTAATTAATAAATTTCTGACTTTTTAAAAAAATTCCTCGCACGGGACCAATGTGACTCGTAGGAACCGACCGCGTAGTCACGGGGCTCCCAGTTTGAGTGTCCGACGTCAATCTGAAAAAAATTAAACTTAAGGATTAAAACATGTCATCGAAGGGTGAAAGCGTAAAACAGCCACAAAACGGTCCGGTAAGAGTCATGAACACCTCGCACGGGACAAATGTGACTTGTAGGAACTGACCGCGTAGTCACGGGGCTCCCGATTTGAGTGTACGACGTAAATTTGCAAAAAATTAGACTTAAACATAAAAGAATGCCATCGAATGGTGAGAATGTAAAACAACCACAAAACGGTCCCATAGGAGGCACGAACGACTCGAACGGGACCAATGTGACTCGTAGGAACCGATCGCGTAGTCACAGGGCTCCCGATTTGAGTGTACGACGTCAATTTGAAAAAAAATAGACTTAAGCATAAAAACATGCCATCGAATGGTGATAACGTAAAACAAGCACAAAACGGTTCGGTAAGAGTCACGAACGCCTCGCACGGGACCATTGTAACTCGTAGAAACCGACCGCGTAGTCACGGGGCACCCGGTTTGAGTGTACGACGTCAATTTGTAAAACATTAGACTTAAGCATAAAAACATGCCATCGAATGGTGAGAACGTAAAACAGTCACAAAACGGTCCCGTAAGAGGCACGGACGCCTCGCACGGGACCCATGTGACTCGTAGGAACTGACCGCGTAGTCACGGGGCTCCCGGTTTGATTGTACGATGTCAATTTGAAAAAAAATAGAATTAGGCATAAAAACATGCCCTCGAATGGTGAAAACGTAAATCAGTCACAAAACGGTCCGGTAAGAGTCACGAACACCTCGCACGGGACCAATGTGACTCGTAGGAACCGATCGTGTAGTCACGTGTCTCCCGGTTTGAGTGTACGACGTCAATTTGAAAAAAATTAGACTTAAGCATAAAAACATGCCATCAAAGGGTGAAAACGTAAAACAGCCACAAAACGGTCTGGTAAGAGGCACGAATGCCTCGCACGGGACCAATATGACTCGTAGGAACCGACGGCATAGTAACGGGACTCCCTATTTGAATGTACGACGTCAATTTGAAAAAAAATAGACTTAAGCATAAAAATATGCCATCGAATGGTGAGAACGTAGAACAACCCCAAAACGGTCCCGTAAGAGTCACGAACGCCTCGCAGGGACCAATGTGACTTGTAGGAACCGATCGCGTAGTCACGGGGCACCCGATGTGAGGGTACGACGTCAATCTGAAAAAAATTAGAATTAAGCATAAAAATATGCCATCGAAGGGTGAAAACATAAAACAAACATGAAACGGTTCGGTAAGAGTCACGAACACCTCGCACGGGACCAATGTGACTCGTATGTACCGATCGCATAGTCATGGGCCTCCCGATTTGAGTGCACGACGTCAATTTGCAAAACATTATACTTAAGCATAAAAACATGCCGTCGAATGCTGAGAACGTAAAACAGCCACAAAACCGTCCCGTAAGAGGCACAAATGCCTCGCACGGGACCAATATGACTCGTAGGAACCGTCCGCGTAGTCACGGGGCTCCCGGTTTGAGTGTACGACGTAAATTTGAAAACAATTAGAATTAAGCATAAAAACATGCCGTCGAAGGTTGAAAACCTAAAACAAACACAAAATGGTCCGGTAAGAGTCACGAACACCTTGCAGGGGATCAATGTGACTCGTAGGAACTGACCGCGTAGTCAGGGGGCTCCCGGTTTGAGTGTACGACGTAAATTTGCAAAAAATTATACTTAAGCATAAAAGCATACCATCGAATGGTGAGAATGTAAAATAACCACAAAACGATCCCGTAAGAGGCATGAATGTCTCGCACAAGACCAATATAACTCGTGGGAACCGACCACGTAATCACAGGGCTCCCGGTTTGATTGTATGACGTAAATTTGAAAAAAAATTAGACTTAAGCATAAAAACATGCCATCGAAGGGTGAAAACATAAAACAACCCCAAAACGGTCCTGTAAGAGTCACGAACACCTCGCATGGGATCAATGTGACTCGTAGGAACCAACGGCATAGTCACGGGGCTCCCGGTTTGAGTTTACGACGTCAATTTGAAAAATATTAGTATTAAGCATAAAAACATGCCATCGAATGGTGAGAATGTAAAACAACCACAAAACGGTCCCGTAAGAAGCACAAATGCCTCGCACGAGACCAATGTGACTCGTAGGAACCGACCGAGTAGTCACGGGGATCCCGGTTTGAGTGTACGACGTCAATTTGAAAAAAATTAGACTTAAGCATAAAAACATGCAATCGAATTGTGAGAATGTAAAACAACCACAAAACGATCCCGCAAGAGGAACGAACGCCTCGCACGGGACCAATGTGACTCGTAGGAACCGACCGCGTAGTCACGGGGCACCCGGTTTGAATGTACGACGTCAATCTGAAAAAAATAGACTTAAGCATAAAAACATGCCATGGAAGGGTGAAAACGTAAAACAAACACAAAACGGTCTGGTAAGAGTCACGAACACCTCGCACGGGACCATTATGACTCGTAGGAACCGACCGCATTGTCACGGGTCTCCCGGTTTGACTGTGCGACGTCAATTTGCAAAACATTAGACTTAAGCATAAAAACATGCCATCGAATGGTGAGAACGTAAAACAGCCACAAAACGGTCCCATAAGAGGCACCGACGCCTCGCACAGGACCAATGTGACTCGTAGGAACCGATCGCGTAGTCACGCGGCTTTCGGTTTGAGTGTACGACGTAAATTTGAAAGGAATTAGAATTAAGCATAAAAATGCCATCGAATGGTGAAAACGCAAAACGGTCCGATCAGATTCACGAACACCTCACACGAGTGTAATACCCCATATTTTTATGCTATATTAATTTGGGGATTTATTAAATTTGATGTGAGTGAATTATTTAATAAAAAATCGGAAATTAATTATGTTATAATTATTAACGTGACGAGAGTTAGTAATTATGGAAAAATTGTTGAATATTACTAATGAGCAAAGTAATATATGATATTGATTATATTGAATGTCACGAGTGAATTAAATGACAATTTCGGAAATTTAAGTCGGGACGTGCCCGTGTCACGTCGGGACTAATTTTGTTAAATAAAAAGTGAATATTTTATAAGCTATTCGTATAGTCGTTTTGAGTGCGCCAACGCGTCCGGAAGGGTCGAGATAGTCAGAAAAGTGTACCCGGGGGTTTAGTTTGGGTCTCGGGGAGTTTTTAGGCCTAATTGGTACCCCGGGAGGGCAATTTAGTCATTTCACCTTTTTGGGTAATTAAACCCACGAAATTCAGCAACCTATATCAGCCATTTGGGTTAGTCAGCTAGGGTTAGAAAACAAAAACACAAGTGACGGCCATAGGAGAGGGAAGGAGTAAGCTCCAAGGCAATCCAAGGCCCCAAAAGTCACCGGTTTGCACAGAAACCACCACCACCGCGTAGATCGCGAGACGAGGAACGCAGCCATACCAAAATCAGCTGTGAATCAGAATACCAAAAATCCCAGGCAAGTATTTCTTGCGTATTTTCGTTGGTGCAATCTTCATATTAGTTTAGGAATGATTTGTGATGAAAACTATGGAAGAAAACCCAATTTATGATAGGAGAATTCATGTAGAATTAATTTATATGAAAATTCTGGAATCCTTACCATGTAGAGGAATATAACCCACGAAATTTTGATGATATATTAGAAGGAAATTCTGGTAAAAATAGATTAGAACCATGATTAAGAAAAACTCTAGGGTTCTTGATGATTAGATGAGATTTTGGGTTAATTATCCATGTTTAATGTTAGATATGCACATGCTTTACGTTGAAAACATCTGGTATATTGATATCATGTTAGTAGTAGGATTTTTGGGACGTTTAGAATGGAAAAACATGGTTTTGGATGAAGAAAATTGGTAGAACCCGTAACTGCAATTCTGCAGATTTTCGCAGACCTGCTTGATCGATCGATCGAGCCTAGAGCTTCGATCGATCGAAGGTTTGATCGATCGAGCCCCAAACCTCGATCGATCGACCCCTCCTGGCAGACTACTATTGCCCTTTGTAAATGATTTAAAAATTGAATTTTCGTGATATAATTCTTGGGTGTTCTTCATAAAATGTTTTGGGAGATAGGAAAGACCAGTAGAACATATGAATAAGTGTTGGGACCTTCTTATGAGATGAGAATTTGGCTTTCGGGATAATTATATAATAAACGATGAAACTACGTATTCCAAGTGAGAGATTACGGCGAATAGTTACGATAGTGAATAGAGGTATACCTACTGAATTTTCTACTTTGAAGGATAAAGTCCACGAGTATCACGAAATAAGTGAGGAAACCCTTCGAGTTAAGGTTAGAGATGAAACCTTATACGTAATACTACTAATGTGAAATTAAGGATAAATGTGTAATTATGGGTGACGAGAGGAACCTATATTAATACGATAAAAGTGGTATAATTATATGATTGTGTGTACATATATTATATACATGTGGAAAACGTACCCGCGCTACTTGCTATCCCTGAGGTTACCGTGCTGGGACAGTCTTATCTCGATGGGACCTTTATGGGGGATATTGACTTGTACCCTAGAAGATAGATATCCTTGGTACAGGCTATCGAATCGATAGTTCAGACGGTCCTAAGAGGCGTGGGGTATGTACTGACCTCTTAGAGACTTGTAATCTATACTTCGCCTCAATCTTGTTTTGTGTATATATGTTGATACAGTTCGAGAGTGATTCCGAACTTGTATATCCCTTAGTGTGAGCGATACGGGGATTGGATAGCAGAGTATACCTACACCATAGTTTGCATGTTGGTGCTGTTAGAATATATATATTATATGGGTGCTTAATATATATATCTGAATTTGGGAAATTTAAAATGTTGCTGTGATATAGTAAGTGAGAAATAATTCTGGATATTAAATCGGAATTACTTGTTTGAAAAGTATAATGTGTCACTGGGAAACTTTATGAATTAATAAAACTAAAACGAGAGTTGTGCTGTTAATTGGAAGTATCCTTTTAAACAATGAAATTGTTCGGTTTGAAATCTTATGAGTAAGCTAAGATAAGCTAAATTATTGGGAAGGTAGTATGATATAATAATAAGATAACCCGTTGGGGAAGGTTAGTACGATAGGCGTGCACATTAGAAGAGAGGTGAGAATTTCTCAAGAGAGTGCCTCTCTAATATGTTGTTGCATTGGCCTGTATCAATTTTAATACTTGCTAAACGTATTTTAAATCAAACACACTTTCGGGCTCTGGCCCATTTCTCTCTCTCTCTCTCTCTCTCTCTCTCTCTCTCTCTCTCTCTCTCTCTCTCTTGTATATATACGTATGTGTTACAGCTGCCCAGCCACAGGGGCGTCTTGCTTAGGATCTCTTGGAAGGAACGCGCTGCAGCTTAGGTGGGAGTTGCAGGTCTCTTGATTAGACGACTTCGTTCATTCGGATCCACTCTTAGTATTTTCATTTAGTTGAGCATGTGCAGCTCTTTCCATTATTCCATTATTATTGGGACATTTGTATTTCAGTTACTTCCAGTATTGTTACTATGGGTTTTATTCAGTTTGATTGTGTACTTTATATTTCGCATGTTGACATTCGATTGACGAATGTTTTAAATTAATTGGACTATGTTGCAGATATTTCATGTGGTGTGATTCTTACTTATTGAATGTTGTTAATAAATAAATTAAATATTTTTCTTTAAATAAAATTTGGAAAGTTTTGTATGAAAATGGTTTTGACACTTAGCTTAATTATTTAGGGTGTTAAATTGGAAAAATTATTTTTATCGACAGTGATGCTGAGAATGAACCAACTGTATACCTTGATTTAATTTAATAAAGGAGTGATCGCCCGGTATTTAATTAGGCGGGGTGTCACAACGAGACCAATATGACTCGTAGGAACTGACCGCGTAGTCACGGGGTACCCGGTTTGAGTGTACGACGTAAATTTGAAAACAATTAGAATTAAGCATAAAAGCATGCAACGAATGTTGAGAACATAAAACAACCACAAAACGGTCCCGTAAGAGTCATGAACTCCTCGCACGGGACCAATGTGACTCGTAGGAGCTGACCGCGTAGTCACCCGGCTCCTAGTTTGAGTGTACGACGTAAATTTGTAAAAAAATAAACTTGAGCATAAAAGCATGCCATCGAATGGTGATAACGTAGAACAAACACAAAACGGTGCTGTAAGAGGCACGAACGCCTCGCACGGGACCAATGTGACTCGTAGGAACCGACCGCGTAGTCACGAGGCACCTGGTTTGAGTGTACGACGTCAATCTGAAAAAAATTAGACTTAAGCATAAAAACATGCCATCGAAGCGTGAATAACGTAAAACTAACACAAAAAGGTTCGGTAAGAGTCACGAACACCTCGTATGGGACCAATGTGACTCGTATGAACCGACCGCGTAGTCACGGGCCTCCCGGTTTGAGTGCACGACGTCAATTTGTAAAACATTAGACTTAAGCATAAAAACATGCCATCGAATGGTGAGAATGTAAAACAACCATAAAATGGTCCCGTAAGAGGCATGAACGCCTCGCACGGGAATAATGTGACTCGTAGGAACCGTCCGCGTAGTCACGGGGCTCCCGGTTTGAGTGTACGACGTAAATTTAAAAACAATTAGAATTAAGCATAAAAACATGCTGTAGAAGGGTGAAAACGTAAATCAAACACAAAATGGTCCGGTAAGAGTCACGAGCACTTCGCAGGGGATCAATGTGACTCGTAGGAACTGACCGCTTAGTCACGGGGCTCCTGGTTTGAGTGTACGACGTAAATTTGTAAAAAATTAGACTTAAGCATAAAAGCATGCCATCAAATGGTGAGAACGTAAAACAACCACAAAATGGTCCCGTAAGAGGCACGAACGCCTAGCACGAGACCAATATGACTCTAGAAACCGATCGCGTAGTCACTGGGTTCCCGGTTTGATTGTATGATGTAAATTTGAAAATAATTAGACTTAAGCATAAAAATATGCCATTGAAGGGTGAAAACGTAAAACAGCCACAAGACGGTCTGGTAAGAGGTATGAACGCCTCGCACGGGATCAATGTGACTTGTAGGAACCGACGGCGTAGTCACGGTGCTCCCGGTTTGAGTGTACGATGTCAATTTGAAAAAAAAAATAGTATTAAGCATAAAAACATGCCATCGAATGGTGAGAACATAAAACAACCACAAAATGGTCCCGTAAGAGGCACGAACACCTCGCACGGGAACAATGTGACTCGTAGGAACCGATCGCGTAGTCACGGGGATCCCGATTTGAGTGTACGACGTCAATTTAAAAAAAATTAGACTTAAGCATAAAAACATGCCATCGAATTGTGAGAACATAAAACAACCACAAAACGGTCCTGCAAGAGGCACGAACGCCTCGCACGGGATCAATGTGACTCGTAGGAACCAACCGCGTAGTCACGGATCTCCCGGTTTGAGTGTACGACGTCAATTCGTAAAACATTAAACTTAAGCATAAAAACATGCCATCGAATGGTGAGAACGTAAAACAACCACAAAACGGTCCCGTAAGAGGCATGAACACCTCGAACGGGACCAATATGACTCCTAGGAACCGACCGCGTAGTCACGGGGCTCCCGGTTTGAGTGTATGACGTTAATTTGAAAAAATTAGACGTAAGCATAAAAACATGCCATCGAATGGTGAAAACGTAAAACAAACACAAAACGGTCCAGTAAGAGTCATGAACACCTCGCACGGGACCAATGTGATTCGTAGGAACCGGTCGCGCAGTCACGGAGCTCCCGATTTGAGTGTACGACGTCAATTCGCAAAACATTCGCCTTAAGCATAAAAACATGCCATCGAATGGTGAGAACGTAAAATAACCACAAAATGGTCCCGTAAGAGGCATAAACACCTCGCACGGGACCAATATGACTCGTAGGAACCGACGGCGTAGTCACGGGGCTCCCAGTTTGAGTGTATTACGTAAATTTGAAAAAAATTAGACTTAAGCATAAAAACATGCCATCGAATGGTGAAAACGTAAAACAAACACAAAACGGTCTAGTAAGAGTTACGAACACCTCGCACGGGACCAATGTGACTCGTAGGAACCGACCGCGTTGTCATGGAGCTCCCGGTTTGAGTGTACGACGTCAATTCGCAAAATATTAGACTTAAGCATAAAAACATGCCATGGAATGGTGAGAACGTAAAACAACCACAAAACGGTCCCGTAAGAGGCATGAACGACTCGCACGGGACCAATATAACTCGTACGACCCGATCGCGTAGTCACGGGACTCCCGGTTTGAGTGTATGACGTAGATTTGAAAAAAATTAGACTTAAGCATAAAAACATGCCATCGAATGGTGAGAATGTAAAATAATCACAAAACGGTCCCGTAAGAGGCATGAACGCCTCCCGGTTTGAGTGTACGACGTAAATTTGCAAAAAAATAGACTTAAGCATAAAAGCATGCCATCGAATGGTGAGAACGTAAAACAACCACAAAACGGTTCCGTAAGAGGCACGAATGCCTCGCACGGGACCAATGTGACTCGTAGGAACCGACCGCGTAGTCACGGGGATCCCGGTTTGAGTGTACAACGTCAATTTGAAAAAAAAAATAGACTTAAGCATAGAAACATGCCATCAAATGGTGAGAACGTAAAATAACCATAAAACGGTCCCACAAGAGGCTCTAACGCCTCGCATGGGGCTAATGTGACTCGTAGGAACCGACCACGTAGTCACGGGGAACTCGATTTGAGTGTACGACGTCAATCTGAAAAAAATTAGACTTAAGCATAAAAACATGCCATCGAAGGGTGAATAACGTAAAATAAACCCAAAACGGCCTGGTAAGAGTCACGAACACCTCGCACGGGACTATTGTGACTTGTAGGAACCGACCGCGTAGTCACGGGCCTCCCGATTTGAGTGTACGACGTCAATTTGCAAAACATTAGACTTAAGCATAAAAACATGCCATCGAATGGTGAGAACGTAAAACAGCCGCAAAACGGTCTAGTAAGAGTCACGAACCCCTCGCACGGGATCAATGTGACTAGTAAGAACTGACCGCGTAGTCACGGGGCTCCCGATTTGAGTGTACGACGTAAATTTGCAAAAAAAATAGACTTAAGCATAAAATTATGCCATCGAATGGTGAGAACATAAAAAAACCACAAAACGGTTCCGTAAGAGGCATTAACGCCTCGAATGGGACCAATGTGACTTGTAGGAACCGACCGCAGGGTCATGACGCTCCCGGTTTGAGCGTAAGACGTAAATTTGTAAAAAGTTGGACTTAAGCATAAAAATATGCCATCGAAGGGTGAAAACGTAAAACGAACACAAAACGGTCCCGTAAGAGTCACAAACACCTCGCAGGGGACCAATGTGACTCGTAAGAACCGACTGAGTAGTCACGGGGCTCCCGGTTTGAGTGTACGATGTCAATCTGAAAAAAATTAAACTTAAGCATAAAAACATGCCATCGAATGGTGAGAATGTAAAACAGCCACAAAACGGTCCCGTAAGAGGCACGAACACCTCATATTGGACCAATGTGACTCGTAGGAACTGACCGCGTAGTCACGGGGCTCCCGGTTTGAGTGTACGACGTAAATTTGCAGAAAAATAGACTTAAGCATAAAAGAATGCCATCGAAAATTAGACTTAAGCATAAAAACATGCCATCGAATGGTGAGAACGTAAAACAGCCACAAAACGTTCCCGTAATAGGGACGAACGCCTCGTACGGGACCAATGTGACTCGTAGGAACCGACCGCATAGTCACCGGGCTCCCGGTTTGAGTGTACGACGTAAATTTGCAAAAAATTAGACTTAAGCATAAAAGCATGCTTAAGTCTAATTTTGAGTTTGGTGTTCCATCCAAGTGATTGTCTTAGTAAATGCGTTAAACAAGAACTTTTATATAGAACAATGCCAGGAATATCTAAACTCAATGATATTTACTAAGTTCTTTTAACAATGATATTTACTAAGTTCCCACACCAATTAGAATATCTAAACTCAAATTCACTAATAATTACACAAGGAACAAACACGCGACAAAAGGTACGCTAAATAGAGTTTCATATCACAATCTTTATAACATCAACAACAGATCAACCCATTGAGTCCACAAAGCAACTCATCGAGGAATATTTCAAAATCACATAATTTTTTTTTATCAATATCAATTTTTTTTTCTTTTCGAGTTTACAATTATGAAATAATGTCTCCCCAAAAAGTGAAAACTCTTTTTTTAAACACACGAGCTAAGTCCACAATTTCGGATTCCCTCATCTGTTTAATAATGGTATCAGACTGCCATAACCATTTGCCCTTTCGAGATAACCTGTTGGCAATATCAATGGTCAAGCAAGCCACGTCTTTGCTATTTGTTAGGACTCGTAAAACAGGAGTGGAGTACTGAGGATTTGACACTAGTCTGTTCAGAAGGATCAGTGCCTCTCGAACTAGCAACGTCCTTTCTTTAAAAATTTCAGACGGCTGGACAGGCTCTGATGCTTCGACATCCATCTCTGATACCAAGGTTTGCAAAATTAAAACAAGGAAATTGGTCCTTTTTGAGAGTGTGTGACCCAATAGAATTTCGAAGCCAGATTTTCCTGACGACACTAAGAATGCCAGCAGAATGATAGCATTTCTTCGAAGTTTCAATCCCTGTATATCCTGTCCACTGCAAGCTAAACAATCTGCCAAACCCTCAAGGATCGCACTAGAACCTTCAAAGGATGAAGCGTTTGTCGCATTGCTATTTACATCTCCATTATTTTTCCCATCATCTTTACAATCAGAACAGAAAATAGCCAGTAGTTTTGGACAATTTAGTAGCAGGTACAGAAGATGCACAACTTATTTTTTAACAACAAGGCCAGCTTCCTTCCTTAACAATTGTGAAACACTTTGAAACACCACTCCCTGTCCAAACTTTTCCCTTTCCAAATAAGCATTAGTCCTCAATATAATCATATTCATGACAGAAACTGCTTCCAGTTTCACATGTTCTTCATTATTCCGCATGACAATCTGGTGGATTAGTTCAAAGAGAGAAGCCCAATCTACGTAAGGTATTGACGATAGAGAGCCATGACTCCGGAAGTCCATTTTGCAAACAAATTCAACATCAAATAATCTCATTGGTAATGGGATTTCAATTTCAGAACATTTCGATCCATATATATCAGCGTTGTTGTTCCCATAGGAAGGTGGCTCAATCATGACATTGTCCCTTCTCTCAGAATTCTTTTCCATACTGAACAAGTGATTCAAAACCACACGGAGTACTCGCAAGCATCTGTGAACAATAACTACATTTCCAAGACTGCAGAGATCAACCAATGCTTCTAACAAATCCTCCAACCTTACCATACCATTACTAATCTTGGTTAAGATACAGTAGAGATGATATACTTTTGCAGCTTCAGCTGAACGAGTAGGCTGTCTGTAGTGCTGAAAAGCTACATTACAAGAGCTTTCGTTTGTAGTAGAGTCCATTGTTGTTCTGGAGGACAAATTTGAACTCAAGAATCCAAAAAGGTAATGCAGATCTGTTTCACAAGCCACAAACAACTTGGAAACCGGATTCTTTCCTGACTGTGGGCCACTTGATTGTTCCCACACAGCTAGCAATTTCCTTATCAGGTCATGCGCGTATACATCATTTTTTTCTACATTTAATTTAGTGGGTTCATCAGCCTTGTCTGTCTGAACTCTTACAGTTTTACAGGCTGGTGTGCCTATATTAATCTGAGAGACAACTTTATCATTGGCAGAGTTTGTATTTTGACGCCCTAGACAAATCCCAGATTTATCCTGAATCTACATTCCATGTTCCAAGTTTGTACCCTTTGTACATTGAACCTCGGCATCTTTTCCTTCAATTCGTGTAAAAACAGATGTAAGCTGCTCTTCTTTCTTGTCTCTTTCCTTTCTAAGCTCGAAGCATTCCTGTTCCAGGTGAGTAAGGTGTTTTGAGACTCGGCCCAGCTCTGTCTTTAATCTGTCAATTTCTTACTGTTTGGCATTTTGAATGTGGCGAATGGCATTTGAAGATTGAGCATTTTGTTTGAGTGTCTGAGTAAACTCTCGAGGAGGAGAATACGACACATCCGGTGGCGGGTTCTTAGAGAGGACGGCTTGTTCTTCAAGTTTGATCACTTGATCCATGAATGTTTCGTCCATTTTCCAAATATGTCATCATCACTCATTGCCTCAATCCGCTCAAAATCACATAACAATAACATGTAGGCAATATAATTTAATGCAAAGCAACTAGAAGAGTGAAAAAGTTAAATAGGGTTCACAATGTGTATATTATGGCTTGACTTGAACCAAAAGTGGATTCCTCTAAGATAGGAGAGTATATAAGGAAATTTGGATTTGAATCCTCTCAAGCCAATGACACCAACTCTATTTGATTTTTTCAGCTTCAAATATTAAACTGAACAGGCTATGAATCTATATATCAATCATCCTATATTATGTAAGCCTGTCAAATTTTCTCTAGTATATGCCAAATGGAATATAACTGGGGAGACGTTTATGTGTGACTAACTCACCAGTGAAACCACTCAAGAGCCATAGATTGTGGGTGGGGACTTCAATATAGTCATTTATGTTGATGAGAGAGTAGGTGAACTTGAATGATGTTCTATTGAATTAGTAAAACAAAGGAATATACCTTATGTTGTTATTTGGGTCTCCTGTCCTCTGAGAAAGGGCAATAAATTCTATCTACTCTTTGCCAGAATACTATCACCCTAGAACAAGGAATTATAAGTAAAAGTTAATAATATTTGTGTGTATGAGACAGAACACTAAGGAAAGATTACACAATCAAAACGCAACTATTTATACAAGGGATTGAATGATGACTGGTGATATATGCATGGGACAGAATAATGCACTAAAAACAATCCGTCTTACTTCATTATCTTTGACATTATATCATAAGATAGAAAAAATGAAGTTAAGTTGTGGCTGATTAGAACATAGATTTCAACAAAACATAAGCATTGAATGACGAATGATGCTACACTGACCAAATGATGTCAGTATTTGGGAAAGGTATGCGTCCCATCCAAAGGCATCTACACTTAACTCTGTCTTACTTCATTAGGTCTGGACATTTGTTAAATAAGTTGGTTAGTGTAGTATTATTGAGGAATAATACATTACACATGCCAAAATCAAAGAGCTTACTTAAAACTGTTCGATCAAAAAGCAAAATCAACCTCCGCCCCCGCATGACTTAGACATATCAAATGTATCTATTTAATACAATGTTGATTAGCCAACTGTTCGAAGTATTAATGGTTTTTGTGTTGCAGAACAAATACCAAGTCTTAATGGTTGTCGTGTTTAAAGTATTGGGCTAAGAGTCTCAAAAGGAAGATACAAGTTCACCAAGAATGTTCTGAGAAATAGCAAAATTCAATTAGCATAGAGAGTCGATTTTCTTTCTTTCCTGAAATTACATGTCATAATGCGGTGGCTCATTGAAAGTTGGACATAAAGATTTCAGAAATCATGTATTGTTTTACTGTTTTTATTCATATCTTCTGTATGAAAATCATTATTAAGGACAAATGTTACAGAAATATAGATGTATAATAATTATATATATATGTATACTGTATGTATACAATGTACCATATATATATATGTACAGTTACTGTATATATATATACAATGTACAGTTTACATATAACATGTATGTAAACTGTATATATACAGTTTACATACATGTTATATGTAAAATAGTTTACATACAGTTACTGTATATATGTAAAATAGTTTACATATATATGTAAACTATACATATATATACAGTTACTGTATATATGTAAAATAGTTTACATATATATGTAAATTATACATATATACAGTAACTGTATGTAAACTGTATATATATGTATACATATAGTACACACACATATATATATACAGTTACTGTATATATATACAATGTACCATATATGTATATATGTATACATGTTACTGTATATACAATGTACCATATATGTATATATGTACACTGTATGTATACATATATATATATGTACATATATGTACAATGTATATATGTGTATGTATATATGTATACATACAGTGTACATACACATATATACATATGTATTCTGTTTCATGGCACATCCAGAAGTTGTCAATCATGAAAGGAAATATCATCAGCAAAACGCTGCATACGATCTTAATGCTTTGTCTTAATGCTTTGTCTGTAAAATGTAAGGGGATTTATGATGAAAATATGGAAATTGAAGCTGCATGTTTTTCAATTGTTTTTGGAGTTTGATACAAGTCAATGTATTCTATGTGCGATGTTTTTTTTCCCATTGATATCTCTTATGTTCATACATTGTTAACTTTTGTTGATTTAGCGTTATTTGTTTGTTTAATTGCTTAATTGCTTAAACATGTACATATATATATGTATACATACAGTGTACATATATACATACACATATATACATTGTACATACATGTACATATATATGTATACATACAGTGTACATACACATATATACATATGTATTCTGTTTCATGGCACATCCGGAAGTTGTCAATCGTGAAAGGAAATATCATCAGCAAAACGCTGCATACGATCTTAATGCTTTGTCGGTAAAATGTAAGGGGATTTGTGATGAAATATGGAAATTGAAGCTGCATGTTTTTCAATTGTTTTTGGAGTTTGATACAAGTCAATGTATTCTATGTGCGATGTTTTTTTTTCCCATTGATATCTCTTATGTTCATACATTGTTAGCTTTTGTTGATTTAGCGTTATTTGTTTGCTTAATTGTGTGATTTTTAAAGTTAATTTCTTTTTCGTTGGGTGTTTTGACGAAGAAAGTTCTCGGAGGAAGTTTTCACTTATTGCTTACGGTTGTTAACTGCACACTTAAGCCAACCATAACTTTTGACCGGGTATATCAAGTAGGTTTCACAAATGTCTTGCATTCATCACTTTGTGTAGTATTTATGGTGGGTGAGGTTTCCCCGGTCACTGCTTCACATGCCTCCTTACTCTTCTTAGCACTCACATGCACACATGTCGACCCCGACATCACTTTGGGTAGTATTTATGGTACACGAAACATTTAAGATGAAGAAAAGCCATCATCCTAATTGCAGTAGCTTCAATTGATGTTTTGATTACAATTTTTTTGTATGATATAATTATTATGTCCGTTTAAGGTGGGGCTTTGTTTAGTATTAATTTTTATTGGGTCATTTTCTCTATGTGTAATATTATTTGCAGTCGGATAGATTATAATTTATTTTGTATTTTGTGTAGAATGAAAATGGATTTGCGACACATGGAAAAGTCAATGGATACGGAGGATCGAGGTACGTAGCTACTCGGATACTATGGCCGTGTGGGCTCGTATATACTATTTTTAGATGTTAAATTGGTGGAAGGGATTTTTTGGTGGTTTAACTGCGTTTTTTTTGTTGTTGGATTTATTTTAATGTTAAAACAAGTTGGATTTCATGAATAAACAAAGAAAATTCTGTCGAAATTTTCTAAAAATAAATAGTGTTTTAAATTGATAAGTCTAACATACATGCATTTGAAGTTGTACAAACCCATGTAGTCATTTATTTTTGTATCTTGTGTAGGTTGATGATGGATTTTGCTTGGAGTTATTATGTTCGTGGTGGCTTGGAGCTGTGATTTCTTATAACGTCGAGGAGCGATATTGTCGTCGTCGTTTTAGTTTACGTGGATTTTTTTAACATCTTTTGTACCTTTATAATATTATTTTGTAATTCATATTTATGAGATTTGGTTGAAAATTGTGGAACTTTGTGTTACTTATGATTGTATGAAAAATGCGTAATGTTATTTTGGATTATAAAGTTGCACGTTTGATGAAAAAAGTGCAGGTTTAAAATTGCTTCCAATTGCGAAAAAAATAATAGGTAATAAATAAAAATATAGTACTTTTGGCAACACAATTTTTTGTCTCCAAAAGTTATCATCTACATCTATCACTTTGGATATGGCAACACATATTTGGTTGCGAAAAGATAACTTTTGACAATACAAGAGCTGAGTTGCCGAAGGTATAGCTTTTGACAACAGAAGAGCTGTGTTGCCAAAAGGCTATACATTTGGCAACACAACTCTTGTGTTGCCAAAGGTATTGCTTTTGGCAACACAAGAGCTCTGTTTCCAAATGTATAGCCTTTTGGTAACACAACTCTTGTGTTGCCAAACGCTATACCTTTTGGCAACACAACTCTTGTGTTGCCAAAGATATTACTTTTGGCAACATAAGACATGTGTTGCCAAATGTATAGCCTTTTGTCAACACAACTATTATGTTGCCAAAAGCTATACGTTTTGGCAACACAGCTATTTTGTCGTTGTTAAGTGACTTTTGGCAACACAAATAATATGTTTTATTATAAATTTTACAAATTATAAAATACTTTTGGCAACACAATTGCGTGTTGCCAAAAGTATACCTTCAGCAACACAAGCCTGTTGTGTTGCCAAAGGGTTTCCTAGACAGACAATAGGCAACAAGCTGGCAACATAGCAAAATATGTTGCCAATACCTTTTAGCAACATATTTCTAACTTTAGCAACATAATTTGTATGTTGCTAATGGTGCAAATTCTTGTAGTGTAATAAATTTTTTCAAAAAAAAAATTGGTTTAAATATTTTTGAAAAAGTCAAAAAGATTTTGCTTTTATTTGAGTCAAATTATGTTGAAAAATAAAAAAAGATTTTTGATTTGTTTTTGTTTTTCAAGTTTACATGTCTGATGTGGCATATTGATATGCTTGGATCCCCTTCTTTTCATTATCAATGTGGCTAGGACATTTAGTCATAATTATTGATACTTAGAATGATCTTAACCATTGTATTATGTGGTTGTTTCAAAGTTAATATGCTTTTTTATTCGACTTTGTTTATATGCCATGATTGCACACATGCACGAGTTTATATGGATATTTGACTACTCTTGCATATTTGAGTTTGATGAGATGCTCTTATCTCAATTTTGTCATTTATACGTAAGTAGACATAAGGAGGAGGTGTGCATGTAAGAACCGTTTATTGTGAGGATTTTAATTGAAAAAATAATTAGTGTTCACGGGAAAGGGCTGCGAGAGTGTAAAATTGGCTCGTCGTGAAAATCACCATTTAAAAGAGCCCGAAAAAAATTAAAAGGCAATAAAAAAATCATATGCCAAAAATGAGCCAAATTAGTTTATGTTCATTCAAAAGAATAATCTGATATATTTGAGGGAGTTTGGACGGACAGAAATTTAAACGAGTTTGCACCACGAATCCTACCGTTGAAAAATCGTATCATGACATTATTGTTTATAGAATCGTCAAAATTTCGGATTTGTGTGCATGTTTGTTCGTTTAGTTTATTAATCTCACACTTTATTTGTCACGTTTGGCTAAAATAAAGTTTGATGATTTATAGCTATTAATTAGAGCTTCTTGATCGTTTTGATGCGTTGGAATTGTGATTCATTTGTTGTAGTTCACGCCCATACATTTCATGTTCATGTTTGAGCACATCGATACTATGTTAGCATGTAATTCACATTTGGTTGTTTTGTGTTTTCTTAGTTTAGCTACTGCTTTTGGTACTGTTTTGCAGTTTTGAGCCCCTTCCAGTTAGTTTTTTGACGAAAATTTTTCACTAGGCAACACTGTTTAATCTTTTGAACTGGAACTGGGAATTTTGATTTCTCGTTCGAGTGACAACTGTGTGTCACACAAAGTTCTCGTTCTAGCAACATGATTCTATTGTTCGAGCGACAGGGCTAGATCGTTCGAGCGATGTCTGGAATTTTTTTGCTTCCTTTCTGTTTCAGTACGTTGCTGCATATATGCATATTTTTGGTACTGATGGTTGCTTCTGCGTTTATGTTTATGCAGTTTACTTTGATGGATTTGATATTTTGCTGCATTGGATCGTTTAGTCACATTTGCATAGATTACTTATTAATTTGTATGATTATTGTTTGCTAGCTACGAACTTGATATTGTAGATCTTTATTAGCTGGCTGTTTCATGATTATCTAGATATATTTCATTAATTTATCTCATTTTAGATACTTTTATCTTTTCATCGGGTTGTCTATTCGAGACAAAAAAGGGGAGAGATGTATGTGATGTAGGGGGAGATTTTGTGTGATGAGCTTGGTATCCTGATTTAAATGATGTTTTCATATTGATATCATGTTTTGCTCACATAACAAATTATTTGGATTTTATTTTTACATATTGGTTTATATCATTTGTTCCTACATACTTCACTAGGTATTTGTCTGTTTCATTTGTGTAGGTATGCTTAAAAGATTCGAGATTTCAAGACTACATCACATTCAGACACTCAGAGACAGTTCATGCTTACCAGACCATATTTTTACTAGTCTTATCCTGTATTTTTGTTTTTGGATTTATGGGATGGGGTTTAAGCATCATATGGCTTGATGGCCACTGTTGGTTTTGTCCCGGAATAGTCAAAGGGGGAGATTTTTAAGGATAAAATTTTCAATTGAGTTCATTGTGGGGTTTTGACTTATTTCCAGAACAAAACATGTTTGAGTCATAGGTCGATTTTTATTGTCACCATCCCACACAGATTATGACGTGTTGAAGTTTATTGACTACGTTGCAGCAAAACTTCAAGGAAATATTTATGTCGAAGGTTTAATTGGTGAAAGTTTATTTGTCTTCAAATTTAATTGCATTCCGAGATCACTCAGGTATGAATGCGTAATTTTAATGGGACTTGGAATTTAATTTTATAAAGATAAGGATGTTATTTTATTAAAAATATTTTAAAATGTTATTATAGTATTTGAAAAGGTTTACACTTCGTTTTGAATCTCATGAGGACGGATTAGAGTAGAGTTTTATTGGGACTCTAATTCACATGTCGCTCAAACGACATCAGCAAGATCACCACGTCGTTCGAACAACATGGCATTTCGTTCGAGCGACAACTTCAGTCGTTCGAGCGAGCCACCGCCTTAAGAAAACTATATATAGTTGTGTTTCCTTCAGATTTCGTAAGTGTGCATTCTAGAAAAACAGTTTCGTAACAGTACGTTTATGCACAAAAGTTTTCTAAGGTTTTCCAAAGTAAATACATCCTTAGAGTTTCAAAGATCCGAGTTATCATTGATATACGCTATAGTGATATTTGTGGAACCAAATTGGAGTTTGTTCTACTTGAAAATTGTTGGTTTTGCGATGAAGATTCGGTGGAGTTCGGTTTCAACATTGTAGACGTTACAAGTTATATCGATGGACACCGAGACATACGTAGATGCGTGTGTTATGGACAGGTATCATGGAAGGACTTTTTGCGTGGGCACTGTGAGAGGAATGATTGAAGATTAGAAGAGCGTCAAGTCTCGTGGGGATCGAGTCGTTGAGTAAGACTTGTGTCTGTTCGTTGTAAATCCACATTCATAGTGATTGTCTGGCTTGGGTCGTCTGAGGTTATTTTTCCGTTGTGGTTTTCTCGTACATCCGGCGTTGTGAGTTTTCTTCTCTTTACTTTATGTTACTTGCGTTAATAACTAGATGGTTGCTTAGCATTAATCAAGATAAAATTTTGTTAAGTTAGAATTGTTTCACAATTTTGGTGCACATAAAAATTGAAAAAGAGTTTTTCATAAAAAGAGAAATTATTTCATCATCCTTAAAGCAAAATTGATTTTCGCATAAAAAGTAAAGGGACTTACAAAACTTCATGGATATGATATTCACGATGAGAATATCATCTCCAATTTTTTTCATAAAAAAATTCAATGAAAAACCATTGAGATGAGGTGATATGTCAAAAAATGGTACAAATATACATTTTTTACCGTTGAAATTTTGACGATCATCTCACCCACTTTTTTATTGAATTTTTTGATAAAATTTCATAGATATGATCTCGACAATGAGAAGATCATATCCATGAAGTTTCATCAACAAACTGAATCAATCAAGTGGCTGGCGCGGACCCAAATTTTCAACGATCGAAAATGTATATTTATACTATTTTTTGACTTATCGCCTCATCTCAACATTTTTTTATTGAATTTTTGAAGAAAAAAATTGGAGATTATCTTCTCACCGTGAAGATCATATCCATGAAGTTTCATAAAAAAATTTACTTTTTTACTATTTTAAAAAAAATGGTATGTACGGGGTCTGCACCATAAAGAGTCCTTACAAGAGACTTTCTCTCTGTGTGTGTGTGTGTGTGTGTGTGTGTGTGTGTGTGTGTGTGTGTATAAGATATTCCCACAAACATGATTCATATTTCAAAATTATCTAAGACAATCCCTCATTAATAAATAATAAATTAGCTTGTAAGCTTTTCATAAAAGGATCTTATAAGTTGTCCAGAGATGCAATCTTGGTCACAATGAGGTCGCCTCTTCGCACGATCTCGCTTATCAGGTGATACTCGCTCAATGTTCTTACCCATCGCTTGGGTCCTAAGTTTTTGCAAGTTAGCAAACACTCTGATATTATTATAATAAATCGTAATAGATGTTTTAACTAAAGGAACAAATCCCAAGTCACTTAGGAAATTCTTTACTCAAACAACCTCATTTGTCGAGATAACGTATTTGACTTCCATGGTTGAATCAACAATACATGATGGTCTCTTAATATTCCTCCAACATATATCTCCACCTCTTAGGGTAACCACATATCTTGATGTCGATTCCCGAGAATCTTTATATAATTAAAAATCTTAGTCCTTTTCAGGTACTTGAAAATGTGATTTACTACAGTCTAGTACTCCTCACCCTAATTGGACTAAAACTAACTGATCATGACAACAACAAAGCCTATATTCGATCTATTTCATACTATATAATGTAGACACCCCATACTGGTACCGTCCAAATACCCTAAAACCCCAGGTGCTTCTCCAAATCCAGATCTAGAGGCCACCGGGAACTCCCGACCCTGTTTGACTTTGATAAAATCCCGAACCCGAGTGAAGCTCATTGCACCTTTATAGGGATTTGAATCCCCTTTTCCAATGGTCCATACCATGCACGAATCGGCCACCTTTTTACTTTAAACCTTCATTTATAAGCCATCGGGCATTTTGAGCCCCGTTTGACTTTGGTCAACTCTCCAACCCGAGTGAAGCTCGTTTCACCTTCATACAATTCTGAATTCCCTTTCCAATGGTCCATACCGTGTGCAAATTGACCTTACGGTTCGCGCGTACTTTTACTATAAACCTTGATCTGGAGGCAACAGGACGCTCCCAAACCCCATTTGACTTTGGTATATTCTCCAACCTGAGAGAAGATCGTTGCACCATCATAGGGCTTTAAATCCCATTTTCATCGGTCCATACCCTGTGCGAATCAACCTTACGGTTCGCACATACTTGCCTTCTTACCCCGAGAACTCCCGTCTAGAGGCTATCGAGTGCTTTGAAGCCCTTTTTGACTTTTGTCAACTCTCGAATCCGGGAGTGTCCCATAGATTTTCTTAGGCATTTGAATCCCCTTTTTGACGGTCCCGACCGTGCACTATTCGGACTTACGATTTGCATTTTATGGTCATTTTTTCAAAAAGTCCTTTATAGACTGCCTGTAGGCACCCCAACCCCCTGTCGATAGGCAGGGGTGTATTTTACTTTTCCAGTAAGCCTGGGGTGTGCCGATAGGCAAGCTACGGTCAATGACGTTCGACGGTCCCTTGAACCCTAATTTTGGCTATTTAAAGAGGTCATGACCTCATTCACAGGAAACCTCCTTTCCACAATCAGAACATTCTCTGCCTCGGAATCAGTGCACCGTCACTCCAAAATTCCACATTTCCAACATTCCTTTCATTTTTCTTACCTCACTTTGATACCACCTTTTTTCCACTCACCTCGCCCATACCTCATCATCATCCCACAGCCATAAAATCGGCCTATTCTCCTTAAAAAATCTGTAGCAATCTCTTCTACGAGGTCTCTCCCTACTCTTTTTTAATTCATTTAATTAGTGTTGTTTATTTACTTTACTTTAATTTTTGATATCTTTTAGTCTTACTCCATTATCACATATAAACTAATGTCCTTTTCTATTAATAGTATTCACATAATAGATTTTCATAAAATCAAAAAGACAAAAAAAAAGGGTTTACTTATAAACCCCAAAGTAGGATTTCCACTTTTTCTACACTTACACTTGAGCACGTTTTCTTTAAAATCAACTAAGGATGATTCCTAAATTTGTATTTATGGGATAAACAACACCCTTGTGATATGTCGAACTATGTGGACTTTGATGCCTATTTTGGCTACATAGGCATCCCGAGTCATTATCGGGATTCGAGTCCTATTTTTCTCATTGCATTACTTTGTTTACTTCTCACATTTAGTATTATTGCGTGTATGCACACACGTGCATATTAGTGTTCTCACCTGACATGCACATTCACTTTCTCAAAGTGAATCGTGATTCGGTGGGCACTAACTTCATATTTTCTATTTTTCTCTTTCTTTCATATACTCTTTAGGATGAATCATCTCCGTCCTTACCATGAAGTGAGTAGGGAAATCACCTTTTCTCACTTATTTTCACATTGCACACATTTTACACATGAGTCATATCTTGGATAAAAAGTAGAACATTATTATATCCCACCAGAGACCAAAAGACCGGAATGGGTGCCTAACACCTTCCTATTCTGTAACTTAAACCCTGAACCCTCGATGCATTAGGTTTCGTATGCATAAGATTGTCCCTTGATACCGTTCCATTTTCCACCCTTTGCATGTATCTATCCAATAAAGACATTTTTTTTCGTAAAAAATAACTTGTTCCTACCATTTCTTCCATCTTCTCAGCTTTTGCAACAAATAAAACCTCAGCAGAAAAATAAAGTGCATGTAGACTTGGTCTTTTAATCTAAAAAATGGAAATGATGAAAAATGCATCTCGTATATATTTGTCGATATGTTTATATTTTTCAGGTACAGAGAGAACAAGAAAAGCAAAAAAAAAGATAAAAGCATAATAAAATGGGATGCAGCCCTGACTTTCCGAAATCCCCATCAACTAAAAATCACTGCCTCTAGTACCGCAGCGAACCTGCTTTCCCCATTGACGATCAGTAGATCCCCACTCCCAACCAAAGCTCTCCTTAGAAGTGGTTGGTGGCACCATAAAATACTTGGCCATTTTTCTCACATGATCTGATACTGAAGCCATCCAGTCTCGAATGTCCCGTAACCAAGATGTCGATACACGAACAGTCTACAAAACAACAAGTCCAGAAAAAGCAAGAAAGTCAGTAATAGAAGGAGGAAAATCAGAAGCAAAAGTGCAAAACTGAAAAGGAAGTCATACCTCTCTTAGGAGAACTTCCTCAGGAAGACCTGCAACCCATCTATCTCCGCCTAAGGACAATGTGGCACCAAGAGAACATCCCCACCACCCAACCGAATATGGTAAGAAGGTGTGGAAAGATACTGAATGGGAACATTCTCCGCCATTTCTGCACCACCCCTAGCTATGAGATGAAGCCACGGGTGCACTACTACCTTTCCCTGATCCTACTGCTGGTGGGGGCATACACTCCACATAGATAAATGACGACATCAAATAACTGGTTGCAAAGTCTAAGTAATCATATCCCGCCGTTGTGTTCGTATAGAGCATATAGGGTTTGCCCTCCATCGCCATCACCCTCACCTCATTGACATCTCGTTCACCCGCCTCATGAACACAGGGGGTGATGATGGTGGGAACTCCACCTCTCCCTCCATCACCTACCTCACCACCCTCTCCCCAGGTACCATATGTGACCGAACTCATGCACTAGCAACCTATGCATACTCAAAATCCCTGCAGCCCTTGAAGACGTATGCCAAGGGTACAATGTCACCTGTTTCCCAAACAAACGTCAGTCATCTACTAAGTGCAAACAAAACATGAAGTCCACATAAAGGAAAAAAAACTAGAGCCTAGCCTGGTCACTCGTCAAGGCGTTCAATGCCGCCCACACATCCTTTAAAATCAAGGGCTGGTTCGACTTCATGTTTGACTTCCTCCACCTATACATCCTCGAGAAGTTTCCCATCTCACTAGCCTTTAGGGACACCAATCCAACGTTGTGATCAATCACTTCATAGAACCGCATTTGCATAAAGCAATACAAAATGTCAAAAAGGAAAAACAGGAAGGATGACGAGAAAACTGTATCTAAAGGTTACTTCCAGAAGGTATGTGGGCCCCGTAAAGGTTTGTCGGTAATACCGACTGGAAGCATCAAGAGAATAATAAAGGGATGCTAGCGTAAATCTACCCAATCATAGAGATGAATCTCCTAGATTATCCTCAAGTAAGGAAAAAACTACAAATAGACGACATCACGACTCGTCCCTAAAACGAACCCTCCCAACAATAGTAAAATAAATAAACGAGCTGCCTGCCTCACCTACCACTCGTCAGTCTCATCGATCTACCTAGACAATAAGGTGTCCTTCAACACCGATATTCGGATCGACTCCATATTTTTTAGCACGATCGGATGACCATCACACTCCAACCCACTCAACTGATGAACATCTAGGGGCATAATTGTCATCTTCCTGACACCCAAGTGAAATGTATAGGTGGTGTCCCATTTCTCTCGCCCAGAGCACACTACACCATAAAATAACACGACATCTCATCCAAAGCACTGGCCACAGGGCAAAATCCAATAGCCTCCACCATCAACCGCATCGCCTGAGGAAGTTTGTCCCATGCCTTTTTCATCCTCGTCAAGCCATGAGAACGAATACTCGACGATGCGATATCCACCTACACATAAGTCGAAACCCTTCAGCATCCCAAGGATAGAAAGAATGGGAAACAAAAAAAATGAAAAACAAAGCACTTACATAAATGTTTGGGCTCTTCACCCTCGTAGAATGATGATTCGCCAACTCTCTCAATTGAACTCTATTATCAAGGATGAGCTCAAAACTAACAAAGGTATTCTCACTCCCAAACTTTAGCGCCTTAGCATCACGCCACTCCAAGCTAGCCCAGTCATCAGTAGTCATCCAAGCATTATTCGTTGCACCCTCTATAAATTATTTCGAAGAAATACGCTCAAAAATTAATTGCTAGATGGAGAAAGGAAGAAATTCAATTGAATTAAGGTGTGAAAAATGAAGAGGGCCACCCCCTTTCTATAAGGAACTAGGGGGTATACCGATCAGTAGTCCCCAAGCCATGCCTATCGACAATAACCTTTCACCTCTCCCAAGAAACCCAGGAGTCTGTGCCCTATACAGATAGACCCCCCTCTGACTATTCCTATTGACAAATCCCTCAACTTTTGTCGCAAAAATTCTAAAAAAACAAAAATGGCTAAGAAAATTCGCAAAAATTCCCCCCAAATCCCCAAACTATTAGTTACATAAGAACTTTGAGAAATTAGTTAAACAAAGCCCGTTGGTACTCATAGAGCCCTCACCACTACCATACTCCCAAGCGGAACCGAAATGGAAGAATGTAACCCGTCATAACTGCTGATACCAAATTTAGTATGCTGACGTGGATCAATTATGTGGAAACACGTGTCAATCTACATGACATTCACAAATATTTTTTAATAGCACCTCGACTCCGAGGAACACAATTTCCCCGACCAACCGAGTCGTTCCAATCAACAAGTGTTCTCCGAGGAACTTTATTGTGCTGAGCAACTCATGAATACCGAGCTACTTAGGCGGTCCGAGCAGCTCAGGTGGTCCGAGCTGCACCTCGTTCAGAGCATTTATATTCGGATAATCAAAAGAGATATTGCGCATTAAATGCTCATTATTATCACACAGACGCATACGCCTAAGGGACATCTGTGTATTATTCTTTCATTTGTACAGCCTCCAGGCTATAAATACATTGTAACCTCCTCATTAGCAGGGGACTCGGAATTTCTTGGTAAACCTATTATCGAGAATTCTGGGCAAACAATTATCAATATAAGAACAGTGGATGAGGCCATTTTGTCAAGGCTGAACCACTTTAAAAATTATTGTCTATTACTTTCTTATCATTATTATCTGTGATTAAAAGAATTAGGTAAAATCTAATTTTTTACATCAACAGATTGGCGCCGTTTGTGGGAAACGACTGTAATTTTCGTTTTTCATCAAAATAACTCATCATCAATGGCTGATAATCCAGAATCCAGTAATCGAAACGCTGGAAACCCCCCAAATCCATCTGTTCCCCCAAGTGTCCAAGATCTGGCTGGAATAATGGCTAATTTAGCTCAGGGCTAAACCGCCATGCAAGAAACCATGCGACAACTCATGCAAACTATCCAAGGGGGAGCGCTAACCCAGTCAGGACAACGAAGCATTCAAAGAAATACCCGTTTGCCCTCCTCACGGACTATGTGAACATTACTCCAAGAAAGAATCTCATTCTAGATGCACCGATTCATATCGAACTGAGAGATCCAACGATCCTTCTTATCAGCCTGGAAGGACTTCCTCGGTACGAGCTACAGAAACGCAACAAAATATCACTCTCTCTCCAGAAAGGACCAGCTCTCTTAAAAAATTGAGTAGAGTTTCTCCCTTTGATCGTTTGGGTCCTAGGAGGAATAGAAGTCCCCCTAGGATAGTGTCGAGGAACTCTCAACGATCATATGAGTTAAAGGAAGGCTTTGCCCAATCACAACCAACTGCTCGTCGTGAAAAATCCCAAGAGTCAAATTCAACAAGATCAGTTGCTCGAACCAATAGGCTCGAGGAAGAAAATGATGCATGGAAGGGATATATTCAAAGATTGGAAGACAGGTTAGGGGAAATGTCTAAGGCCAGGAATCCTTTACCAAGGACTTTTATCCGAGGAACACCATTCTTACAAGAAATTGTAGATTTCCCCACACCATCAAAATTCAAAGCCCCGGTAGTAACACCAAAATATGATGGAAAACTGATCATGTTCTACATATAGAACAATACCAAGCAACTGCTGATATATATGATGTTCCAGACGAGATACGATGCAGGGCATTTTCAGGAACTCTCAGTGGATCAGCTCAAATATGGTACAATAATCTTCCTCAGGGGAAGATTGCAACTTTCTTTCAACTGGCCGAGCTCTTTATTGGGAACTTTTATTTTGGAGCAAAACCAGTTAAACGAGTAGCACACTTGTTAAGTGTTAGACAGAAAGAGGGTGAAAGCACCAGGGATTATATTACTCGTTTCAATAACGAGAAGCTTGAAGTTATTGATTACGAAGAGAAGACATCAATCACTGCTCTGATGAGTGGATTGTTGCCAAATAAGTTATACTACACTCTAGCTAAAGATCCACCTACTACCATGGCAGAGTTAATGGCAAAAGCAGCCAAAATTATGAACGCCGAGGAAGTTATGGCCACAAAGAAGAGCATGGACACTAAGGAGGCCAAAGTTGAGGCCGAGAAGATTGAGAAGAAAGATCAGAAGAATAATGGTAGTAATAGGCAGTCAAAAGCAAAGCAAGCATTGGAACAGTTGAAGAAATTTGGAAACTATACTCCTTTGAAAGTAGACATAAACCATGTTCTGGAGGAGATCAAGAACATCGAGGAGCTAAACTGGCCTGAAAAAATAAAGGCAGATCCTGACAAGAGGGATAAGTCTAAATATTGCGAGTTCCATAAGGATCATGGTCATATGACTAAAAACTGCATAGCTCTCCAGAATGAAATTGAAGAGCTCATCAGGCGGGGAAAATTGAGCAAGTATGTAGATCGCCGAAATGGTGGAAGGAGCAATGATCGAGCAAGGCAGAGGTCTAGATCTCCTCGTCGAGCAAAAGAAGATAAGAAGAGAAATCATGAAGAAGATCGAGAAGATGATCAAGATGATCCCGACCTCCCCAAAAAACCAAAACAACCAGAACGTGAGGTATTTTCTATCCATTTTGGATCATTTGACTGCAATATTATTACTGGTGGAGATGCAGGAGGTGGAGACCTTACTGCAGAAATGAAGGCTTACCTCAATGAGGCTCAAGCTTGTTCGTATATTCAACGGATAAATCTAGCTGAAGATGATCGCCCGATGAAGGTGAACAAAGATAAACTGGTCATCCGTTTCTCTAAAAATGACCTCGCAGGTGTGCTATATCCTCATGATGACCCATTAGTGATCAAAATGAGGATGAAGGAAGTAGTGATTTCACGAGTATTGGTGGATAATGGCAGTTCGGCAGATATTATATTCTACCCATGTTTTGATAGTTTGAACCTAAAGCTATCTCAGTTGGAGCCATATCATCGGCCCCTCCTCGGTTTTACTAGCGAGAAAGTTTTTCCACTTGGGACGATCAAGTTGGATATGTTCATTGGTACATGGCCTGCTTGTCGAACAAAAAGAGTGCACTTTTTTATGATGGATAAGAATGTTCAATCAGCTTACAATATCATCATGGGAAGAGTAGGATTGAAGAAGTTCGAAGCAGTACCATCTACTATACATCAATGCCTAAAATTTCCAACCAACTTTGGAGTAGGAATTGTGAAGGGTGACCAAAAAGTAGCTCGAGAATGCTACTATTCATCTGCCGAGCAAGAAGAACTGGAAGAATCTAGGAAAAAGACTACCACTTATCAAGTGGATGAAGGTGCAGAAATTTAAACGTTAAATCTTAGAGACGAGTCGCAGCTCGTAAAAGGTCAGGTGGTGGAAGTTACTGAAAATGTCATTCTGGACGACGAGCACCCGAAACAAACAACTCAAATAGGTTCGTCGTTGGATGCCTCACTAAAACCGGAATTGATAGCTTTCCTAAAAAGAAGAAAATAAACTTTTGCATGGAGCCACGAAGATATGCCAGGAATAGACCCAAATTTCTTGTGTCACGAGCTTAATGTGAACAAGGAAATCAAACCTGTGAAGCAACGAAGAAGAATGTTTAGCCCCGAGATGAACCAAGCTATACAAGAGGAGGTCGAGAAGATCCAAAAAGCTTGCTTTATTGAAAATGTTAAATACCCAGACTGGTTAGCTAATGTGGTGATGGTGAAGAAGAAGAACAAAAAGTGGAAGATGTGTGTAGACTTCACTAACCTCAACAAGGCATGCCCAAAGGATTATTTTCCTTTGCCCCGAATTGATCAATTAGTGGATGCTACCTCGGGACATGAGATGTTGAGCTTCATGGATGCTTATTCTGGCTACAACCAGATTAAAATGAAACCTGAAAACAGGGAGCGTACCTCTTTTATTACCCGTAGGGGAACTTATTGTTATAATGTTATGCCTTTTGGTTTGAAAAATGTAGGGGCAACATATCAGCGGCTGATGAACAAAGTGTTTGCAGAGCAAATCAGTCACAATATGGAGGTTTATGTTGATGATATGCTGACGAAGAGCAAGAAAGCTGCTGACCATCTAATTGATTTAGGTCAAACCTTTAATCAATTAAATAAATATCAAATGAAGTTTAATCCTACCAAGTGCATATTCGGAGAACGAGAAGGCATGTTCCTCGGGTATATTGTCAACCAACGAGGAATTGAGGCGAATCCTGACAAGATTAAAGCTCTATTGGAACTGCGATCACCGACGACGAAGAAGGAAGTGCAAAGTCTCACAGGGTGAGTTGCAGCACTTAATAGATTTGTATCACGAGCAACTGATAGATGTCTCCCATTCTTTAAAACACTCTAAAAATGTTCGAGTGAAATGATGAATGCGAGAAGGCCTTTCAAGAATTGAAGAAATACCTGGGAGCACCTCCGTTGTTGTCTAGGCCAGTGATGGGAGAGAGACTATATTTATATCTGGCAGTTTCAAAAAATGCAGTAAGCTCGGCGTTGATAAGAGTGGAAGACAGAGTGTAAAAACTAATTTATTACACTAGCAAGGCCTTCCGAGGAGAGGAGATTAGATATCCAAGATTGGAAAAGTTAGCACTGACACTGATTGAAGCCAGTAGAAGGATGAGGCCATACTTTCAAGCCCACACTATAGTGGTGTACACTGATATGCCGTTAAGGCAAGTCCTGCATAAACCAGAGAAATCAGGAAGATTAATGTACTGGGCAGTAGAACTTGGTGAGTATGACATAATTTATGAACCAAGACCCTCGCTAAAAGGCCAGGCTGTGGCAGATTTTATCGCAGAGTTCACCTATCTAGATACCTTCGAAGAGAAGAAATTAAATACCGACCAGCCTGTGGATGTTACAGGATCATTAAATCTAAGTCCCAGCCAACTTAGGTCGGTAGATGAGCTAGAGAAGATGGTCGACGAGCAACAGGAAGTGTTAGAAGAAGACGGAAGGAAGCATCAAATATTCCGCCGAGGAGTACTATCTGATCAAGAATTTGATAATGAATTACCTGTGTGGAATTTGTATGTAGATGGTTCTTCGTGTACTACAGGTAGTGGAGCAGGAATTGTTTTGAACAGCCCAGATGAGATAGATGTGGAATATGCTCTGCGCTTTCAATTTAAAGCTTCTAATAATGAAGCTGAATATGAAGCTATGATTGTTGGTCTTAGTTTGGCAAAAACTATGAAAGCAGAACAGGTCATCGTATTTAGTGACTCACAGTTGATCGTAAATCAAATGTTGGGAGTATATGCATCCAAAGGAGAATTAATTATCAAGCATCATGAGAAAGCAATGGAGATTGTATCGAGCTTTAACGCAGTACAGTTAGTTAGAATACCAAGATCGAAGAATGCAAGAGCATATGCCTTAGCTCGGTTAGCCTCAGCCACGCGCACCAAGATACAAAGAATAATCCCAATAGAAATTTTGGCTAGTCGGAGCATTGACAAATATCTCACGATGAACTTCATTGCCCTTGATTTAGGACCATCATGGATGGATCTTATCAAGGCCTATATTGAGGAGGGGGCTTTACCAACTGATAAACTCGTAGCCAAGAAACTGAAGTTTAAAGATGCTCGTTATGTATTGACTAATGGCATTTTGTACAGACGAGGAATTATAGAAGGTTTGCAAAGATGTGTGCATCCCTCCGAGATGAAAGAATTAATTAAAGAGGTCCATGAAGGGTCCTGTGGTGCTCATGTAGCAGGTCGTACGCTTTTACAGACAATAGTGACGTAGGGATATTATTGGCCGACGATGAGGGCTGATTGTATAGCCTATGCCAAGAAATGTGACAAATTTCAACGCTTATCTTCTATCCGAAGAACTCCCCAGGCATTATTGACACCCATAACATCCCTTTGGACATTTTCCATGTGGGGGATAGACTTGGTCGGACCACTCCAAACTACCAAAGGAAGGTTCAAGTACCTCGTAGTTGCTGTGGATTATTTTACTAAGTGGGTGGAAGCTGAACCCCTCATTGATATGACTTATGATAGGGTGTATCAATTTATTTGGAAGAATATCATTTGTAGATATGGTCTTCCCCATGCATTCATTACTTATCATGGAACCCAATTTGACAACGAGGAGTTCGCTGCATATTGTCATCAGTCAAACATATTAAAGACTCACTCTGCACCAGGCCATCCCCAGAGCAACGGATAAACTGAGGTGACAAATAGAACGCTGCTGAATGGTTTAAAGAAGAGACTGGATAATGCGAAGGCAAACTGGATCAACGAGTTACATTCTGTGTTATGGGTTTATCGTACTACACCACGAGTAGCAATAGGAGAATCTCCATACATGCTGGAATTTGGAAGTGAAGCTGTTATACCCGCCGAGCTGGGTCTCCCCACACACAGAGTGCTGAATTTCAATTCTCCTATCAGTGACTTGATGAGAAGGTTGGACTTGGATATGCTCGAGGAAGTTAGAGAGGAAGCAGCAATCAGGAATGCTGCATACCAGCAACGAACAACTATGTTCTACAACAAGAGAGTAAAGAAATGTGACTTGAAAGAAGGGGATTATGTGCTAAAGAAGGTAATTCAAAAATACAACAAACTGGACGCTAACTAGCATGGACCCTACAGAGTGACAGAAGTTGTTCGACCAGGGACATATAGGATTGAAACCTTAGAAGGAGAGGAGTTTAAGAATGCATGGAACGCAGAGCATCTGCGCAAATATTATCAGTAATTCAATCCTCATGTAATGCAGTTTTCTTCGATATGAATAAAGCTTTGGATGTTTTACCCAATTCTCTCCTTTTGTTAAAATTTTTTCGGAGTATTAGTGCTACACACTATGCATCAAGTTCAAATAAAACCCCACCAACTACAGTTGGTCGGTCTACCAACTACGGTTGGTCGATAAATAAAACCCCATCAACTACAGTTGGTCGGTCTACCAACTACGATTGGTCGATAAATAAAACCCCACCAACTACAGTTGGTCGGTCTACCAACTACGATTGGTCGATAAATAAAATCCCCTAACTCCGGTTGGTCGGAAACAAAAAAAAAATCTCAAACCTCTAGTTGGTCGGTAAGCCAATTTCAATCAACTCCGGTTGTTTAAATTAAGCAATACCATGAAGTGTAAATTGTTCTATTATTTAGAATTAAAGATTGATAAATCACTGCAATGAGATCAGTATGTCGCAAGCATATATATATATACTTGCCAACCAACAAGCAAAAACATTCTATAAATTAATGAAATGTCAAAAGACAAATTTTCATTCATACTAAGTAAAATTACAAATGACATGAAAAATGTATTACCAAAATTTTTCATTCAAAACCAGAAGGATTACATATACTGTGAAAAGTAGAAGTCATTACATAAAATCCTACTTTATGGGTTTTTTTTCTCTCTGCCTTTGAAGCTGGTTCCATTCCGGCAGGAGGATTGTCTAAGGCATAGGGGGAGTTTATGAAGTTTATGTCTTTTAACATTTGAATATTCATCACAGAAGGACGAGAAAGCAGGTGCTCTGGTCGTGATATCTCAAAATTTGAATGAAGATTATAGTCACCAAGATACTTTGAAATCAGGCATTGAGGAATGGCCCGAGCAGGAATCCATCTCATATCAAGTTTGAAAGGTGGCACTGGCAACTCGAGCAACCATGTTCCGACTGCAGCACACCCAAGGCATTCAACCATCCTTGCTTGTATCCCTCGTTGTTCGACTGCTGGATCCGGTCATCAAGGTGATAGAGGGCTTCATTATAACTATCCATCCAGAATTCTCTGGGTTGCTTGTGGAATTGGTAGGTCAACCTCTCTAACTGCTCGTGAAGACTCTTCACCAAATTTATTTTATTCTCCAAGGCAGAATTTTGGGCAGAAAGTTGCTCGTCGAAGGCTGAATCTTCTTAGACATCTCAGCTAATGCTTGATTCTTCGCCATCAACTGGAAGGCCTGATTCTCCAACGCTGACTGAGTCCTTTGCTCTTCAATGGTAACCCGAGCAGCTCTTGCTCGTCCCCGAGAAGATGTAGAGAGTCCAATCCTCTTTAAAGTTTTCAATTCATCTCTCAAATTGGCATTTTCGACCTCTAAGAAAGAGAAACCTTCGTCATTGATAGGGACCAAGGCTCCTAAGGTAGATGCTACAGATTTCAGTTAGGATATCAATCCTCGCAAGTTATTATTTTCCTACTCCAGCAGTTTCGCGATCTGCCTATGCTCTTCAACCTCGGTCTTCAAAGTCCTCTCCCTAAAATCATAAGCAGCGACTAACTTATCATATCCTTTGTCAGCATTTAGTTATTGATACTTTTTCTCATACCCCTGATGCAAAAGGGAAGAAGATTCCTTTTATTGTTGCTGAAGATCCTCGATGATACCCTAGAGATCTTTAATCATCTTGTAATAAGCCACATTATTGGCAACAGCTCGGTCGAGTAAGTATTTCAGATATTGGTAAGCTTCCGCTGCTCGTTCAGAGGCATCTGAGCCCAGGATATCAAAAATTTATGACTCATCCAAATTTATATCGCCAGCTTTGAAATATTCATTATATTTTTTCATCAACTCAGTATCATGAGATGACAAGAGTTCCATCCTGGCCATAAACTAGCAAAGAGAAGCCATAAATAGGATTAATAAATGATAAAGGCAGAGCAAGACGAAGAAAGTCAACATGAATAATAAAAACTCAAATTTTTATTCATCAAAAGACAAGTACAAGGTTCAGGGTTACATTCAAAAGAAATAATAAAATTAAAGCCCGAGCAACTTTACACCTTATCCTTGTGCTTTGCGACTTCCTCGGAAGGCTGAGATGAGGAGGATAGTTGGTCGGAGGATATTGGAAGTTGCTCGACAAAGGTACTGGTAGATTGAAGTTGCTCGGTAGGAATAATAGTTGGTTGGGGCTGCTCGTAGCGAAGTTCAACAGTAGGGACCTGATCCCCAACCATCATTGAAGATTCTTCAGAGGCAGATTCATCCTCTTCTTCTTTGCCAGAGGAAGGAGGAGGACCATAAACATGACGTTGAAACAACTCAGAACTCTCTGAGACCTTTAACTCCTGCAGAGCAGCAATCCATCCGTCTCTGAAGAATTTGAGGCTAGCAAAATCTAATTTAGAGGACATGGCAGCTAAGGCTTTATTCCAACCTTTGTCCCAGCCAGCACTGAAGGACTTTTTAACAGCCAGTTTCCTCTTCACCTTCTCCGAGGAAAGCTTCTCAGATAAGAGTTCCTCGACAGCTTTCAATTTCCTTTCTGCCTCTTCCTTCTGACGATCAGCTTCACGGAGTTTGCCCAGTTCTTCTTCAGCAGTTTTAAGCTTGGTCTCAAGCTCTCCAACATTTTTGAGATTTTCCTCAAGCTCAGTATTCTTTTTCTCACATTCTTTCATTTTCCTCTCCAACTCCTGAGAGGCCTCCACAGCTTTCTCTTTCTCATGCTCAATAGCTTTTAATTGCTTTTCCCAAGCAGTTTTATCTTCGTCATACTTCTGACGAGAATCCTTTAATGACTGTGTCAGACCTACAAGAGCTTCCTCCACACCTGACGAGGAGCTCGAAGCTTTAATAGCTTCATCCTTTTTCAAAATGGTGTTAAAACAAGTTACCAACTGGAAAAAGAAAACAATTGTAAGTCAGTACAGGGATAGAACATTGAAAAATGAAAGTTTAGATTAGTAATACTTACTGAGGCAATATGTTGAGCTGCTAAGGTGGTAAACATATCCCGAGAAAGAGTGTATTCAAGATCTTGGATTTCGGGATAATCCAAGACTTCACAGAGCCCATGGCAGAGCTCGGAGCAACAAAAGTGGGAACACCACTTACAGCAGTTAAAGGCTGAGAGACAGGTTCAACCAGTTTATCCGAGGAACTATTCTTCAATCTCCTCGTGGGAGTAGGAACATTCTCGACCAAGGATGTTGTCTTGGACGGTGATATAACTATAACCTCGCTTGGAGGAGAAACAACTACAATCTTTCTCGGAGCCACAGGGGGCTTCTCGGCAACCTTTTTAGCAGCAGTAGGAGGGGGTGCATCAACTTTTCATCTCCCTTCCTCTGGGACATCCTGCTTATTTCTTTTTGCCTCTACATCGGCAGAGTCTGATTTGTCAAAGTATGAAGGAACTTTTCGTCTCTTCATTCTGTCACTAAGAGGAATGTTTGATTCAGGAGAGGAACCTTCAGAAGTTGGTGCTGGTGCTGGTCTATGTCACTTATTACTCGACGAGCAGTAAAAGATGAAGTGTAACTCTTATACTGCAATAAGTATGAGGCTGATCTGATATGTTCGTCAGCAACAGTTTGGTGCAAACTCCAGATAAGTTTCAAATGCCTCAAATTGAGATCAGTTTATTTAGGAGATTTCTTTTTGCTATCAACTGCAAATAAACAAAAATTAAAATGTCAACGACGCATTTTATCAAACACAAAGAAAACATAATTTCAAAAATAAAATAAAATAAAAACAACCTATCCCATTGCCATAGGGAGGGCATCTAGGACCCTGATACACATCATTTCCATTTAATGGAGCATGTTGCCAATTTTTCATAACAACCCCATGCTCGAAGTAATCCCTGTTGGCATCGGGGAGATTGACAACTAAAGCCCTATTTAAAACCTAGTTTTTAAATAAAAAGTGCTATCACTAACAACCCATCTATAGCAAAACATAATTTCTGGAATTCCTAAACGGGTTCCATGAATCTGATTTAACCTATGGACTCCATTAACTATTCTCAAAGTATTAGGAGCTATTTTTGCAGGTACCACGTCAAAATATTGACAGAATTCCAAACACAAGGGGTTTGGAGGAAAAGAAAAGCCACATTCAGCTACAAAGAGACTGTGGAACCAATGTCCTTCAGCCAAACGAAAATAGTCAGAAGGCTCAGAAAGCTCTTCCAATATGACCCAGGAAGGAATAGAAAAATCAGACCGAAATTTATCAAGCGACTCAACAAGGTAAACCATGATGAACAAAAGAAATAAAAGAGAAGGAAGAAGATATTATAGGAAAAAGATGAATCAGGTGACAACGAACAATGGAAGAAACGAATGCACAAGACAGAGAAGAAGTGAAGAAATTCTAATATGCAGATTTAAAAAAGTAAAAGACGATCGAGTTTTCTGAAACGTTTAAATACTTTACCTCGAGAATAGAGAAAAGCAATGATTACCAAGATGGGCGATTGCGTATTCGGCGGCTAAAAAGAAGAAAAAGGCACGAAACACGAAGCGGTTATTGAAATTCGAAATACTATAAAAGGCCTGATACTATGCACTCAAAAAGGGGCTATAAACAACGAACGATTGTCTAAAATCCATAAAGTTTAGGCAGCGTAATGTTCCATACTTTTCTTTAACATCAAATTACGAAACATTGGGGGCTTCTGTTGATACCAAATTTAGTATGCTGACGTGGATCAATTATGTGAAAACACGTGTCAATCTACATGGCATTCACAAACATTTTTTAATAGCACCTCGACTCCAAGGAACACAATTTCCCCGACCAACCGAGTCGCTCCAATCAACAAGTGTTCTCCGAGGAACTTTATTGTGTCGAGCAACTCATGAATACCGAGCTACTTAGGCGGTCCGAGCTGTACTTCGTTCAGAGCATTTCTATTCGGATAATCAAAAGAGATACTGCGCATTAAATGCTCATTATTATCACACAGACGCATACGCCTAAGGGACAACTGTGTATTATTCTTTCATTTGTACAGCCTCAAAGCTATAAATACATTGTAACCTCCTCATTAGCAGGGGACTTGGAATTTCTTGGTAAACCTATTATCGAGAATTCTGGACAAACAATCATCAATACAAGAACAGTGGACATAGGCCATTCTGTCAAGGCTGAACCACTTTAAAAATTATTGTCTATTACTTTCTTATCATTATTATCTGTGATTAAAAGAATTAGGTAAAATCTAATTTTTTACATCAACAATAACTATTGATCATCAAAACTCTTTAGGTCCGCAGATTTGACATAGGTCCGCAGAATCGACCAAACTCTTTAGGTCCGCAGAATTGACCTCGACCCTTTGAATCGGTCACCTCAACTCTTTAGGTTTGCAAAATTGACCCAGGCTTGCAGAATTAACCTTGACCCTCTAATTGATCACCTCAACTCCCTAGGTCCACATCATAGAATTGACCTCGACCCTCTAAATCGATCACCTTAACTCCTTAGGTTTTCAAAATCGACCTCGACCCTCTGAATTGATCACCTCAACTCCCTAGGTCCAAATAATCAATCTTGACCCTCTGAATTGGTCACTCTCAACTCCTTAGCTACGCATAACCTATCTCGACCCCATGAATCGGTCACCTCAACTCTTAGGTCTATAGAATCAACCTTGACTCTCTGAATCAGTCACCTTAACTCCTTAGGTCCGCAGAATCGACCTCAACCCTCTTAATCGCTCACCTTAACTCTTTACATTTATAGAATTGACCAAGATCAGCAGAATCGACCTCAACCCTATGAATCGATGACCTCTACTTGGTCAACTCCCCAACCTGAGTGACGCTCATAGGACCTTCATAGGGCTCTGAATCCCCTTTCCAACAATCCATACCGTGCTTAAATTGATGTTACAGTTTATGCGTACTCACCTTTTTACTCTAAACCTTGATCTAGAGGCCATCGAGCGCTCCCAAGTCCCGTTTGACTTTGGTCAACTCTCGAACCCGAGCGAAGCTCATTACACCTTCATAAGGCTCTGAATCCCATTTTCAACGGTCCATACTGTGTGTGAATCGGTCGCACGTACTCACCTTTTTGCTCTAAACCTTGATCTAGGGGCCACCGCGCACTCTCGAACCCCATTTGGCTTTGGTCAACTCTTCAACTCGAGCAAAGATGATTGCACCTTCATAGGGATCTGAACCCCCTTTTCAACGGTCCATACTGTGAGCGAATCGGTCTTATTCGGGCGTAATTGCCTTGTTACTCCGAGAACCCCCGTCTAGTGGCCATTGGGCGCTTTCGAGCCTCATTGGATTTTAGTCATTTCTTGAAGCTAGGAGTGTCCCCAAATATTTTCATAGGGCTCTGAATCTCTTTTCCAACGGTCCAGTATGTGCGCAATTCGGACATACGGTATGCATTTTATGCCCGTTTTCCCGAAAATTCCTTTTCGAACCGCCTATAGGCACCCCATACCCCCTGCGTATAGGCAGAAGTGTACTTTACTTTGCCAGCAAGATAGGGGTATGCCTATAGGCAAGCAAGAGCCTATGCCGATCGGTAGTCCTATGATCCCTAATTTTGACTATTCAAAGAGGTCACGATATCATTCGTAGGGACCCTCTCTTCTGCAATCGGAACATTCCCTGCCTCGAAATTAGTGCGTCGTCACTCTAAAAAATCCACATTTCCAACGTTCCTTTCATTTTTCTTACCTCACCTTCATACCACCTTTTTCCACTCACCTCACCCCTACCTCATGATCATCCCACCACTATAAAATCAACCTACCTCTTATTCAAAAATCAATAGCAAAATCTTCTAGGAGGTCTATTCCTACTCTTTTCGAATTCATTTAATTAGTATTGTTTATTTACTTTACTTCCATTATTGATATCTTTTAATCTTGCTCCATTATTACACATCAACTAATATACTTTTCATTACTAGTATTCGGATAATTTATTTTCATAAAACCAAAAGGACAAAAAAAAATGTTTACTTATAAACCCCAAAGTAGGATTTCCTCAGTTTTTCTACGCTTTTACACTTGAGCACGTTTTCTTCCACACCAACTAAGGAGGAGTCCTAAATTTGGGTTTATGGGATAAACCCCACACTTGTGATATGTCAAACTACGTGGACATTGATGCCTATTTTGGCTACGTTGGCGTCTCGAGTCATTATCGGGATTCGAGTCCTATTTTGATCATTACGTTACTTTGTTTATATCTCACATATAATATTATTGCGTGTATGCACATATTAGTGTTGCCCCCAACATGAACATTCACTTTCACATAGTGAATCGTGATTCGATGGGCACCAACATCATATTTTCTAGTATTCTCTTCATTTCATATACTCCTTAGGATGACTCCTCTCTGTCCTCCCATGACATGAGTACGGTAATTCCCTTTCTCAATTATTTTCACATTGTATGCATTGTACACATGAGTCATATCTTGGAGAAAAAGGGGAACAATATTATATCCCATGAGAGATCGAAAGAGCAGAATGGCTGCGTAACACCTTCTCATTCCGTAACTTAGTCTCCAAACACTCGATTTATTTGGTTTTGTATGCACCAATTTGTCCTTCGATGCCGTTCTTTCGAGGATGGCTACATTCTTTTTTCTATTTTGAGCAAAATAGGCTGGTGAATCCACTTTGTACATTTTTCTCCCCTTTGATGACAACCGATTTATATGCGTGGAAGCCCGTGAAGATCACGTGAGTGGCGAAAAGATGATTCCTTTCCTTGAATCCCCACACACATCGAGAGAGATTTCACCATTCTCTCTCCATTTTTGGGCCAGCCCGCGCCAGAGGAATCCCGAATGACCACAATAGGGTAGCCACCGCCGAAGCATAAGGTATATTCCTCATCCTTTATATACGATAAGGTGTCTTAGGACACTAATACTTAGAGTCAGTGATTATGTGTCTGAAAGTAAGAAATCTTTTCATTATATCCTACGTTCTTGAGTTTGTGAGCACATCATCGATATAAGTGGCTTTGGATAAGCTCAACATCCTATTTTGTCAATCCTGTGAAAGCTTGATCCCAACGATATAACTAGCTTCTCCCAAGTCCTTCATATTGAACTCACTAAAAAAGTACACTCTTATACTAGATAATACACCCACATCATCCCCAATCAGGAGAATACAATTCACATAAAGTATCAAAATTACCACCACATTTTCGCTATGCTTCGTATAGGCACAAGTTTTATACATATTGATCAAAATCAAAAGATTTGACTGCTTGATCAAATAGGATGTTCCAAGACATGCTTAATTAATTGCATAAATGGACCTCTCAAGATTGCACACTTTACTTTCTTGGACACCTCATATGAATCCCTCAGGCAACACTATATAGATGCATTCGTCAAGATTATCATTCAAGAACGTAGTCTTTACATCCATTTTACAAATCTTGTAATCGAGATGAGCCACAATGGATAAAAGAATTCGAATATACTTTAGCATGACTACCAGCGAGAATGTTTCCTCGTAGTCAATCCCCTATTTATTAGTAAATCCTTTTGCCTTTCCCATCGACCCCTTTCTTCTCCGTGTAGGTCCACTTGTACCCGATGGGTTTTATCCCATCCAACAAGTCTATCAGCTATCAAACCTGATTCGAATACATCAAATACATATCGGTATTCATGGCCTTATGCCAAAGCTAAGAGACCGTCTTGGAGTGTTTTGTTGTAGTTTTTGGGATCCGATTCATGCTCCAAGGAATCTTACCAAGTGTTCACCCATATACACTAACATGTTAGGCTATTGCCTGACCTTTTCACTATGACATGGCTCCACTTGTGATCTTGTATTAGTGACACATGTATCATGATCATCAGTAATACTCTCACTGCCACTAGGCAATATATTATCGATATCAAGTTGTATTGATTTTTATACTAGTGGTTCAAAATTAAGTGTTTGGTCTTTCCCTCTTAGCTCTTGTAAAATCATCTAATTCTTGGATTTATAGTCCGTCATATAATCTTACCGGACATTAGTGATAATAATTACTATTTGGTCCTTAGAATTGTAAAATTAACCATTTTTGGTTTCTTTCGAGTAACCAACAAAGACATATACTTATGTCATTAATTCTAACTTCCATGGCTCCTTCCCTAGCACACATGTTCGGTAAATTCAGATCCGAACATGTCCTAGACAAGGATTGGACCAAGTCCAAGGTTACGTGGGAGTTTTTTGAGACCGCCTTAGAAGGAACTAAATTTAGTAAATAAGTAGGCGTATCCAATGCATTACCCCCAAAACAACTCGACTGATCCAAATATTGTCATCATTTATATAAATATATACAAAAGAATCAAGTTTCTTCTTTTCACTACACCATTTTGTTATGTATTTATCAATACAGACAACTGGGATGTAATCCCCACCTTCGATAAATGATTCATAAACTCTGCTAAGAGGTACTCACCCCCACGATCATATCTTAGGGTTTAGATTAGTTTATCGTGCCTATGCTTAACCATAAAGTTTTACATTTTGAACTTATAAAATTATGGTTCGTAAGATAAATATATCTATACCTTGAGTAATCATGAATCAAAGTGACGAAGTATTCATGACACCTTTTTCTCGGATAGTCACAGGATCACATAAATTAAAATGAACAAATTCTTACACATCATTAGCTCTATATTCCTTTAACCATGAAGGGCCTTCTGGTCATTTTATCTGCTAAAGAAGATTCACAAATTGGAAGTGCCTCCACTTCCAATGAACTTAATTGTCCATTTAAAATAACTGTTTGAATTCTTTTTAGATTAATACGATTGAGGTGTATGTTCTAATGTTATGTTTAATTTAACTTAGAATGTTTCTTTCTATTTATGTTATTTACATTTGAGTTATTCATTCAGGATTTGGGAGTAATGGTGAGAGAATTTATAACATAAAATCATTTTCCAATTTCCTAAAAGTAGATAAGATATTTTCCATTTTTGATAAAAATATTTTTATGAAAATAAATTGAATATCCATTAATCACTAATCTAAAAACTAAAATTAAATTTCTTCTAATGGTTGATACATAAAAATAATTCTCTAAAAGATTCTTTTTGTCTCCATTAAAATCTAAAGGTATATGTCGTACTACTAATACTATGCATGAATGGAAACATTTCTCCCTTAAAGAGCATCCTAGTTACCTGGAATCACAATTTGTGTGAGGAAATTCAAACATGATTAGTGAGTCTCAAATCTATACACCATGTCCTGTTAGATTGGACCATAACACATGTCTCAATGATAAAGTAAAAATTACCATTTTTAATAGTTTATTTTGACAAGTGAGACCGTTCGTTGTTTCTTCCAAGGTCTTGACCGCTTGCAAATGCAACACTTGCCTTTCAGTTGGTTCCCTGTAACTTGACGTTTAGAAATTGTTTTAACCACCACTTGTTGTACCTTCCCCTTCTTATTTTTCTTCTTCTTAGCCTTTGGGACAGAAGTGGAAGGGTATTTATCAACAACCTACACAACACCCTTTTGCTTAACATTTCTCCTCACTCTCAAGTTTTTTAAGCAGTTACGCCGAAGAGTTGTCAGAGTTTATCACATAATTATTTAGGTTAATTTCTTAAAGGACTCCGGGAGTGATTGTAGCACATAATTGATCTGGGTTTCTCCATCGATTTTTAATCCAAGGCACTCCTGTTCTCTTAAGATGGATATCATGTTTAGAACGTGGTCCCAAACTGGAATACCATCAACCATCTTTGTGTTTACTAACCTTTCCATAACATCCAGTCTCGCGGCATGATTTTAATCCTCAAACATGTCATCAAGGTTCATAATCATTTAGTAAGAACTTGATATATTTTGATGCTCTTGTTGTAATACATTGGTGATAAATTCCAATATATAGCAATGAGCCATATGATAAACTTTCTTCCACTTCTAGGAAACCTGGACACTCGACTCGGACGCCTCCTCACCAAGCTTGGCAGGGAATGGTTCAGTTAAAAAAACTTACAATAATTAGTAATGAGGACAATATTTGGGGGGTTTTCCAGTCTATATTTTAGTTATTTTGTTTTCCTTTTTGACCAATGCAAGTGGGTTGAAAGTTGTTCTAGTTTTTGAAATATGAGATCGCATTAAAAAAAAATATACAATTAAATAAGTGAGAATTAAACTTTTGATTGAGTTTTAATTTAGCTTCCCCTATACTAATTAGAATTAATCTCATGAGTACCCTATTACCCTTGTGAACTAAAATTTATTATTAGGAGCATAAATAATTTAACCTTGAATCACGCAAATACTACATCTTTCAATTATGTTACTAAGACAATCCATAAAACCTTTATCCAACATATTTAAATAACTGAAGTCTTTCGATCCTGCAATTAATGACACTGACTCTATTATGGAGGATATCATTACTTGTGTTTAAGTAAATTTAACAATCATATTTAATTTGAAAGAAATATCACCTAAGAAAATCAAAATCCATTTATACTGTGATTAATTCCCTCCGTTGTGGAGGAAAGACAAGATAACATGATAAATTAATCACATCACCTTTTAAAATGCCGATTGAGAGTGTGAGTTATCTCCAACTTATTATTTTGTACATGAGGGTATTTATTTAAAACAGTCATTTAAGTTTAATTTTTTGAATAAAATCAATGATAACATCTCAATTTCTTATACGAATTAAATATGTCGGTCTCGCTATTTTAATTTTTCAAAATGACAAAATATTCTAATTAAAATATAAATTCGGAGACCAAAATTTAATTTGTTTAATAAATTGGTTATATAATTTAATTCAATATATAAAAGAATTAAGAATTTTTCATATTCCCAAAAATCGTGATTTAGGTCGATCCACGAAATAAATCCATGTTGTGGATAAATACGGGGGTCCCTAATTACCTGATATTTAGCACACAATAATGATTAACATGAGTAGAGATGACGAAAATATAATGCAATATAAATACATGAAATTACAAATCAAATAGGAAATAAGTTCCCATTCCATATTAGCCAAGAATTTCTATTAAAGTAGAATTTTTAAAGAATTAGAGTTCCATATAAATTAGACTTATCTATTAACAAGAGTTATATCTGAATTAGACTTCTTCATAAACTGGATTTCTTCTTAATTATGGCTACTGGAAAAACTCCTCTGCACATTCGGGAATAATTTAAATGAATAACCTGTAACACCCTATCTAATTAAATACCGGGTAGCTACTCCTTTATTAAATTAATACAAAATATCAAGTTGGTTCAGTTGTAGCATCACTATCGAAAATATTTAATTGATTACTAGCCACCTAATATTTAAAAAGAGAGATGCCAAATTTTATTAATTAAATTAACATAATCCAAGTAATTAAGTCAATAACCATTATTCGCATAAACAGTCTCAAATGAATAATCAACGAAATAAAATAAACAGAGTGTGGAGTAAACACTCCAATATAATACCAGAGTAAAAAATAAAGTCCCGATACAAGAGTCTGAATAAATAAACTAACATTGGAAATAAAACAAAAAGTCTGAGAATGCTATCTCTAAATGGAAATGGGCGACATGCCCTAATAGATGAGTAACCATGAGCAGAATTAAGTACAAAATGTGAAGGCGTCTAATACCGAGAACCTGTAACTTTCACCACAGCTACATCACATCAATAATATAATGGAACTCCTATGCTTGGCGTCCCTGTGGTTGGGCACCTAAAAGGTTTTACAAGAAAAATAGATTTGGAAGCAAACGGGTCAGGGCCAGAGGTGAAAACAGTTTAAAAATATAGCAAGTGTTTAAATTACAATATTAAACAACACATATAATAAACTTGTTAGTTGCATACTCTCACATGAGTTTCTCGCCTCTCAACTAATGTGCACGCCTAACGTAGACCTTTAACCCATCCTAGTTACGCCACTAGCTAACTAGTCTGCACCACTCATGCGTTCTCATTCTAACATAGGGTATCTACTCGTAACACCCAAATACAACATATTCATAACCCATATTCACCTTCATTAAATTACTTATCTCAAGTGTTAATTAAATTCTCACATTCTTAGTCCATCACAATATCTTTGTTATTCACATCTACTAAGCAACACAACAGAACTATCACAAGTATATGTATATGCACCAATATAATATCTCATATACAAATCAGGAACCCCACAAGGATAGAACCTACGATGCCCTCATACTCTGCTATCGAATCCCGGTACATCACGCACGTGAGGATCACAAGTTCCGAATCACTCACGAACCGTTTCAATAAAAAATCACACATAGTGGAGGCGAACATAGTTCCATACCCATGGGTCACGCACATACCTATGCTCCCAAGGTCAGCAGACTTATCCATTTAGCGATAAGCCCTTCCAAGTCCTATGTTCTGAGGTATCAATCTAAAGTCCCCCCGAAGGTCACATAGAGACCAGATTATCCTCTTACGAACGACCTTCCGTGATAGCAAGTACGGTGGGTATGTTATACACATAATAATCCATATATTAAAAAATCACACAACCAGTATATATACAATTTCAATATAGGTATACTCCTCCCCCATATATTAAGTCTCACCCACAATATTTACGTTCCGGATATTCTACGTAATATTTATTTAACGCAACAAGTCTCGTCATATGGATTCGGGTACCCATACTTATCTCAAGTGAATATTAGGTCTCCCATTTGTTCCTAAGGTTATCTCAGCAAATATAAAATCTCTCTACTAGTGTTCATACCCTTACGTTATCTTTCATTCCGCTTTCAGTCCTAAATTAAAAGATTTCAAATTGTCCTCACTAGGTAACCGCTCATAATTATAACGTTCAATCCCATAAGTTATAACATTTTCAGGGAAATAACTAAAACCCTATTGACCTTAACTAAGTCCCACAATATTATATTAATCACCCTAAGAATCAATATCGGCTTTAGAATTTTCATTAAACCTAAAAGGGAAACAATTGCCAAAAATCAGGAGAGGTCGATCGATCGAAGAAAATGATTGATCGATCAATCGACATTCTTGGATCGATCGATCGATCAAGCAGGTTTTTGCCCAGATTTCTCTTAAACAGATACGGGTTTTACCATTTTTACACCCCAAATCCTCCATTACAACATCCCAATCTCCCAAAAAAGTTTACTAATCATTAAGCCAACATATATACACAAGTTTTAACGTTCAAGAATCATTAAACTATAGTATAACATCGTTTTCGTGGATCAAAAGTCATCAATTGCACTACAACCCTAATTCTTCACTACTTCTTCCATAATCATCATAATCCTCAATTAAATTTCGTGATTCTTAACCCTTAATTTATAATTTCGTTCATCAAACTTTTCCAGAATCACCACTACTTGCAAACCTACCCCAAATCAATTATTAAGTCTCCAATTTCATGTTTTTGCCATTATTCATAAATTGACATCAAACCTAAACTATCATGTAAAGTATATGCCATAAATTATTGCAAGATAAATCACTTGCCTAAAATAGAGATTCTTATCCAATGAAGTAGACAGTATGGGGATGATTCTTGCTTTTCGATCTACCCGGTGGTAGTGACGGTGGTGCAAAAACCTCTAAGTGGTGGTTATGGCCATGGAAAACCCTTGGAACTTCTCCTCTCTTCTTCTCTAACTGCCATGATGCTTTTTGGTTGTGAAAAACCTAAGGGTCTCAAGTGTTGGCTGATAATATTAGTCTAAAATTCGTAGGTCCTTATTCACCAAAAATAGGAATGACTAAAACACCCTCCCGGGTTGCCGGTTACGCCTAAAAATGCCCCCGGACCCAAACTAAACCCCCGGCTAGTGTTTTCTGACTATCTCGACCCTTCTGGATACGTTGGCGCACTCAAAATAATCATACGGATGACATAAAAATAAAATAATTTTAAATCTATTAAATTGGTTCCTGGCACGTCTGACACACGCGTCCCAACTAAATTATCGAAACTGTCGTATTTTTAACTTACGACAATTTTAATAAATTCAATATTCACTTATTACCATAATCACTCAGCAATATTCAACATTATCATCATAGTTAAACTAACTCTCATATCTCTAGTTATTTAAATCCGAATTAATTTCTAATTAATTATCCTAAACTAATCCCATAATTAAAAGCAGTTTTATTTAATTAATCTCATAATTAAAAGCCATAAAAATACGGGGTATTACATAACCATAGCGAAATCATAAAAAAGCAACTTGGGCCTCCTATAAATCAACCAATACCAAGCTTAATCGACCGGGGTTCCAAAACTATGTCGTTTTGACTTATTCTACAAAACTTTTGAAAAGCCATTAAAACACCCTCGAAATTTAAGCAAAAAGTCACCAAACTCCATGCAACTTCCACCACGATCCAACCCTACAAAAATAAAGGATTATTACTAGTAAAAAATATTACATCCCCTCAAAAATATTTCAGAATTAATGATATGCATAAAAATAATTATACAAAAATAACGAAGAAAAGACTTTTCAGGATACATGATATGCATAAAAATACTTATACAACAAAATCGAAGAAAAGACATTATGAATAAATTATTGTAGGATTTATACTTATAAAATAACATTCATGTGACCATAATGGAAGAGACATAAACATTAAAATCCTATAAAACCATGTTAATACAATTCTATATAAAAACATGCAAATTTTGGATTTTATGGTGGACAGCATGGATCTTTTTAAACATGATGAATCCTCAACCATGGTGTTTTGATACCACCTATTGGGATTTGACATTAAAATATTTTTTCTTTAGGACCTATGAGTTGTCATGTCTCATAAAACAGAATAACGTGAACTAGATATATGTAACTAGATCTAGGGTTTCGATCATCATACCTTTGTAGATCTAATAGGTGGTCCAATATAGGAGACACTAATAAAGAAGATGATATAGTTGATGTTTCACCATCATAAACTCTTTTTTAGATGAGTAAGACATCTTTGATATTCTAAAAGATTATCCAACCAAAGATCTGTGTGTGGGCACTCTTAGAGATGAAAACTTGGTGAAATAAGAGAAAAAATATTTCTCTCTCCTAACCCTCTATTAAAAACGTGGATAGTGTTTTATTTCACCCGCTCTAGGTGGAATATAGGATATACAAGGGACGTAAGTAAAATAATTAAATTAGCTTCCATATCGACATATGAAAAATTCTAATTTGCTTATATAATTCATTTCATTTCCTATTTTATTGTAATTATTTTTAGTAAATACTTACAACTGCACTTCTATTTAACTATATCAAAATTACTAGAACAAATAGTCCTTACTTGAAAAGTTAGATAGTACGTACATAATGTGTGTTGTATAATAAATATGGAATGTGACTTGGACCAATGATATTGTGACACCTTTCATTAGAAGAAGATCAACTCACTTCACTAAACGTGGTCATCGCATCATTTCCTTGGTCGGCTCGGTATTACTTCTAGTCAGCTAGATAACTAAGCATAGTAAATTGTTATTATTAATTCAAATCATCGGGCGCGTGTTCCACTATTGATAGTAGCTGAGATCTACAATTGGATAGTCAAAATAATCATGGTGGACATGGGGAGATCGACAAAAAACATATATTTTGAGTGATGTGAGAGGATAATGCTTGAGGGAGCAAATTTAAAGCCAGTAAATGACCCACTATTGGAATTTTTTAGAGACCATGTATATCAATAAGCGGCGAATGAATTCCCATTCACGATAAAAAGAAGGGTTGCCCGAAGACAACCATTCTACAGGTGAAATTCTTGGTAGTGAGATCTCCATTATATTAAAATGTGCTTATTTGTAGAACTATCCTTGATGCAGTCTTATCATTCAAATACATCACCAGTCGGCTCCAAACACCAAACGAGAAGGGGACAGTGTGCATAAGCCAATCGTGCACTAGGAGTTAATATTTTTCAACCTTGAATAATAAGAGAGATACTTTCAACACTAATGGGTTAGACCTAAGAGAAGAACCAAACGTGGGGTCTCTAGTCGAAGACGTGATGTAAGGGTAAGAATTTTATGACACCACTTAGAGAAAGTGGAAGGCACTGCTACAACTATGACCATGCAAAAATAAACGTGCTCGGTAAAGATGGTCACAAACAATTAATTCTAATTTTTATCTTAATCAATTTTATCTTTAAATTTAAACATACATCTAAGTGATAAAACAGATAAAGCAAACCAAGCATTCAACAAAGGCAACATTTCAGAAAAAAAAACCTTCCGGGTAAAACCTTTATTCACTTTATAAAATTTACAAATTGCAACTTACAAATTTTATAAATGAATCTACTATGATCCTCTCAGGAATCACAAGACCGCAACCTTCCTTCAACAATGATCCTCATAAGAATCATAATAACTGCCTTCGCCTTTAGCAGTGATCCCCTTGAGTTTCACAAGCCATCCATGGAGATGCCTTCTCCACAAAGGTGTATACAAGGATACAAAACTTTCGAGGGTTTAAACGAATTTACAAGAACGATTTTCAGGACGTATGTTATGAATAAAATGTTTTTTAGAACACTAAACAAAAAAGAATTTTGCAAAGGAAAAACAGACCAGGCAAAAGTCTTAGAAAGTCTGAACACGAAACATGTATTTATAGGACGTTCACAATTTTTAGGCTGCAACTCATTTGAATGAATTTCAAGGCTCATTCTAACATGAAAAGAAACTCGTTTGAATGAAACGAAATCTCATTTGAATAAGAAGGCTTTCTCCTTTTAACAAACTTCAAACAACCTTCTGATGAGTCAAAACAGTACGCCCTCAATCGACGTTCATTTGATAAAACTTCGAACAACCCTTCGAATGAAAACTCATTATCATTTGAATGAGTTTAAAAAAATATTTTTCTTTTCTAAAATTAAAAACTCCTGTTCTTTTTTAGTAAAAATAAACATCCCAATAATAAAGTATGTGAATTAATTTAATCACTAATTTGCTTTATACCTTTATGGTATATTGGGAAGTCTTCAAACTTGGAGATACTCAAGTTTGGTTCGTCATGACAGTTCGTTAGGATTTGTAACGGAATACGTCAAACTATCTTATAATATAAAAAGACCTAAACTATGAAAAATATTAGAAAAATTATTCTTATAAATCTCCCCCTGTGGCTATTCCAGAACAAAACAAACATTACCGAACACCAATTAAATTCAAAAATCTCATATAATAAAAATCGTACTACCCTTCCCACACCATAGAAATGGAATGGAATAAGACATTGTCTTCAAGTCTCCACTTGTTCTTCACTTTTCCAAATTTAGTCTTGATCCGGTGTGTCTTGATTTTTGCTTTTAGTACCTACACACATGAGACAAAGAAATATATATCTGTAATACCCCGTATTTTCTATGATATTTATTTTTGGGGATTAATTGAATTAAATGTTTATTAATTGGAAATTAATCCGGATAATAATATTAACGAGATGTGAGTTAGTATTTTATTATAATGTGTATACTTGGCATTATATGAATATTGGAAAATATTGAAATTATCACGAGATTGAAATACGACAATTTGGGAAACTTTGTTGGGACGCGCGTGACAGTCGCGTCAGGAATATAATTATTTGAATTAAAAAGTGAATTTTATTTTTATCACCCGTATGTTCATTTTGAGTGCGCCAACGCGTCCGGAAGGGTCGAGATAGTCAGAAAATACTAGCCGGGAGTTTAGTTTGGGTCCCGGGGTATTTTTAGGCCATACCGGCATCATAAAGGGTATTTTGGTAATTTTGTATTTTTGGGAATTAAAAGTGACGAAAATTAGAATAGAAATCTGACTTCTTCTTTAACCCACTAAACCCACTAACTACACTAAGAGACTTAATGGGCTACGGGAGAAGTTGAAATATAGTCCCAACTTACCAAAAACCAAACACACCTCCATTGTCATCATCCTTGGGAAGAACTTGTAGAGAGAGAGAGAAAGGAAAGAATTCTGCAGAAAGAGAGATAGAGGACAGATTCAACCTTCAAATTCAACATCAAATTCAGAGAAAGATTAAGGCAAGTGGTTTAAATTCATTTGATTCAAGCTATGCTTTTCCATGTTTAGGAATTTTCGAAATTGATCTTGGAAGATGATTTAGACCCATATATTGGAAGTTAAAAGCTATGAATTATGATAGGGATTGCATGTAGTAATATTCTGGACGAATTATATGTTCTAAACAAAACCATTGATGATCTAAAAATGGAGTTTAGAAGTAGTTTATTGATGTTCTTGAATGGGGAAGAAATCTGGAATTTTTTTTGATGTAGTCTTGATCTAAACAAAGCCTTTGAATGATGAATTATGGGTTTTAGAATGTTAATACTGTTGTAGAATGATAGTATGATGATATTGTAACCTTGTCTTAGAGTTTCATGCTTGAAAATGGTGTTTTGGGACGAATTGGTAACTGCAAAACGAAGCAGTCCGTAACCATACCTGGTGCGTTCGATCGATCGATGTTCTTCAGTCGATCGATCGACCACCATCGATCGATCGAAGGTAAAGGTCGATCGATCGACCTTCCCAGAATGAGTAAAGTTTTTCCCTAATTAAATTTTAATGGTGTTAATACTTGAATGATATTATTGGAGACCTTATGAATACCCTTAACCTTAAGGAAGACCAGTAGGCATGATTATGAGATTGGACCTTAATTGGAATCCAATTTGAGGAATTATTCTAAATTAATGAAATTCGATAATTGAGATAATATTTGGGTTAATAGGGTAAATTTGAATAATTTGATGAAATAAGGTTTGGGGCAGAAGTAAAGACCTTAAGTGTAAAGATGTTATATGGGGGAATAAGAGGAACTTAATAGTCTATTCGAGATAGGTTTTAAGTTTAAGAGACTACGACGTGAGACGTGTCGACAATTTAATTTCTATATTATCGGGATACTTGAAATATATGAATTTGGAATAATGGTATAAAGATGTAGAGTATGCCTTTATTAATATCGAGATATCTAAGATGTGTGAATGCTTAGTATATAATTGTATGTGTATGACATACCTACCATACTTGCTATCACGGGAGGTTTACGTTCGCTTAGGGCCTTCTTATCCTTGTGTTGCCCGGATTTAGATTGGTTACCTCGATGAACATAGGTCATAGAAGGACTTATTGGGATATTAATAAGTTTGTTGATCGTGGGAGCGTAGGTATGTGCGTGACCCATGTGATGTGACTGTGTTCGCCTCCACAATTTGTGATGTTGTTATCTGAACGATTCCTGAGAGATTCGGAATGCGTGATCCTTATGTACGTGATGTACCGGGATGGATAGCAGAGTATGTGTGCACCGCAGCTTAGCCTTTGGGTGCTTGTATTGTATATTTATGATGTGAAAATATACGGTTAAACGAGAAGGAATTTACTATGTTAAATTGTGAGTATAGTTATGGTAATGTTATGTAGATAAAAAGGGAACTTATATCTATAAATGGTTTTGTTAATAATTGGGAATCCGAGAATTAAAGTAGAACTCTATATTTAATTGTTAAGGTTGGAAATTAAACGTGAACCGAGTAGTAGTGTTAGAAACTCTTCAGAATTAGATAGTTATGAGATAACACATGAATGGGTACAGGAACGTTATGAGTGCACAGTTAGACGAGAGGTGAGTATCTCAAGTGAGAGCACGTCCTAACATGTATTTTGCATATACTGTTTTAAATGTTTTTAAAGCACTTGCAGGTTTTTAAAATATCTCCACATTCGGGCTCTGACCCGTTTGCTTTCAAATCTATTTTTGTAAAACCATTTTTAGGTGCCCAGCCACAAGGACACCATGCATAGGATTTTCACTCAGATGACGAGCTGTAGCTGCTTGTGGAAGCTACTGGTATTTGCTTTTAGACGCTTATATCATTTGGATTCCATACTCAGTATTCCTCAGTTGTAGGGCATGTTGCCCAATTTCTATTAGAGACATTTCCATTTCAGTTTTTCAGACTTTGGCATGTATTGATTCAGTATTCAGTATTTCGTTACTTACTTCAGTTGTGGGATTTTGTTGTGAGGAGTTTTTCCTCCAGATTTATTTATATCATGTGTTGGTTATTCTATTATTTCGTTATGGTGAATGGTGATATTATTCTTGCTTTAAATCTTTTACTGCATGTTAATCAGGCTTTAATTAAAATTTGGCAACTTATTTTTTAAATACTAGGTGGTTAGTAATAATAAAAATGTTTTCGACAGTGATGCTATCAACTGAGCCAACTTGGCATTTTGATTTAATTTAATAAAGGAGTAGCTACCCGGTATTTAATTAGTCGGGGTGTCACAATATCATGACGCATCAAGAGTTTGAATAGGAAATAAAACTTTAATTAAATTCTCCCCCATAAATCAAACTCATCAAATCTCATTTTTTTTCATTTTCTCTCCCCCTTTTTTTATCCGAAATAGACAAAGAAGTAGAAACATAACTTTAAAATAGAGCATCACGAATATGAAGAAAATATCATCACAAAAGATATAAATCAAGCATGTATAATGATATTATCAAAGGCAAACACGACTAACTATTTTTGAAAGTTTTCATTTTTTAAAACAAACTAAATTTCACAAATACAACATACAATACCATATATAATATATGCAAAATATGTCAAATAACAACCGGCACACATATATAGGTATAAACGACCATAAAACATGACACAAAATACATAAGCTTTAAACACTAACATAGTGTCGGTGTGTCTAAATACGTGGGATGGAATAATGGGCGTGAACTAGATATAAATGAATTATGACCAAAACACTCTAATATGTTTAAGAAGTTCTAATTGACTGCAAAATTTTATCAAACTAATCTTTAGCCTCAAGTGACAAATAAAGTTGTACCTAATGAATAAAATAAGCATAATGCACACAAGCCTAGATTTTTTACGATTCTACCAAATAATAGCATCATGACACAATCGTTAAACCTAGGACATAATGTGCAAACACGTTGATCTTAGACTAAACTCCCCCAAAAAATCAACATAATCATATTTTCTATTCTTTTCTAAGTCATGATTCTTTCAAAGAACTATCTTTTCTTTTAAGATATTCTAAGTTGGCCCTTTTGGCAATTTTTACTCTTTTATTGCCTTTATTTTTTCTTGAGCTCTTTTCAACGGTGGCTTTCATGCAAAATCAACCTGTCTTTCACAGCTCTTTCTCGTGTACACCCATATTTTTCAATAATAAACAAATATCCTCACGGGCAACGGTTCTTACATGCACAAGTCTACCTAATTCATAGATATGCGTAGATAATAAGATTGAGAGGAGAACATCTCACCAAACTCAAATATACATAGTGAAGTTAAAATCCAACAAACTCGTGCATGTGTGTGCGAAGGCATATACAAAGTCAAATTCATTAAGCAAATCAAGTTCAAAATAACTCCATAAACATGGTTAAGATCGATGTAAGTATCTAAAGTCATAACTAAATGTCCTAGCCACATAGAATATGCATAGTGAATTGGATTTAAACACACCAGTATGCCATACCAAATGTGTAAAACTAAAATACATAAAAATAAAAAAACTTTTTGTATTTTTCAAAAATAAATACACATCTCATAACACTAGCAAATATATATATATCGTGACGCGCAACTAGAGTATGATAAACAAAATCATGCACACAATCATCCATAAGATATAACATGTGAAGCATCATGTGCAAGCATGTGAGAATAAATAAGTCTAATATCTAGCTCCTCCAAAATAGATTTTCTAACCCCAAATAGATGTATACTTAACGTGTCGGTATTCAGGAACCAAGGGAATACTAGACTTCAACTTCCTAAGACCTCTTCCAAGATCATAATAAAATCGCATAAGGTGACCATTCATACCACAATTCAAACATGTGTAAACGCGAGAAATGATACCAATGGGTTGGCCTTTTCTAACGTCCTTGGATGCGATTGACCCTCTAAAATAAACAATGGTCTTTGCTTTGACATCGGAAGCATTTGAAACATGTAAGTCAGTACCATTACTACTAGAACTATTTGAGTATTTTAAATCATCTTTAACTTCAAAATTTTAGACTCAAGCAAAGAATTATACTCTTCTAATTTTAGGGACTCCTTCATATATTCAATCATTCCTAAAAGGTTATCGCGTTCCCCCTCAATGAAAGCAAACTTATCCCTAAGAGTCTTCTCCCATTCATTAAAATTATTCATCAAAACACTATCCTCAATAGAACATATATTAACCATAGAATTTTTCCAGTCCTTTAATTTTTTTCTCTAAAACTAGGACTCTATCACCACTCTCTTACTTGGATAAATATAAAATTTTAAATTCACGATCCATGTCCACAAGCTTTTCGCGAAAGAAATCCACTTAAGTTTGAATCATTTGCAAAAGATCCGCAGCAACTCTAAAACAAAAATTTCCTATTTCAAGAATCTCAATTCTTTTAGAAAACTTCAAATTCAAACGATTTAAGTCATCAAAACTATGAGAATCCATTGAGAGAAGAACAAATAAATCAAGAGAGATGAATAGTAAACCACCCTAAAACAACACTAAACAAGGACCTAACACAATAAAATAGTGCAACCCACTCTGATACCACTTGTGAGGGAAAGAATGCTCGGATGCCGCTTACAAAAAGTGGAAGACACTGATACCACTATGAGCATGCGAAAATAAACGTGCTCGGTAAAGATGATCACAAATAAAAAATTCCAATTTTTATCTTAATCAATTTTATCTTTTTATCCTAAACATGCATCTAAGTGATAAAACAGATAAAGCAAACCAAGCATTCAACAAAGGCAAAGTTTCAAAAAAAAATTCCTTTCGGGTTAAACCTTTTATTTACTTTATAAAATTTACAAATCACAACTTATAAATTTCATAAGTGAATCTACTATGATCCTCTCAAGAATCATAAGACCGCAGCCTTCTTTCAGTAATGATCCTCACAAGAATCATAAAAACAACAGTCCTCCTTCAGCCTCAGTCTTTGTCTTCAGCAATAATCCCCTCAAATTTCACAAGTCGGTCATGGAGAAGCCTTCCCCACGAAGGTGTATACAAGGATTAAAAACTTTTTAAGATTTAAACGAATTCATAAGAATGATTTTCAGGATGTATATTGTGAATAAAAAGTGTTCAGAACACTAAATAAAGAAGAACTTTTACAAAGGATATGCATAAATGAATCTGGTAAAATTCTTAGAAAATCTAAACATGAAACGGGTATTTATCAGGCGTTCACAAATTTTTCGAGGTAGAAACTCATTTATGTTTGATCGAGAAAAGAAACTCGTTTGAACGAAACAAAGTCTTATTTGAACGAGAAGGCCTTCTCGTCTTCAAATGACCTTCTGACAAGTCAAAACAGTACCCCCTCAATTGATGCTTGTTAGATAAAATTTTGAACGACCCTTCTAATGAAAACTCATTCTCATTTGAACAAGATTCCCATCTCGTTTGAATGAGGTCAAAAAAATATTTTTTTTCGAAAATAAAAAACTCCTGTTCGTTTTTAGTAAAAATAAACATCCCAAAATTAAAGTCTGTTAATTAATTTAAACACTATATTACTTCTTACCTTTGTGGGATGTCGAGAAGTCTTCAAACTTGGAGATGTTCGAGTTCGATTTGTCATGATGGTGCATGACGATTTATAATGGGATATGTCAAACTAGCCTAAAATATAATAAGGCCTATACTATCAACAATATTAGAAAATTATTCTTACACCCAATTCCACTATACGACTATCGCCCAGAGAGGGTGGTATACGTGAGATGATCACTCACAGTTAGAAAAAGGGAAGAATTATTTTCCTTTAAAAAGCACCATAAGACGTTTGCGTGGTGCCATGAGGATCAAGCATTGGTGCCTCGGTGATGAATCGTCAGCTGAAGGTGGAGCCAACTAGCTGACCAATAAGGTAGAAGAAGAGGGCGTTCATCCATGAAAGGAACTGGTCTATACACATTGAGGTAGGTAAATTAATTCAATTAGGTTTCACTTGGGATGTCAAGTATCCCTAATGGCTATTGAAAAATCGTAATGATTCAAAAATTGAACGACAAGTGGAGATTATGTATTAATTATTTATACATAAATGAAGCATGTTTAAAGGACTCAAACCCTCTATCGAGGATTCACACCCTTATGGATGCCATGGGTGAGCATGAGACCTTTTCATTTATGGATGAGTATTCTGGGTGTAATCAAATCCGAATGTATCACGCCGATGAGGAGAAAACCTCATCCATAACTGACATGGGATGTATTGTTACCAGGTAATGCCATTCTTCTTAAAAAAATGCAAGGGCCACCTACCAAAGGCTAGTAAATCGAATGTTCGAGTACCAGATACAGAATACCATGGAGATGTTTGTGAATAATATGTTAGCAAAGATATTAAAAGGAGAGGATCATGTAACTAACCTTGAGGATAATTTTAAAATTGTTAATCGATACAAAATGAAATTGAACCACAAGAAATGAGTTGTCGGAGTGGCGTCAGGGAAATTTCTGGGATTTATGGCTATGTGTAAGGGGATAAAAGATAACCAAAAAACATCTGAGCAATATTGAATATAAGGATCCCAAAAACTATTAAGAAAGCCCAATTGCTGACTGAAAAGGTGGTGACACTAAACTGGTTTGTGGCAAAGCAACGGACACGTGCATTCCATTTTCAAACTCTGAAGAAGGTAGACAGACGAGTGTGAACAAGCCTTCCAAGACCTGAAATCTTACCTAACAGATGTCATGCTCATGTCAAAGCCAATAGCTGGAGTAGAATTATGCCTATACGTCTCTGTTTCTGCAATGGCAATTAATTCAGTTATGATTCGAGATGATAAAAATGAAGGACTCCTTTAAGTTATACCATGTATTTTTAGTATACTTCAAAGTGTTGAGGTATGCCACTGATTCACATTGAATAACAACCAAGATTCATTAAAATCTTGATTTGTTTGGGATTTAATCAAATCAACCCAATCTTTTAACAATCTTATTAATAAATCCTTATCGTGAATCTCTTTTCGAGCATGGTTTTCCATGTTGCGAAAAACGTGCAAAGTTCACAATATGTATCTAGACTCGAGGAACACCACCCTTAATGCATTCATGCACACGTATTCACTGTCGGTGATAAAGACATTGGGGCATGCAAATGACTCGAATAACATTTTCAACCGACCTCAAAGCCCGGTGAAATTCTCTTCTTTCTCTGTTATTAAAAGGGCAAAAGCAATGTTAAAGGTACATCTACATGAGATTAACTTACCGTATCAAACAACAACATCTTGTACCGGTTTGTCTTGTAAGTGAAATCGAAGATAAAAAGTAAGGGAAACCACTTTGCCAATAAAATAGATTTCAGATTATCCCAAATAATGTCTTCAACCTCACTCGTTGACTCATTCATATGATACTAGTTGGCATAATTGTCAATATGAATTTCCGAATCAATTCAATTTTTTTGTTTTGGATTATTCCATATTTGGACAAAACCTTTGAGTCAAAGATTATGGCTTGAGTATGATTACTTTTTAAGCCAGTGGCGCGTTTGTTTGAAGACCGTAGCGGCCAAGTTAGAGTGCCTACATCTTCGTGTTGTGTTTCGTGCCACGTTTCATCTTTAATGTTCAAGTATCTCTCGTGTATAAATGTGCATGTTTTTTATCATTGGATATTTATTATTGGGTCTTGTTTTTAAATTTTTTTATAAAATATTATTTAAGAATTGTTTTGAAAAGATTTCCAAATAAATATAATTACATCTTAAAGTCATTTGAATAACTTATGATAAGCACTCAAAAGTGTACATTTTATACTCCGAATAGACGTATTTTAGTTACTAATTCTCGATAATTTGGGTCTTATGCGCTTTATTGTCTATCTTGTAGGTCGAATGCACATTGCAGTGTTCAAACACGTATTTCAAAGCAATTGTGTAGATTATGGAGCTAATTACCAATCCCGTAAGCCTAGCCTACCCTAACCTAGCCTAAACTCTATCCCGACCCGTGTATGTTTAGTTTGTGCCTTTTATATTTTTCTTAGATTTTTAGTTTGAGTCGTTTTATTTTTAGGTTTTATTTTAGATTTATTTAGAATTTCTAAGTTTATTTTCTATTTTTATATTTTATTTTCATAATTTTATTTTGATTTTAATTTTTTTAGTTTTAATTTTTTAGTCTTATTTTATTAGGATTTGTTTTGTAGGAAATCATTTATTTTTTAATTTTATTAGATTTTACATTTTCTTTTTAGGATTTTAGTTTTAATAGATTTTTATTTTTTATCTTTTTATTTCTTTTTAGTTTCATTTTTAACTGAGTCTTTATTTTTATTTTTAGAGTAGGAATTTAATTTTTAGATTTTTAGTTTTAGTAGTTTTATTTTTATTAGTTAGTTTTATTTTATTAGGGTACAAATTAAACACACACATATAAACCCATTCATACCCTACTATTATACACACTTATACACCCAAATACACCCTCACCCTCACCAAACTTCCATACACCTTCTCACACACTACCCCCTCCACCTCATCTTCCCCACTCAACCTTTAAACCCATTTCTCTCTCCTCACCTTCATTAACCCAAAACCTCCAACAACACTTCTCTCTCCTCTCCTCCACTAACCCAGTAAAACCCAATGGACTTAACCCCTCTGTCCTGACCCGAATCCAACCAGACCAACAGCATTAACCCGCTAAACACCACCCGAAACTGCCGGCGAAACCCGACTTCGAACCCACCTCTCCATCCCCTGCTATATCTACCTCTTCCAAACCCATTTCCCAAATGAAACCCATGAACCCATTTCCCTTTACTCCAAGCCAAAAACGATTTATGCACCTGTTCAAAACCAAACCAAACACAAAGACCAAGTCAACTTGAAGAACGTGTGTGCTCGCGTTCAAATGATCAAACCATATATAAAACCTTTTTAACACAAACAAACCCTAAACATGCAGCAGTATGTGATTGAATAAATTGATAATCTACGCAAGAACATTCAAACACATGCAATTAAGGAAAAATCCCCCTCAGGGGCAAAACCATTTATTTTCACTATAATTTGTAAGAAAACGGCTTACAATCGGATTACAATGAAAATACAAGTTGACTAAGAATTACCCTCGGGTATCGGATTCTGTAGTCGCGGCTGGAATTATCCCTTTCCAGTAGGGCTGCAATGAAGAAGAAGAATGGTCACCTCCACAAGGGTTGAACAAACCAAAGTTGTGTTCTTGGGTTGCAAAAGGATTCACAAAGGTTTGGCAATGATGTGTGAATCAAAACATGAGTCTTGGGACTCAAAAATATGAAGACTAGATGTATTTGGACTCTCAAATTCGTCTCCTAAAGTCTTGCAAAACAACTCCCCCGAAGTTGGTATTTATAGGAAAAAATATGAAGAGTCCCACGTTCTTAAAACTCTAAAATTCTATCCAGCGTACAAAAAAAACAGCATTCTTTAAGGAATTTTCTCTATCTTCAAAAGGTCATAACTCCTTCACCGTAGCTCGGATTGAGGTGTCGTTTTTTTCCAGTATCTTCGTTGCGGCGATCTCTTCAACTTTCTAGTTGACCAGACCTCCGAACTATGGATGTGAAATTACGAAAATGCCCTTGAACTCTCCTATTGTGCCTTTTTTTCACTGTTTTGACTTCCCTTGCGTACCACTTGCATTAAGTCCCTAAAATCTTGGAACGTGAAGTCATTGAGGAAGATGTGGGACATATTAGTGGAGATAATGCATGCTTGATTCTCGGAATTCGGATAGAGGCCGTCATGTGAGATCGTGAGGAGACGTGCCAAATGTAGCGGCGTACGACATAAATAAATGAAACATTTCGGACATGTGAAAAATGTCCTTACAAATCTCCCCCTATGTCTATGCCGGTACATACATAAAAAATCCGAATTATCAAATATGAAATTGCCTATACAAATCTACCCTCCCATGAACCCAAAACTGGAAAAGGTACAAATGAATAGTCTTCATCGTTTGTTCTTTAATTCTTCAGGAATCTCAAAACTTTTCTCATCAGGGTGTGCAACATATAGATCTGCAATCTTCATACCTACACACATGAGACAAAGCAAATACCACGTGACATATCGAGTTTGAAATGAGATAACATGGATATCAATATATGATAAAAACATAAGCAACATCTCAAAAACTCCCCCAAAATTCAAACTCCCCCATAATATGATAATTCTTTCTCCCCCTTTTTATGATGTCCCCAAATGGACAAATTAGAGAAATAAATCAAATAAGCAAGTGCGGGGTGTCACTAGGATAAAAACACACCATGAATAAACAGAAAGCAACCAAGTCAATGATAGCGTAAATGAAGTGGTGTGATCAAATTCGATAGGAAAATCAATGCATACAAACATGACATATGTGCACGATGAATATTGGATATTCCTAGCGAATGAACTCAAATGCTTCCTTTGGTGTAAAAGAGTGACAGTATAAGATATTGACTCAATCAAATCAACAAATCAAAGCTCAAAATGATTTTCACACCAATAACGTCCAAAATGATTTTATGATTTTTCAGGACTTTCAAGGAAGTGCAAACCCGTTTAGATTCTCCAACCAAACTCCCTCAGATATTGTATTGAATAGAGGCATTCTAAATTCTCAAACTTTGGAGAATTGATGGTGAAACCTAAGTGGCCCATATTTGGCATGAATTGCTTTTTATTGCCTTTAAATTTTTTTTTGGGGCTCTTTTAACCTCTTTGGACCTCGGATATTAAAATTCCTCCATTTTTTAGGTCCTTTTTAACGGTGGCTTTTGCGCAAAGGATAGATGATTACCTTTCGCAGCCCCTCCCCGTTATACAAAAACACACAGTCTCACCAAAACTGTTTTTACATGCATTCCAATCTTGTCAAGTTTTATCGCATATTGTACATTGTATAGACATGATTGAGATGAAAACACGCAAGCCAACATGAGATAGACAAGTACAATAATCAAATATAGCCGTGCATGTGTGCAATAAAGGATATAGGAGTCAAACATGTAGGAAGATATCACTAATTACATCTCAAAGACTCCTATCAATGTAAAGCACATGGATGAAATGATGTAGCCTCTCAAATCTCTATCAAACAGTCACATGGATAAATGGAATAAAGTTGTGACTTGGCTATCTTACATGCTCATCCATAAAAGAAGAAAAATACAAAAATCTTTTTGGATTTTTTCAAAAATTTGGAGAAATAAAATCTTTTTGTTCTTTCTCAAAATTTTTCTTAAAGGAAAATCTTTTTGTATTTTTTTCAAAAGAAATATAAAAAGCAAAAGGAATAAAACAAAGCTGTACAACAAAGTAATGGTACATATAAAACAGACTAGCAATAGGAAGCATATGATATGAACATGAAGAAGCATCCTATTCTAGACATAGACCAACCCCTCAGTCAACTGTGCAAATCCCTAAAGATTTCCTAAGACTCTCAAATCTAAGGGCATCTACAGGTTTCGTGAAAATATCGGCTAACTGACGGTCGGTAGGAACAAAACTCAGAAATACGACTTTCTCTTCAACTAACTGACGAATAAAGTGCTCACGTATCCTGATGTGTTTTGTGCGCGAATGCTGAACTGGATTGCGGGATATGTGTATCGCGCTCGTGTTATCACAGGAAATGGTCATGGTGTCCTGTGATATCCCATAATCCTCCAGCATTTGCTTCATCCACAAGAGTTGTGTGCAACAACTCCCGGCGGCTATGTACTCAGCCTCCGCAGTGGACAAAGGGATGGAATTTTGCTTCTTGCTCAGCCAGGAGACAAGAGCAGAACCAAAATAGAAACACCCACCAGAAGTGCTCCTACATCCATCTACATCCCCAGCCCAATCGGCATCCGAGTAGGCGGACAGACGGTCATCGGTATCAAAGGAATACCAAATCCCGTATGAGAGAGTCCCACTTACGTATTTAATAATACGTTTTAGAGCATGTAAATGTGACTCTTTTGGGGATGCCTGATAACGCGCACAGACTCCAATACTAAAGGCGATGTCGGGACGACTGGCAGTCAAGTAGAGGAGACTACCTATCATACTCCGATATAAGGTTTGCTCTACGTCCTTGCCTGAAGTGTCCTTACTAAGCTTGGTAGTGGTACTCATAGGTGTACGTGCATGCTTAGCGGAGTCTAAACCAAATTTCTTCACTAGGTCTCTAGCATACTTGGATTGGGAGATGAACATCCCATCCTCTAGTTGACGAACCTGGAGACCAAGGAAGAATGTAAGCTCACCAACCATGCTCATCTCAAACTCACTTTTCATCTCCTCCTCAAAGTGGTGAGCATGCTGGGAGCATGTGGATCCAAAGACTATGTCGTCCACATAGACCTGGGCAACCAAAATAGCACTGTCATCTCTCCTGACAAACAACGTCATATCTACTCCCCCTCTCTTGAAGCCACGAGCTAAGAGATAAGAAGTAAGCCTCTCGTACCAAGCACGGGGTGCTTGCTTCAAACCATACAAGGCTTTCCTCAGATAGTAGACGTGCTCAGGGTGCTGAGGGTCTTCAAACCCTTTTGGTTGTTCCACATAAACCTCCTCCTGTAGAATGCCATTCAAAAAGGCACTCTTGACATCCATCTGATACACCTTGAAGCGCAGATGACATGCGATGGCGAGCAGAAGACGGACGGACTCAAGCCTCGCAACAGGAGCAAATGTCTCCCCAAAGTCTACACCCTCTATCTGTGTGTAGCCTTGAGCGACCAACCTAGCCTTATTTCGGATTATGGTACCATTTTTATCCATTTTGTTCTTAAAAATCCACCGGGTACCTATCACATTAATCTCACTAGGTCGGGGGACAAGTTCCCAGACATCATTCTTTTTAAACTGAAGCAACTCATCCTGCATAGCAGATATCCAGTGTTCATCCTTGAGTGCTTCTTTATGGTTCCTGGGCTCGACTTTGGACGTGTAGCAAAGATGGCTAACAACGTTCTCTAGCTGAGCACGAGTCTTGACCCCTAGAGTGGGATCACCAACAATGGCAGAAGGGTCATGACTCTTGCGAACCCAAGCAGGTGTGTCCCCTAACACAGGAGTAGGATCCACAGAGTGTGAGAGAGGAACAGGTAAATCACTGTCAGAACAATCCTCATCCTCACACTGAAGGTTAGGATCAATAACCGTCGGAGGTTCGTCATCTTGCACGGTGACGTTTATTGATTCCATAATCTTAGAGCTCTTCAGGTTAAAAACCCGGTACGCTCTGCTATTCGATGAATATCCTAGAAATATTCCCTCGTCGCTTCGGGAGTCAAACTTTCCTAATTGCTCTTTATCCCGTAGGATGTAGCATTTACTCCCAAAGACACGGAAATATGCCAGGTTGGGCTTCTTGCCAGTCCACAACTCATAAGGAGTGTGAAGTGTGTGTGGACGCAGATACACCCTATTCACCGTGTGGCATGCAGTAGACACTGCCTCTGCCCAAAATCTCCTAGAAACTTTACGACCTAGAAGCATAGATCTAGCCATCTCTTGGATCGTTCTATTCTTTCTCTCAACAATCCCATTTTGCTGAGGAGTTCTCACAGCAGAAAACTCATGTTTGATCCCAAGGCTATCACAGTACAAATCAACCTTTACTTCCTTGAATTCAGTGCCGTTGTCACTACGTATTCTGTTAATAGTGACACCGTGTTGATTTTGCAGGACACGGCACTTGGTCGTTAAGAAATCTACAGCATCGGATTTCTCTCTCAGAAAACCTACAATGGAGTATCTGGAGAAATCATCTACCATCACGAGGATGTACCTCTTACCACCTAGACTCTCAGTACGAGTGGGACCCATAAGATCCATGTGAATCAACTCCAGAACACGAGAGGTGGTAATGGAATGTAACTTCCTATGAGGACTACGAATTTGTTTTCCCAACTGACAGGGTCCACAAACGGTCGAAGTTGACTTTCCAAGAGATGGTAAGCCACGTACTAGGTCCTTTTTAGATAAACGATTGAGATCTCTAACGTTCACGTGACCTAGACGTTGGTGCCACAGATCCATAGGAGTGATCGTGGCGCTGTTGCAGACAAGTGAGGATGTGGGCTCAGTCCCATAGCAATTATCCTCGGTCCTCACCCCTTGCATCAAAAGTTTACCGGCTTGATTGTAGACTTTACACGCGTCCCGATCAAACTTTACTGCAAATTTAGTGTCGCACAGCTGGCTAATGCTGAGAAGGTTTGCTTTCAAACCTTTGACGTACAAAACATTTTCTAGCTTAGGAAAACCAGGTAACTCGATAGTACCTCGTCCTATAATGCTAGACTTACTCCCATCTCCAAAGGTGACTCTGCCATCTTGATAATCCTCAAGAGTAGTAAAAAATGAGGCATCACCTGTCATGTGTCTGGAGCACCCACTATCAAAATACCACTGTGAGGTATTATGTGCTTTGAGAGCAACATGAACAACAAAGGCCTTTTTATCTTTCTTAGGCACCCAAGCAGAGATGACCTTTTGTTTGCCTTTGTTGGTTTTATCTGGAATGTAAGAAGCATTCACTAACGGCGAAGACATCCGTCGGAATTCTTTCATCAAACTCTGAGTCGTGGCAGCTAAGAACTCAACTCGCTCTCTCAGACTAGAAAACTCATCAGTATGTCGTGGTGGAGCAGTAGTACGTCGTGTCCGACCCATGCTATAGCAAGTTTCCCTAAGGTGGCCTTTTCTTTTGCAATAAGTACAAAAGAGCTCAGTCAAAGGCGGACCTTGGTTTGCTTTTCTTGGTCGAACTCTCCTTCGAGGTTTTTTACGGTGACCATAAGGAGTTGTAGTAAACTCAGGAACTGGTCCAGGTGCAATTTGCGACGTGGAGGCACCATCATATCCAATTCCTTGACGATCACCAAAACCTAAAGCGGGGCCGAGGAGCATCTTTCCCATCTTCCCAGATCTGTCCTCGATTTGTACCTTGACTTCCCGTGCTTTCTCAAGATCATGAGTCAGCTGGGCAACAAGGGCTTCAAGTTTCTTCCGAGTCTCCACGGAGGAATGGAGTTGACTCGTAAGACTAGCCACTTGCTTGATCAAGTCCCCTCTCTCTTTCTCTAGAGTACTCTCTCTCTCTCTAAACAAATTCTCATTCTCGACACAGGTAGATTCTCTCTCTCTCAGGGCGGTGCAGGTGGAGAACTCTCTTTCTCTCGCTTTCCTTAAATCTTCCTCTAGGCAAGTGATCTTAAGAACTAACGCTTTGTTACGCTTTTTAGTTTTAAAAGACTCAGAATATAACTCAGCGTAGGCGCGTTGTATATCACTCTCGCTCTCACTTGTGTCATCCTCCCCCTCACTCACATCGATCTCACTATCGAGGTGTCCCTGTGAAGCATCATCCTCGTCGTCGTGAGGAGAACTAGGAGTGCTCACTTGGCTGGCCATGAATGCGGTGAAGTTACACTCATGCGGTGACTCATCTCCAGAATCCACCGTCTCGACCTCACTGTCGTCACTAAGGGTAGCATTAAGGACAACTTTTCCTTTCTCTCTATTCAGACGATTGGCACACTCAAAAGCTCTATGACCCCTACCATCACACTCAAAACATCTCTCACTTTCTTTCAGAGAAGGATTTTTGGAAACTTTTTCATTTTTCTTTTCAAACTTATTTTTCTCAAATTTATTTTTATCTTTAAAATTGCCATTTTTCTTAAATTTGAGAATCCTCTTGAATTTTTTTGCGAAAAGAGCCAAATCATCTAAGTCAAAATCGCACTCAGAATCTGACGTGTCAGTCTCTCTCTTTCTAGATGACTCTACCCTCTTTCTAGCTGACCCCTCACTCCTTCTCTCTTGGGCTTTAAGAGCAATTTCCTTATCTTTAGATTTAGCATTTTTAGGGAACATATCAATTTCATAAGTTTGCAAATCTCCTACAAGTTCTTCCAATTTTAGCGTATTTAAATTACCCATAGAATTTAGCACAGTGACTTTAGGGATAAAACGCTTAGGTAAAGAACGAAGAATCTTTTTAACAACTCTAGCATTCAGAATTTGTTCACCAAGATTAAAACTAGTATTCACAATGTTAGAAAGTCTAGCATAAAATTCATCAAAGCATTCAGAATCATGCATGGTGATTGTTTCAAATTGAGTTGTCAAGTTTTGCAACTTAGACTCTTTCACAGCATTAGTTCCTTCATGGGTGAGTTGTAAAACATCCCATGCCTCTTTTGACGTGGTACACGTCATTATGCGTTGGTCAGAAATAGCACTTAGACCCTTAGAATTAAAAGATGACCATTTAATTTCTTCATCAGACCAAGAAATGTCAGGTTTCAAGTTGGTCACATTATCAACAGTCACGGTGGGAGGAGTCCACCCTCGTTCAACCAAAATCCAGACACGTTCATCAATGGCTTTTAAAGCCGACCTCATACGGGCTTTCCAATAAGCATAATTTGTCCCGTCAAAAATAGGCATTTTATAATATGACTTCTCCATTTGAACACGCACTTTTTCAAAAATCAATTTTTTCAGAAAATTGATATCTTAGAAAAATTTTGCGGAAAAAAAAAGGAATACGCGATAGATTAGCGTAACCTGCTCTGATACCAATTTGAAGAACGTGTGTGCTCGCGTTCAAATGATCAAACCATATATAAAACCCTTTTAACACAAACAAACCCTAAACATGCAGCAGTATGTGATTGAATAAATTGATAATCTACGCAAGAACATTCAAACACATGCAATTAAGGAAAAATCCCCCTCAGGGGCAAAACCATTTATTTTCACTATAATTTGTAAGAAAACGGCTTACAATCGGATTACAATGAAAATACAAGTTGACTAAGAATTACCCTCGGGTATCGGATTCTGTAGTCGCGGCTGGAATTATCCCTTTCCAGTAGGGCTGCAATGAAGAAGAGGAACGGTCTCCTCCACAAGGGTTGAACAAACCAAAGTTGTGTTCTTGGGTTGCAAAAGGATTCACAAAGGTTTGGCAATGATGTGTGAATCAAAACATGAGTCTTGGGACTCAAAAATATGAAGACTAGATGTATTTGGACTCTCAAATTCGTCTCCTAAAGTCTTGCAAAACAACTCCCCCGAAGTTGGTATTTATAGGAAAAAATATGAAGAGTCCCACGTTCTTAAAACTCTAAAATTCTATCAGTCGTACAAAAAAAACAGCATTCTTTAAGGAATTTTCTCTATCTTCAAAAGGTCATAACTCCTTCACCGTAGCTCGGATTGAGGTGTCGTTTTTTCCAGTATCTTCGTTGCGGCGAGCTCTTAAACTTTCTAGTTGACCAGACCTCCGAACTATGGATGTGAAATTACGAAAATGCCCTTGAACTCTCCTATTGTGCCTTTTTTTCACTGTTTTGACTTCCCTTGCGTACCACCTGCATTAAGTCCCTAAAATCTTGGAACGTGAAGTCATTGAGGCAGATGTGGGACATATTAGTGGAGATAATGCATGCTTGATTCCGGGAATTCGGATAGAGGCCGTCATGTGAGATCGTGAGGAGACGTGCCAAATGTAGCGGCGTACGACATAAATAAATGAAACATTTCGGACATGTGAAAAATGTCCTTACACAACTTAATAAAACTCACATGTTTTAAACCCATTGAACCCCAATTCCCTTATTACCCCCAACCACCACTTTTAACCCTTTCCAAAAATAACCCTCACCCAAATCAGATTTTTGTGACCTCACACCTCTCAAACCTCATGTGCACACACCCTATGCTCCTCTCATTAACTTAATTGTGTTTGTTTGAACAAGGTGCCCATATCGTCCAAATGACATTCAAATTAACATCAAACGAGAAAATTTTGTATCTCGAAAAAATATTATGTCAAGCTCATTCGAAGTCTGATCGAACGAGATTGGCATATTCGTTCGAACGAGGTTTTGTTTGGTTCGAAAGTGATATACAATTTCATTCTAATGACCTCTTGTTATAATTCGAACGAACCCTGAGGAAAAGTGTCACCTCGAAAAATGTGGTTTCTATGTAAAGGAGTGTTGGCATCAGTTTTGCAGTGACTTTTAGTGAAATCAGTTTGCTATACACATCCAAAAGCCTTCAAACCCTAGTTTTCACCCATATTGTTTAAGATCCAAGTTTCAATTTATATAAGCTTTGAGATCTTTATTTGGGAACCTTAGTTTAATACTATTTTCATCTGAGTATTTATTTCGTGTAGTGGAATTCATACTTCTTATTGTTTACATACGGTGAAATCCGTGTTCAGATCCATAGATGGTTGTTGAGCATGTTCGGTGGATACCGAAGTATGTGTGGACTCACATGTTGTGGCAGCTTTGCGTATGGAGTCTTGCTTGTCACTGTACAGAGGTAGAAGGAATGAAGAGTGTCAAGGCTTGTAAGGGCGTCGAGTCAATTGTGTAAGTCTACTGTCGTGTCCTTTTATAATTTTGTATATAATGAATTTACATGGCAAGGTTGTCCGATGTTTTCTCGTTGTTGGTTCTTCTCATACATCGGCATGTTATGTGTTTGATTTATTTTCTCTTGATAATCACCTAGATGCATGTTTAGGCAAGATACAATTTTGTTAAGTGTTTAAAACAACAATCGGTTAATTGATGTTTGGTTTAATTGGATTAATTTTTTTAAGTTTAATTAAATTTTGAAAATAAAATAAAATAGTGATTAGCTTATTTTTACCTTGTCCATATAGAACCCTTGCACGCAATTACATCTTTCAATAATGATTATTACTAAGAAATTTAATTAATTATTGCATCGTTGTTACCCCCTCAAGTTCTACAATCCTTAGCTTTAATTTAACATTGAGAACGTCTTCATCGTTGACACCTTACTTTCATGATGATGTTTTATCAATGTTAGAATGGAGGTTGGCTTCACACCACTCAACGAAATCTCTTTAATAGTTTTTCTTTCCTCTGGAGTAAGACGCCTCGAGTATAGATGCCCAACTAATGTTTTGTGAAGGTGGTGGTTGTGAAATCTATCTATAACTTGCAACATCTTTAAGGAAATTTTTTGATAGAGTCGATTTATGTGTATTGTCTTAATTCCGGACAAAACATATTGAGTCATAAGTTAGGACGTGAGTGTGTTGACCTTTCAAGCCTATGCCGTGTTTGATTGAAGACGGTAGCGGACAAGTTATAATGTCTACATCATCTTGTCGTGTTTCGAGTCACGTTTCTTTTTCAACATCTGAGGAAGCTAAAAAAGGTATGGATGCATTTTAGTTTGATTTCTCGATATTATTGGGTGTTAATTTGATATGTTTTAGGCTATTTTTTGTAAAGATTTTTTTTATTTTTTATTTTTGAACAAAATCATTCAAATGAGTTTTTAAAGTTATTCAACTGAATTCATATAGTTCATTCGAATGAGATTTTTTATTTGTTCAAATGAGATAGCTATGTCATTGGAATGATATCAGACAAGGTTCAAATGAGGAAGTTCTGTCAATAGTGAAAACTTTGTTCGAAACTCGTTTGACATACGTTCTGATGAGACAAGCATGTTTGTTCGAATGAGGTTATGTTTAGTTCAAACGGGATTATGCACTTCATTTGAACGAACCTCTATTTTCATTAGAACGATATCTCGTTGCCTCAAAATTTGTGTTTTTTTTATAAATAGGCATGCTGGGATCTTTTTATGTTGAGAATTTTGGCGAAAATCACTTTCTAATCATAAACCAAAAGCCTCCAAACCCTAGTTCCAACTAAACCTTTTGAGATTCAAGATTCAATCTTTATATGCGCTGATATCTCATTTGGAATCGAGGTTTTACTCGACATCATCTTTGTTGAGTACGTTTCATACAGTGGATTTCGTATTTGCTATTTACGCGTGGTGGACTCCCTGTTTGTGGTGTTACGGTGAAGAAGCGAGAGACTCGGTTGTTTGTTCCATATACAATTGTTGAATTGTTCAGTGGATACTGAGGCATGTGTGTACTCATACATTGTAGCAGTTGTCCAAGTGGACTCCTACGTATTATTGTTAGGAGGCTCGAGGAATGAAGAGCGTTAAAGCTTGTGACTTTATTGTTGTGTCCGTTGTAATTCCATATATAGTGAATTTGCATGACTGGGCCGTCCGAGATTTTTTCCATTTGGTTTTTTCTCGTACATCGGGCATTGTGTGATTATTTATTTTACTTTATCATGCTATCACCAAGATGCATGTTTTAGGATAAAGATAAAATTAGCTAAAACTGGTTCACATAAATTTCATTTATAATTGGTGCTTAGGGTTAATTCTGTTTAAGTTGAATATTTAATTTGAAAAAAATAAAAAATTGGCTTTTGTTTAGACCATTACGTTTATTAGCACCTTCAATTGGTGTCAAAGCGGTGACACTAAGTTATTATGTTAGATCCATATTTAGACATGAATTTTAGTAATTTTTAAATGGAGGGTCATTCGTTTTATAAAGCATCTTTATATGATGGGTTTAATTAAGCGTACTAGAAAGTGTATATGAAATCAATACTTAAGTTGATAGATGAGCTGGTATGGCAAGCATTTGTTAAAGATTGGTCCCCACCCACATTCTTAGTAGGTGATTTTAGAATTCCCAAACCCGTAGAAACCTAGAGTGAGGATGAACATAAGTTTTGTAATTATAACTCACATGGTTTGAATGCTTTGGTTTGTGCCATCACACTGGAGGAGTTTTGCCGTATTACGACATGTGAAATGTATAAAGAGGCTTGGTACATACTCCAACTCACCTATGAGGGAACTAGTGTTGTTAAGGCTTCCAAACTCCAAAACCTCACCACTTAGTTTGAAAACATTAGGATGGAAGATTTGATGAGTTATATTCTAGAATGTTAGACATTGTGAATTCGTCGTTTAACGTGGGAGAGAGAAGACTCAAAACCCATGTAGTCAAGAAATCTTAAGGTTCTTACCTAAAATATTTAATTCAAAAGTGACGATTTTAAATTTCTTAGATATTGTGGACTCAAAGAAAGTTGAAGAGATTGTAGGTGATCTTCAAACTTATGAGCTTGACATGTTTTCCTCCAAAAAGATGAGGAAAGATAAGGGCATTTCTTTGAAAGCCAAAATACGTGTTTCGGATGATGAGTCTGACATCGATTCTAATTAAATAACCATGTTTGCAAAGAAATTTAACAAATTTCTCAAGTTTAAAAAACAATCGAAAGATGAACAGAAGTTTGAGAAAAACAAATTTAACAAGGTTATAAAATTTCTTAAAAATCGTAATGAAAATTTTATGAGGGATGAGTCGGATAAATGCTTTAGGTGTAAGGGTTATGGTCATATGGGCAACTGAGTGTCCTATTAAACTAAGGAAGTAGGGAAAGAAACTGCATACAATGACACACTTAGTAATAGTGAACCATAAGAGGGACCCAATTCTTCCATTTAGCGTAACTACACCACGTTCATGGCTACTCATGTGAACCTTGATGAATTTTTTTTTTTTACGAAGTAATTCTGAGCATGATAATTTCGAGGCCATTATTTGTGACTCCTAAGTGATTGATGGTGGAGAGAGTGGAGAAGAAGAAGAAGAAGAAGAAGAAGAAGAAGAAGAAGAAGAAGAAGAAGAAGAGGAGGAGGATAAAAAAGATGAGGAGGGGAGTGAACTTGAAGTTGTCTTTCGTGAGTTGTATACAGAAATAATGAAATTAAAAAAGGTTAACTTGAAGTTGGAATCTAAGTTTAAAGAATGCACCATGGGTAATGAATGGAGTATATGTGAGAAGACTCCTAAGGAAAAGCTCGCATTTGTTGAGAGGGCACATTTCTTGGGCGGAAGAGAGATAACCTTCGAGGATTAATGGAAATTTTAAGGAAGGATTCTCTAGTTTTTATGAGTCCCATCGTTTGCTCGAGTCTAATAATATGGAGTTGGAAGAGAGATTGAGAGAATCGAATAATGTCAATTTTTACTTAGAGTCTAGGTCGAAAAGGTTGGATAAGATGGTACGCACCATCCGAATCAAAGATGATAATTTTGGGATTGGCTTAGATGATCCCAATACTTCCTCTACTAAAGCCAAGACCATACTTTTGAGAGAGTCAACCCTTGCCAAAAATGTTAGAAAAGATTATCCCAATGGTAACATTCCCCGTGTCTACAAATGCACACATTGTGGTAGGAAAGGTCACCTTAAACCTTTTATATCTCACAAATAGTTCTAGATTGTCTAAGTATAGATCCACCAAGGTTCTCAAAACTCAAATGCATCATGTCATGCCTATGCGGGCAAGGAAATCAGATTTGGAGGCTTTACATATTAGACTTGTTGATTCTCGAATGCTTGCATATGATACTTCTCATGCTAAATCCAATGGTTGATTGTGTTTGCACATTTACATACACTAGATTTTGTACTTCATGTTATATGTGTTTGCTAGTTGTATGTGTTTTGAGTCTTTTGTATTTTGTTTTTCTCTTTTGAGTCTTTTTGTCAAAAAAATACAAAAATATTTTTGTTTGTCTTTTTGGTTTTGTTTTCATGTGGTGACTTTGAAAAATTCTTTAAAAACTCAAAAAGATTTTTTTGATGTGTAGTTTAGTTTTACATAGTTTGTGTGGGATATCAGTGTATTTGAATCCTCCTCATTCCATGTGTCTAAAACATATGATTATGATTTTCAGTGCTTAGATTAATTTTAATCATGCTTGAATGGAGTAGTTTGAAAATGACTTGCTTAATGGATCCACTTTGCATATGCCTCCGCACACATATGCATGGGATCTTTTGGATTTTAACTTCACATTTTATTTCAGCTAAGTGAGATATTCTTCCATCAATCTTGTGATCAACATATCTTTGGACTAAGGGAGATTTGTGCATGTAAGAACCGTACCCTGTGAGTATGTTGGTTTTTATTGAATATATGAGAGTATATGGAAAAGGCTACAAAAGGAGAAAATTTCCTTTCGAAAAAGCCACTGTTGGCAAGAGCCTAAAAAGTGAGAGGCAAAGAGAAAAGATTAAAGGACAACATATTTGTTTCTTTGATTTTCAAAAATAGTATCTGCAAAAAATTGAGTGAAAAAATATGATATTTATTTATCTTTTAAGGATGCTATAATTGAAGATCAAGGGGTTTGCACAATCAATCATAGTTATGCTTAAAATGTCATGATGCCTTTGATTTGTAGAATCATCAAAATTCTAGGCTTTTCTGCATTGTTATTGTTTGTCCCCTGAGTTCACTTTTTCAAACACTTGAGGGTAAATCTTTGTTGGATAAAGTTTTGTGGTCAAATAGAATTCTTTGTACATATTTGTAATGATTGTGTCATATTTCAATTGTATTCAATTCGCGCCCCTTCATTCTATTTACCACATATTTAGACACATAAATATTATGCTAGTGTGGAAATCTTATTGTGTTTATTGTGCTTTTGGATCATTTACTGTTTGGAGTCCATTTGTTCATAATAATTCGGGCTTGGGGTACACTAGTTTCTATTATAGTTACATAAGAGTCGTTTTGGACGGAGGTTGTTAAACCTCCGTTTATCAGTTGTCACTCAATTGTCGGATAACTTATTTGCCCCTCTGTCCTTTCATCTCAAGCAACAATTTGGATAAAAAAAAATTATTCTCCATATTTTAACGCAAGACAGCAGTTTATAAAAAAAATATTTCCTAATTGTGTGTGTGTGTGTGTATATATATATACATATATATAATAATTCTCTTGTTCGGACTGTCCCGAATTTTAACAGTGCGGACAGGACATGTGTCGCCTGACGTTGAGTCTAGAAATTATCGCCTAAATTATAGGTGCTCTTTCTCTCTCTCTTTTATTGGCTCACCGCCAAGTGATACATTTTCAGTCCTCGCTGTTAAAATGCGGGACGGTCCTCACAAGAGCAGAACTTAATATATATATATATATATATATATATATATATATATATATATATATATATATATATATATATGCAATTTTATATGTATATTATAATTGCATATATATACATATAAACTATACGGTTTATATATAATAAGAAATAAAAGTGTTTTTTTCTTAAAAAGGAAAAAGTTTTTTTAAGTTTTTTCTCTTTTTGCAAAAACTATCAAAAAAATTATTCAAAACAATTAAAAATATATAAGAGTTGTAGTTTAAAAAAACACTTAAAAAAGTTGTTAAAAACTATTAAACTGTTTTTTTTATTAAAAACAGTTAAAATATTAAAAAATTATTAAATAAGCGCAATATAACTATTTGAAAATATTAAACAGGCATAAGATATTAAATTATTTTTTATAATAGTTTAGAAATAATTTTACAATTGTTATATGAAATAACTTTTTAAATGATTTTCAAAAAATGAATTTCAAAAAAAGAAAACTGATTTTCAATTTAAAAAATTATTTACAGAAATAAAAAACATTTTCAAAGAATTAAAATGATTTTCAACAAAAGAAATTTGTTTTCCACTAAAAAAAAACTTTCCCACTACAAAAAAAAATATTTCCAGCAAAAAATAAAAAAAAAATCAGTTAAAAAATATTTTTCATGAAGAAAAGGTTTTCAACAAAGTAAAATGATTTTCAACAAAAGAAATTTATTTTCCACCCAAAATATTATTTCCAGCAAAAAAGCAAAAAATCAAGTTGATTTCAATTAAAAATATATATATTCAGGAAAAAATGTTTTCCACAAAAAAAAATGATTTTCAATAAAAAGAAGTTTTTTCCACCCCAAAATGCATTCCAACTACAAAAAAAAATATTTCCAACAAAAAATAAAAAAATAAAAGTGATTTCAGTTAAAAAATATATTTCAAGAAAAAAAAAACTTTTTCGACCAATTAAATCTCATAAAACTTACCATGAAGAAGTTTAAATCTAAAATCATCAACCCCACCAGATCCATATGTCTTTTTCTCTTCACTGTGAGGAGATTGAGAGAGGGGCAGAGCGTGAAAGGAGGAGGGAGAGGACAGAGTGGGGGTTATTTATATGTAGAGGGAGGGGTTATGGAGGAGTGGGAATGGAGGGGGGAATTTGTGGTGGAAGGAGATAGGGGCAACCATGGCCATGGCTACTTTTAGAGGAGGAGAGAGAGTGAAAGTGGTAGGAAACAATTTTTGGGTTTGGTAATGTTTTTGTCTTGTAATAATAAGGGTATTTATGGTAGTTAATAATAGGACGTAACAGTTGCTAAGCGGACATTGACAGCAACCGTTAAAATAACACACTTGTAACTATAATGGAAACTAGTGTACCCTAAGCCCCAATTATTATGAATAAATGTACCCCAAATAGTAAATGATCCTCTCTTTTTAGCGTTTATATATATATATATATATATATATATATATATATGGTATCATTTATTTTAAGTCTTTACGTTTGCATTTAATCCATATATGTCATATATTCATCTTAGTTTCAAGTGGTTTCAATTTGTATGCTATATGATCTCCTTGATATTTTTTGTTATTTTGTTTCGATTGTTATCCTATGCTTTCATGTGTAGTCAAGTTTATTAATTGACATTTATTTGGATTATTTGTGCTTGTGTTTTCGAGTTGTGTGTCGTTATAAATGTTGCACTTTACACCATTGTATGATGCACTTGTTTTTTCTTATGCTTACCCATGTTTCATTTGGGGGGATAATTGGTTCTATTGAGGAGAAATTATTTTATTATGCACCGTATTATTTGTCTAATCTTGAACAAAAAAGGAGAGAAATGGTATCTTAATCTTTGTAGTTCAAGGAGATCTTAGGTAAAGACTGTTAGACAACGGGGGAAGGTTTATTCTTATGCAATATATATTATTATACATTCAAGTTGCATTTGAAGATGTGTTTGAGTGTGCAGGTTTGTAACGATGCGACGAAGTTACATAACAGCAAAGCTACTCAGTATATATGTCGATCAAATTGTAATTTTTCCTTTTGGGGTTTGGGATTGAGTCTTTTAAATGTGCTTGACGACCCATAGGTTTTTATTTTGTGTTTTATTCTAAATAGACAAAGGGGGAGATTTGTAAGGACATATTTTTTATATAGTCAATTTGTATATATTGGATTAATTGCGAACAAAATATTTGGAGTCACAGGGTAGGACTTGAGTGTATTAACCTTTTAAGCCTATGACTTGTTTGATTGCAGACAGTAGCAGACAAGTTAGAATGTCTACATCATCGTGTCGTGTTCCGTGTCACGTTTTGTCTTCAACATTCGAGGAATCTAAAAAAGGTATATATGTATTTTAGTTTGATTCTTGGATATCACTGGTGTTTGTTTTATATGTTTGAGGCTAATTTTAATAAAGGGTTTTTAAAAGAAAAAAAAATATTTTTGAATAAAGTCATTCGAACTAGTATTTAAAGTTGTTCAAACGAATTCATATAGTTCATTCGAATGAGGTTTTCAATTGGTTCAAACGAGATAGCTATGTCATTTGAACGACATTCAAACGAGGTTCAAAAGAGGAAATTTTGTCACCAGTGAAAACTTCATTTGAAACTTGTTTGAAGTATGTTCGAACAAGACAAGCATGTTCGTTCAAACGAGATTATGCACTTCATTCGAACGAACCTTTGTTTTCATTTGAATGAGATCCCACTACATTTAAATTTATGTTTTCTATAAATAGGCACGATGAGATCATTTTAAGTTGAGAATTTTGGCGAAAATCACTTTCTAATCATAAATAAAAAATCTTCAAACCCTAGTTTTACCCAAACCCTTTGAGATCCAAGATTCAATCTTTATATTGTTTGAGATATAATTTGGCATTAAGGTTTTACTCATCATCATTATCTTTGTTGAATACGTTTCATACGGTGGATTTCGTATTTTCTGTTTATGCACGGTGGACTCTATGTTTATGGTGTTGTGGTGAAGAAATGGTGGACTCCATTATTTGATCCTTAGACAAATGTTGAGGTGTTCGGTTGATACCGAGGCATGTGTGAACTCACATGTTGTGGAAGTTTCGCAGGTTGACTCCTGTGTTTCGCTGTGCGAAGGTTGAATGAATAAAGAGCGTCAAGGCTTGCGAGGGCATCTAGTCTGTGTTGTTAGTTTATTGTCGTGTCCTTTGTAATTCCATATATACTGAATTTAAATGGCTGGGTCATTCGAGGTTTTTTGCCATTTTAAGGTTTTCCTTGTACATAAGGCATTGTGTGATTGTTCATTTTACTTTATCCTGCTATCACCTAAATACATATTTTAGGATAAAGATAATATTGGCTAAAACTAATTTATACAACTTTTGTTTATAATTGGTACTTAATTAGGGTTAATTTATTTAAGTTGAATATTTAATTTGAAAAAATTAAAAATTAGCTTTTGCTTAGACCATTCCGTATATTATCCCTTTCAACATCTAACGGTCATCATCAAGTGGGATGCCCATTAATGAAAACAAGCAATTGCACTTTTCAATGGCCGTATCTCTCTTCCACTTCTTCTCACCTTGACTTTCTGACTCGTTCTCACTCTTCTTCCTACGATCGTCCCTATACTCCCCTCCTCTCCCAAAACCCAAATGTACACGTCCCTTCTGCATCGGTGAAGGTGCGTCAGACTTGGTGGTCACGATAACTGTTCTAACCAATTACATTTTATTTTGAGCCCAGTCCACCAACTCATGACGTGTAGCGAAAATCTTAAAATATAGCCATTATTAATTAGTAAGTACATCGACTTTTAAGTTTAACTTACAACAATAGTAAACACTTCCTAAGTTGAAATAATCAAAACGCTTGATCGACAAAGAAACTTGTGCTAAGATCGCCTCTCAAATCACCATCATTGACTTTGTTATCACCGTCACCACTGAACAAAGAAGCGTCAAATGAAACGAAGTTGAAATCCATGAAAGCATACTATATACATAAAAATATGTGTAACTTATGACATGTATAATCATCAGAATGAACAACTTGAAATCTAGAACTATAAAAATTTGTGTTTAAAAATAAAACACAGTGACTCGACTTCTTCATATAAAAAAAGAGGATGAAACTCAAGGTAACAATAACAAAAAAAGAGCATTAACTCGGCATAATCACCCCGTATGAGGTTTAAGCGTGTAAAAACAATCTCACGTTCGATATAATCATACCAAACTTCAAGGATTAACTCGGTATGTGTAACACCCAGCTTAATTAAATACCGAGTGATCAGGCCTTTATTAAATTAAAGCAGAATATCCAAATTGGTTCATTCTTAGCATCACTGTCGAAAAACTTTTTAACATTTACTAACCACTTAGTATTTAAAAAGCTGGTGTCAAAATTGTATCTTTATATTAACATGCAATATTTAAAACAATTAACCAATTAAGTATCCCATTCACCATATTAAATTAAATAATACCACAAATAATGAAATACTGAATAAAAAAATTATGACGGGAGTAAACACGCCAGCCTGAATCTCTAACACAATAATCCATAAAGAAACTAAATCCACAATTGAATAATAAAGGGAATATAATATCTCTGGAAACAACTGCTAAAAGAAGATGGAAAACATGCCCAACTGATATAGTTGCATCAAGAAACTGAATGGATAAGAGTGAAGGCATCTAATATCGAGGACCTGTAATTTCCACTATAGCTGCAGCGCATCAAGCGACAGTGAACTCCTAAGCTTGACGTCCTTGTGGCAGGACACCTAAAATCATTTGCATAAGGAAAATAGAATTGGAGAAAAACAGGTCAGAGCCCGAATAGAAAACAGTTTAAAACATTTTAGCAAGTATTTAAAATGCTTAACAACAGATATTATATATATGTTACTTTTTCGGCTCTCACTTGAGAAATCTCACCTCTCAACTAGGGTGCACGCCTGCGTACTTCTAAACAATTCAAGTTACTGTTATCACAACTAACTAGTTCTAATACGTTAGCCTTTCTAAACTATTACTCATAATGTCCACCCGTATTGCTTTGCGAGACATCCCATGCATGAAACTTAGCGTAAGGTTGGTAGTAAGGAGATGTTTGGCCATTCGTCCATGATTTGGGTACATCGATCGTTAGGGAAGTATGTAGTTATAACTATAAGTTAACGGGTAAATTATGATATAAGGCCAGTAGAGCCAATTATTAGTGAGGAAGTACAGATAATTTTGTTTTATTTTAGCGGGTGGAAGGATGAAATGATGTATAGGAGGATTTAGAATTTCAAATTCGGGGGTGATAGAGAACGCCCAAGTGGTATAGCCACGTTGCAAATGTAGGGGCGATAAAGAGTTTGGAGTACATATGAAGCGTATATGTGTTTAAACCCGTTTTCACAATGTATAGGGTGTATGGACACCCTGGTTTGCTAACGTGATAATCGTCGGAAGAAGAGACATGGATGGTTGAAATTTTTACTTGTCGGACTAATATGACGAAAAGGAAGTGGTAGAGTGGATTAAAAGTCGTGAGAAGGACGACAATCTATAGATTCATGTGCAATCAGAGTAGCACATCGAAAATTGGTTGAAAGGCAGTGGGAAGCCATTTAATAAGGGGGTATCCCTTGAGAAAACAAATATTTAACTATTATGGAAAATTTCGAGCGGAGTTCCACCCAATCGAATGTTGAGGGTGGCTTAAGCGTATATAGAGTGAGGATGTTAATAAGGTACAAAGAGTCCAGATCTGCACAACGTGGTGAAAAGTGCACGGGTCAAAACTTTTGGTATACGCCGAGGGAAGAAGCGGGTTATTAAGTACCAATTGATGTAAAGAGTTAAAAGTGGAAATTGGTGTTGAGCGGGACATAATTAGAAGCCCCCACGTGCACCACTTATTGATAGAAATTGGTTGGAATAAGGTATCAACAAGAAAGTTGGTGTCGAGCCGATCATTCCAGTAGAGGAAGAGTCAAGCAGGTAAATTTCTTTGATGGGTTGCAATCATAAAGTTAAGTAACGAGCTCCTTCGAATGTGTGGAATGGGTTATCAAGAAGGAAAGAAATTGTTATATCCTAGGGTAATTTACACTATTAGATAGTGATCGCGCCGATATGTGGTCCTACTCAGTATTAATCTGAACTAGGATGAGATACCAGAAACCCACCTTTAATATCGGGTATAAGGAAGTAGTAGGAATAGTTTCATTTTGAGAAAGTTGTATCACCTATATCCCGAGGAATAGGCGCAAGGTGATTGACGACTAGTGGAATTGTATGGAAGTAAATTTTGGACTCCTTGCGATCCTTTAATTTTTATAACGGGTATAGATCGTAAGTGACGTATAATATGGTAAAAAGGAGAGGATATTACCTAATAGTAGAGTTATGTGAAAGCACCCGTACATATTTATAGTGGACAAGGTGCTTACAGATGTTTTGTGTAAATAAACCTTACCATTCTTCCTCTGCATGTTTAGAGGTGAGCGGATTATCAGAGTTTTGGATCAGTCAAAAGTTAGAGTCCGATGACTATAATGGGTTAACCACCAACCGTCTGAAGTAGCTTTCCGATGTGTAAAAGTCACAACACCGGGAACAAAGATTTGAAGAACGGACAAGAGGAGTCAGATGTTCTATTGTTTCTCCCAGGATGGGAGTTTTGTGTTTAAATAAACGCGGGAGTTGATACGAAATGAGGTGCAAACTCACAATAATATTGAGATAATGCGGCCATTGATGTATAGGCTATTCCTATTCGAATGTTGTTTAGTAAGAGCAAAACGTGAGGTGCATTTATTGAGGTGTAATCTTGTAACTGATAAACTGTCAAGAGTGTTCAACAAGTTTGTTGTGAAGCGAGGGCTGTAGAGATTGAGCCTTTCTTTGTATTTTGTTTTGAGTATTGAAGGATACCTAATTTTTTGAGGTATGCCTACTTTTCTGAATTTCAGGATAAAATTCCGTTATTAGGAGGGAAGTATGTAATACCCCGTAATTTTATGGCATTTAATTATGCGATTAATTAAATGAAATTGCTTTTAATTATAAGATTAATTAAATTAATTTGGGGTAATTAATTGGAAATTAATTCGGATTTAAATAACTAGCAAGACGAGAGTTAGTATTTAAATATAATGATAATGTTGAATATTACTTAGTGATTATGGTAATATGTGATTATTGAATTTATTAAAATTATCGTGAGTTGAAAATACGGTAGTTTCGGTAATTAAGTTGGGACGCGCGTGTCAGGGCCAAATTTAATGGATTTAAAAGTATTTTATTTTTATGTCATCCGTATGATCATTTTAAGTGCGCCAACGTGTCCTAAAGGGTCGAGATAGTCAGAAAACACTAGCCGGGAGTTTAGTTTGGGTCCCGGGGCATTTTTAGGCCTAACCGGCAACCCGGGAGGGTATTTTAGTCATTCCTATTTTTAGTGAATAGTGACCTACGAAATTTAGGTTTTAATTATCAGCCAACACCTGAGTCCCTTAGGGTTTTTACAACCAAAAAGTGTCATGGCAGTTAGAGAGGAAGAAAGGAGAAATTCCAAGGGTTTCCATGGCTACAACCACCACTTTGAGGCTTTTGCACCGCCGTCACCACCACCGAATAGATCAGAAAGCAAGGATCATACCCATACCGTCTACTTCATCGGATCAGAATCTTCATTTACCAGGCAAGTGATTTAACTTGCAATAATTTAGTGCATATATCATCCATCTTAGGTTAGAATTGGAGAATAACCTTGAATAATGATAATTGAATGGATTTGAAGAATTAAAATCGTAATCTGGGTAGGTCTTGCATGTAGTTTAATGTTTGAGATAATAGCAGCCACGGAATTATGATTCATAGGTAGAGAATTATAAATTGTAATGAATTATATAGTGTTCTTGAGGAAAATAGGAGAACTAGGGATTTATATGAAAATTATGTGAATTGATTCCCATTTGGATTTGATGATTTTAAAACGTTAGAAATTATGTATTTATGGTGGTATGATGTTAGGAATAGATATTTGGGAGTTTGGGACATTATAGTAGAGGATTTGAGGAATAAGTTTGATGAAACCCGTAGGCTAAATTATGCAGATTCGCAATACCTGCTTGATCGATCAATCGATCCAAGAATTTTGATCGATCGATCCTTTTTATCGATCGATCGACCTCTCCTGATTTTGGGCAACGGTTTTCCCTTAAGGTTTAATGAAGATCCCAAGGCCGATGATGATTCTTAGGGTGATTAATTTGATATTGTGGGACTTAGTTAATGTCAGTAAGGTCTTAGTTGATGCCCGGAAAAATGGTTTACCTTATGGAATTGAATGCTATTGCTTACGAGGAACTACCGAGTGAGGTGCGGTTAAAAATCATTCGAATTGAAATTATAATGGGAATGAATGATGATCTAAGAATAAGAACAGTAACGGAGGGACTTTAAGTTACTGAGATAACATTAGAAACTAATAGGAGGCCTAGTAACCTTTTGGGATAGGTTTAGGTACTCAAATTGATACGATGAGAGAGTTATCAAGTTAAATATATATTACATAGGATGTTCGGGATAAACTTGCTACATATGAGACTTATTATATAGAATGTGTGAATACCTATATTGTAATATGATTATTTAGGTTGTGTGAATGCCTAATGTATGGATTTCTTATGTGTATGACATACCTACCATACTTCTATCACGGGAGGTTATTTTCGGGAAAAGGGCCATCTTATCTTTGTGTGCCTTCAGGGGGATTTAGATTGGTACCTTAAGGACATAGGACTGTGAATGAATTATTTATGAGTTAATAAGTCAGCTGACTATGGGAGCGTAGGTATGTGCATGACCCATGGGTATGTGAACGATATTCGCCTCCAATATGTGTGATTTATTTTGAGACGGTTCCTGAGTGATTCGGACCACGTGATCTTTACGTACGCGATGTACATGGATTTGGTAGCAGAGTATGCATGCACTGCAGCTTAGCCTAGGGGTGACTTATATGTATATATGTACTGAGAGTGATTTATATATATACTTGTGATTGGTTCACTATTGCTTAATAGATATGAATAACTAAGATATTTGAATGGGCTAAGAATGTGAGAATTTAATTAACACTTGAGATAAGTAATTTAATGAATGTGAATATGGGTTATGAATATGACTTGTTTGGGTGTTACGAGTAGATACCCTGTGTTAGAATGCGAAAGCAAGAGTGGTACAGACTAGTTAGATAGCGGCATAACTAGGATGGGTTAAGGGAATACGTTAGGCGTGCACATTAGTTGAGAGGTGAGAAACTCATGCGAGAGTAATCAACTAACATCTTTATAATATGTGTTGTTTAATTGTAATTTAAACACTTGCTAAACTTTTAAATTATTTTCACCTCGGGTTTTGACCCATTTTCCTCCAAATCTATTTTTGTTTTGTAAAAACTTTTTAAGTGCCCAGCCACAGGGACGCCAAGCGTAGGAGTTCCATTTTGATGACGTGCCGTAGTTGTTGTGGAAGCTACAAGATCTCGGTATTAGATGGCCCATATTTATTCTTGATTCCTTCAGGGTCATTCATATCAGTTAGGGCATGGTGCCCAATTCTTATCTAGAGATTGTAGATGCGGACTTTCATTATTTCAGTTGTTAGTTTAATCAGACTCTTGTATCGGAATTTTATTTACTCTGGTATTATTATCAATGGAGTGTTTTCTCGAGACTCAGTTTATTTATTTACGTTGATTATTCGCATGAGATTGTTTATGCGATTGATGGTTGTTGATTTAATTACTTGATTATTGTTAATTTAATTAATAAAACTTGGCATCTTTCTTTTTAAATATTAGGTGGCTAGTAATAAATTAAATATTTTCGATAGTGATGTAACGACTGAACCAACATGATATTCTATATTAATTTCATAAATGAGTAGCTACCCGGTATTTAGTTAGTCGGGGTGTTACAGCTGGTATCAAAGCATCATATTCTAGTGTCCTTTAGGATCTGTGCGGCTTATTATGCTTCCATCATAGCTTTCTTTGATATAGAGCCCTACGTTTAGGATTGTTGATTTCTTTGGTGAGATCTCGTTCTCCTGCTATAATGTATATGATAGTGAATCTTATTTGTATTCGGGTGTGTTCGTGTGCCGAACAATGCAGTATGTCAGGCGAAGGCAGTTGGGCGGACATCAGGAGCCAAAGATCGATTGAGATTATTTTATTTATTAAAGAAGGATGAACATAGTTGAGGTCACCCATATTATAACATGGAAGACCAGGACGGTAAAGACGGCTAAGGCGCGACTTATGACTTCCAGGTACCGCTATAGTAGAAAGTGGGGTCAAATTAGACTCACCCAGCAAGGTTGGATTGGGAGAGAGTCAGACGAAACATTGAAGAGAACGAGTAGTGGAAATACTATAAATGCGAAAATGGCATGTGCCAGCCAACGAAGGTAAAATATTCAAAGGTTTGGGCATATATGGCTAATCAGGAGTGAAAATTTAGGTAATTTTTTTTCTTGGCTCATAAGAGCGGAGTTACAATGGTGAGAGGCAACCACCACACTTATAAGTGGAATGTTTTGTTAAGAGAAGGCGCATACGTATGGTTTGGCCATATGTTCCTTCATCAGATGTTCAGAATAAGATGCAAACATTGTTCTGAACTCAAACGAGAGTGTCGGACAGGGGTCACTTTACGAAAAGAAATTTAATTAATTAGCAAACCTTACACCGGATGAAGTAGGTGAAATGGAGAAGAGGAGATTAAAGGGGAAAATTTACATACAAAAATATTTGTTAGCACTTCTGGGGAATTCTGCTTGGACGGTCAATGCAGATCGTAATAATATCGCGTTTTGTTAATATGGAGTTAAACGTTTCCTTGTGTGGGGAGATACAAGAATCGAAGAACTTATATAGAGTAAGACTGGGGGAAACGGTATTGGATAAGCACCACAAGGGGAAGACCCAACAGGGGACCCATTTAAATGATTTTGATAACTGAGTTGTTTACCGAGCAATAGTGATTTTAGTAAGAATATTGAAACCAGTAGCATGTTCCTTAGGGACATAAAAGCTAAGGGAATAACAGAGGTAGCCATTAGAGTCGAGACTACCAATGTCCAAGAGAAGGACAACTTTAACATGGTCAGTGTGACCAGAGATAGGTGGAGTACGTGTAGAGGTATTTTGTGGGGAGTAAAACCTGAGCGTTAAATTTTTTTTGAAGCAAGTAGAGGAATAAGGGTATGGTGCCTAGCAAGGGCAATAGTTATTGAAATTTTTGATCTGGTACGGACAGGTGTGTTAAGTCTATGAACCATTTGAACAGCCAGGGCGATTGGCAAGATAAAAGTATGATTTATATCCTCAAATGATGATGCGTGTTGTATGTGTTAGGAATGAGTTACTTCATTTTTATTATTGCTATATTCGCATGAGAGATGAGTTTAGTGAGTATCTCGGTAATGTTATTATTTATGTGAATATTTTCTCTGGTATAGTGGGGTTACCTTTCGTGTTATCCGCGAAGGATGAATGGGTGTATTGATAGTGGTATATACTTTAATGAAATTTCTCGTTTCAGTGTTGTGTTATACGAGTATGACATTATCCTAATTATGATTTTATAATATGCTTATACCGATAGTGTGCGGATATTGCAAGTCTGTCGGGGTTACTACCTTGGTGTAGAATATTTTGTTCTGGCGAGGCCCCATCTGCGAGAGGGTCGGGCTCGCGATTATATTTTTGTATATATATATATATATATATATATATATATATATATATATATATATATATATATATATATATATATATATATATATATATATATATATATATATATATATATTGTTGAGACTTTGAAAAGTATAATGGTTTCGGATATTTGTTCCCGATATGTGTAGGGACTTTATTGATATGATTCGCAGCGTATTTGGTTTATTGTTCAGCTAAAAGATTTAGCCGGCTATTATAATTAACGCTCATGATGTAGTAATAAGAAGAGTGTATTGTTATATCACCCTTTAGAGACGTGGAAGTAAATACTCATAGTTGTATGTCTGGGGACGGGATTTTGAGAGCCCCGATCATATTTGCTTGATGTTTATGGAATGTGATCACCACCAATGTTAAGAGACAGTGTCTTTCGAAAGAAGTTCCCTATTTAAGAATTTTGTGAAAGAAGATGTAACTTGGTTGTCAAGAGAGGGGATATAGGGGAACATGTTATGGACTGAAGGTCTAACGGATTTCGATGACCGACAATGCTAGGAAGTAGTGTATAAGGGGCGTCCTTATTTGGATTTCGCTTTGCGAGACATCCCACGCATGAAAATTAGCGTAAGGTTGGTAGTAAGGAGATGTTTGGCCATTCGTCCATGATTTGGGTACCTCGATCGTTAGGGAAGTATGTAGTTATAACTGAAAGTTAACAGGTAAATTATGATATAAGGCCATTAGAGCCAGTTATTAGTGAGGAAGTACTGATAATTTTGTTTTATTTTGGCGAGTGAAAGGATGAAATGATGTTTAGGAGGATTTAGAATTTCAAATTAGGGGGTGATTGAGAACACCCAAGTGGTCCACGTTGCAAATATAAGGACAATAAAGAGTTTGGAGTACTTATGAAGCGTATGTGTGTTTAAATCCGTTTGCACAATGTATAGGGTGTATGGACACCCTGGTTTGCTAACATGATAGTCGCCGGAAGAAGAGACATAGATGGTTGAAATTTTTACTTGTCGAACTAATATGATGAAAAGGAAGTGGTAGAGTGGATTAAAAGTCGTGAAAAGGACGACAATCTATAGATTCATGTGCAATCGGAGTAGCACGTCCAAAATTGGATGAAGGGCAGTGGGAAGCCATTTAATAAGGGGGTATCCCTTGAGAAAATAAATATTAACTATTATGGACAATTTCGAGCGGAGTTCCTCCCAATCGAATGTTGAGGGTGGCTTAAGCGTATATAGAGTGAGAATGTCAATAAGGTACAAAGAGTCTAGATCTGCACAACGTGGTGAAAAGTGCACGGGTCAGAACTTTTGGTATACGCCGAGGGAAGAAGAGGGTTATTAAGTACCAATTAATGGAAAGAGTTAAAAGTGGAAATTTGTGTTTAGCGGGACATAATTAGAAGCCCCCACGAGCACCACTTATCAATAGAAATTGGTTGGAGTAAAGGTATCAACCAGAAAGTTGGTGTCGAGCCGATCATTCCAGTTGAGGAAGAGTCAAACTGGTAAATTTCTTTGATGGGTTGTAATCATAAAGTTAAGTAACGAGCTCCTTCGAATGTGTGGAATGGGTTATCAAGAAGGAAAGAAATTGTTATATCCTTGGGCAATTTACACTATTAGATAGTGATGGCACCGATATGTGGTCCTACCTAGTATTAATCTGAACTAGGATGAGATACCAGAAACCCACCTTCAATATGGGGTATAAGGAAGTAGTAGAAATAGTTTCGTTTTGAGAAAGTTGTATCACCTATAGCCCGAGGAATAGGCGTAAGGTGATTGACGACTAGTGGAACTGTATGGAAGTAAATTTTGGACTCCTTGCGATCCTTTAATTTCTATAACGGGTATAAATCGTAAGTGACGTATAATATGGTAAAAAGGAGAGGATATTACCTGATATTAGAGTTGTGTGAAAGCACCCGTACATATTTATAGTGGACAAGGTGCTTACAGATGTTTTGTGTAAATAAACCTTACCATTCTTCCTCTGGATGTTTAGAGGTGAGCGGATTATCAGAGTTTTGGATTAGCCAGAAGTTAGAGTCCGATGACTATAATGGGTTAACCACCAACCGTCTGAAGTGGCTTTCCCATGTGTAAAAGTCACAACACCGGGAACAAAGATTTGAAGAACGGACAAGAGGAGTCAGATGTTCTATGGTTTCTCCAGGATGAGAGTTTTGTGTTTAAATAAACGCGGGAGTTGATGCGAAGTGAGGTGCAAACTCACAATAATATTGAGATAATGCGGCCGTTGATGTATAGGCTATTCTTATTCGAATGTTGTTTAGTAAGAGCACGATGTGAGGTGCATTTATTGAGGTGTAATCCTATAACTAATAAAGTGTTAAGAGTGTTCAACAAGTTTGTCGTGAAGCGAGGGCTGTAGAGATTGAGCCTTTCTTTGTATTTTGTTTTGAGTATTGAAGGATACCTAATTTTTTCAAGTATGCCTACTTTTCTGAATTTCGGGACAAAGTTCCATTATTAGGGGGGAAGTATGTAATACCTCGTAATTTTATGGCTTTTAATCATGTGATTAATTAAATGAAATTGCTTTTAACTATGGGATTAATTAAATTAATTTGGGATAATTAATTGGAAATTAATTTGGATTTAAATAACTAGCAAGACGAGAGTTAGTATTTAAATATGATGATAACGTTGAATATTACTGAGTGATTACGGTAATATGTGATTATTGAATTTATTAAAATTGTCGTGAGTTGAAAATACTGCAATTTCGGTAATTAAGTTGGGACGCGCGTGTTAGGACCAACTTTAATGGATTCAAAAGTATTTTATTTTTATGTCATCCATATGATCATTTTAAGTGTGCCAACGTGTCCGAAAGGGTCGAGATAGTCAGAAAACACTAGCCAGGGGTTTAGTTTGGGTCCCGGGGCATTTTTAGGCCTAACCGGTAACCCGAGAGGGTATTTTAGTCATTCCTACTTTGGGTGAATATGACCTACGAAATTTAGGTTTTAATTATCAGCCAACACTTGAGTTCCTTAGGGTTTTTACAACCAAAAATCATCATGACAGTTATAGAGGAAGAGAGGAGTAATTCCATGGTTTTCATGGCTACAACCACCACTTAGAGGCTTTTGCACCGCCGTCACCACCACCCAAAAGATCGAAAAGCAAGAATCATCCCCATACTGTCTACTTCATCGGATCAGAATTTCATTTACCAGGCAAGTGATTTAACTTGTAATAATTTAGTGCATATATCATCCATGTTAGGTTAGAATTGGAGAATAACCTTGAATAATGATAATTGAATGGATTTGAAGAATTAAAATCGTAATCTGGGTAGGTCTTGCATGTAGTTTAATGTTTGAGATAATAGCAGCCACGAAATTATAATTCATGGGTAGAGAATTATAAATTGTAATGAATTATATAGTGTTCTTGAGGAAAATAGGAGAACTAGGGATTTATATAAAAATTATTTGAATTGATCCAAGAAATTGATTTCCCATTTGGATTTGATGATTTTAAAACGTTAGAAATTATGTATTTATGGTGGTATGATGTTAGGAATAGATATTTGGGAGTTTGGGACATTATAGTAAAGGATTTGAGGATTAAGTTTGATGAAACCCGTAGGCTAAATTATGCAGATTCGCAATACCTGCTTGATTGATCGATCGATCCAAGAATATCGATCGATCGACCTCTCCTGATTTTTGGCAATGGTTTTCCCTTAAGGTTTAATGAAGATCCCAATGTCGATGATGATTCTTAGGGTGATTAATTTGATATTGTGGGACTTAGTTAATGTCAGTAGGGTCTTAGTTGATGCCAGGAAAAATGGTTTACCTTATGGAATCGAATGTTATTGCTTACAAGGAACTACCGAGTGAGGTGCGATTAGAAATCGTTCGAATTGAAACTATAATGGCAATGAATGATGATCTAAGGATAAGAACAGTAACGGAGGGACTTTAAGTTACTGAGATAACATTAGAAACTAATAGTAGACCTAGTAACCTTTTGGGATAGGTTTAGGTAATCAAATTGATGCGATGAGAGAGTTATCAAGTTAAATATATATTACGTAGGATGTTTGGTATAAACTTGCTACGTACGAGACTTACTATATAGAATGTGTGAATACCTATACTGTAATATGATTACTTAGGTTGTGTGAATGCCTAATGTATGGATTTCTTATGTGTATGACATACCTACCATACTTGTTATCATGGGAGGTTGGTTTTCGAGAAAAGGTCCGTCTTATCTTTGTGTGCCTTCGGGGGGATTTAGATTGGTACCTCAAGGACATAGGAATGTGAATGACTTATTTGTGAGTTAATAAGTCAGCTGACCATGGGAGCGTAGGTATGTGCGTGACCCATGGGTATGTGAACTATATTCGCCTCCAATATGTGTGATTTATTTTGAGACGGTTCTTGAGTGATTCGGACCACGTGATACTTACGTACGTGATGTACATGGATTTGGTAGCAGAGTATGCATGCACTGCAGCTTAGCCTAGGGGTGACTTATATGTATATATGTACTAATAGTGATTTATATATATACTTGTGATTGGTTCATTGTTGCTTAGTAGATATGAATAACTAAGATATTTGAATGGGCTAAGAATGTGATAATTTAATTAACACTTGAGATAAGTAATTTAATGAATGTGAATATGGGTTATGAATATAACTTGTTGGGGTGTTTCGAGTAGATACCCTGTGTTAGAATGCGAAAGCAAGAGTGGTACAGACTAGTTAGATAGCGCCATAACTAGGATGGATTAAGGGAATACGTTAGGCGTGCACATTAGTTGAGAGGTTAGAAACTCATGCGAAAGTAAGCAAATAACAACTTTATAATATGTGTTATTTAATTGTAATTTAAACACTTGCTAAACTTTTATACTGTTTTCACCTCGGGGGCTCTGACCCGTTTTCCTCCAAATCTATTTTTGTTTTGTAAAAACATTTTAGGTTCCCAGCCACAGGGATGCCAAGCGTAGGAGTTCCATTCGGATGACGTGCTGTAGTTGCTGTGGAAGCTACAGGATATCGGTATTAAACGCCCCACATTTATTCTTGATTCCTTCAGGGTCATTTATATCAGTTAGGGTATGGTGCGCAATTCTTATCTAGAGATTGTAGATGCAGACTTTCATTATTTCAGTTGTTGGTTTAATCAGACTCTTATATCGGGATTTATTTACTCTGATGTTATTATCATTGGAGTGTTTATTCCAGATTGAGTTTATTTCTTTACGTTGATTATTCACATGAGATTGTTTATGCGATTGATGGTTGTTGATTTAATTACTTGGTTATTGTTAATTTAATTAATAAAATTTGGCATCTCTCTTTTTAAATATTAGGTGGCTAGTAATAAATTAAATGTTTTCGACGGTGATGCTACGAATGAACCAACTTGATATTATGTATTAATTTCATAAAGGAGTAGCTACCCAGTATTTAATTAGTCGGGGTGTTACAGTGTGTCCATTATTCTCTAATATATATCAGTAGGTAACTCACTCATATCCTACCGATCTAAGTCATCATTTCCAACGAATTTCCATGGCTCGAATTATTCTTCAAATTAGTTTTTTCTCTCAGTTCAGTCTACTTAATTTAGTCCTTAAATTACTCTCATCGGGCTAAGCCTAAAACCCAACCTAGGCTTACTAGTACATAATTTATAATCCCCGTTATATTTAAATTTTAATCCAACAAGTGAATCCCGAACATTTCCCAAAGATTCTAAACAAAGGAAAAAAGTGGCAAAAATTCTGGTAGCCGAGTCGATTCGGCCAGGAACCGAATCGATTCATCCCCTACAGGCCTCGTCTTCTACCTTTACATAGTTATGGGTTTTGCCAATTTTAACCATTAAAACTCCTTGATTCGATCCCATTCTTCCAACAAGTATACTAAACATCAAACCAACTTACATAGGTGTTTTGCAACGTATTATAATCAATAAATCCTCACAAGATTACTTTAAAATCAATTTAATTTAAGATTTATTCATGAAACACTAGTTCATCATATTCATGAAGAACTATATTTTAAATCCAGATTTCTTCACATACGGATAATCGTAATTCATCAATTTCGTTCTACGTACATCAGGGAGTTTAACCTAACATAATTTTTATCCAAGAACATAATTTGATTCTCCAAAAATTAATCCAATCTCTTCAAAATCATGTGAAGAATCGTCCTATACTAGCATGAATATTACATATGCTCAGAAATTTGCAAGTTTGAACACTTGCCTTATGCAGTAGGTCTGATCCGTTGTAGATGATGATTATATTTGTGTTCCTCTTTCTCCGATCTATGCAACGGTGGTGTTTGTGGTGCCAGGGGTGCAACTATGGTGGTTATAGCCCCGTTGGAACCTCCTCTTTTCTTCCTCCTATGGATTCTATGCAACTCTATGATTTCTAACCCTAGAAGACTTCTATTACCAGATGATATTAATCTCCTAAATTTATAGGTTTAATTCCCCCCCCCCCCCCCCCCAAATACAAATGACTAAATACCCCTCTAGGGTGCTGGTTTGGCCAAAAAGTGCCCCGAGACCCAAACTAAATCCCCGGGTAGACTTTTCTGACTATTTCGACCCTTACGAACACTTTGGCGCACTTGAAATGACCATATGGATGTTTTAAAAATAAATTACTTTTTATTTCCTTAAATTGAGTCCCAACATGACTGACACGTGTGTCCCGACTAAATTACTGTAACTGTCGTATTTTTCACTCGCGACAATTTTAATATTTTCATAATCCCATATTAATTTATTAATTAAGTAATATTCAATGTAATTCACATCAATAAATACTAACCCTTGTCATGTTAGTTAATATTTTATTTTAATACGGATTAATTTCCAATAAATTTCCCATTTTTAATTTAATCAAACCCATATTTAAAAATCATAGAAATACGGGGTATTACATACTTCCCCATAATTCAGAAAGGAAAGGTATACATGGTAAGAATAACTCTGGATACCGATCGCACATCTCATCCTCACGCTCCCAAGTAAACTCATCGGCATTATGATACCCCCCCACTGAACACGTACCTGCAGAACTATCTTCGACCTCAGTCTCCTCTCGCTATGATCTAAGACGACCATCGATCTCCACTCATATGTAATATCATCTGTAAATCAATTTCCTCTAATGAAATGTGAGTGTAAATCAACTCATCACTGAGATATCGTTTCAATGTAAAAATACGGAACATATCATGAATACAATACAAATGCTCCGGTAACCCGAATCTATAAGCTATTGGTCCAATCCGCTCGATAATAGGAAATGGTCCTACATACCTTGGCGCCAATTTCCCTTTCTTCCCACATCTCATTATCTCCTCCATAGGAGATACATGTAGCAACACCTAATCCCCTATATTAAAATCCAGAAAGGACTACTTGACATCAACGTAGTTCTTCTGTCTGTCATGTCATAACGCCTCAAACGACAAGGTCCTACAGTGGGAGATATTGCTCCTAATTTCCACTAAAATCAAGGATACACATTCGTAACATATTCCCTGACATCTGATTTATTCGCTCAGTCTGGGGTGATAGGCCGTACACAATCGCAACTCTGTACCCATGGCCTCTTGGACACTTTCCCAAAATTGAGACACAAAAGTTTTGTCCCTGTCGGACACGACCTCAAGTGGCACCCCATGTAATCTCAATATCCCAGTTATGCCATTCTACTCTTACCGACAATCGTCCCCTACCATTCCATCTCGTGACTGATTTTCTTTTGTCATCACATATCTAAATATTTCTTCATCACTTTATCAATTTACCCTGGTGCTTACACAACATTTTGCAATTTCGTTCCCTTTTTTATACTATTATGAGCCTCTTTACTCAGAGCTAAAGTATTTTCCTTACTGGAGAAAACTCCAACATTTCCATGTGTCAAATTCCTTATTCATTTATTCATATTACACATATAGTTCCACGTCTTTCTAAAGTTTGAAACATTACATTGTTCTCAGTACCCCTTCATAATGGTACTCTTTAGTCCGACGGTCTATACTATACCCTTTGAACTAGTGATCAATCCGTTCGTGGAAGGTCTCAGCAATCATACTCGAATATTCACGTTAGACTTTTACATCTTCGGTTAGTTCTGACGGAACTCTCGTCTTATTATTCTTCTGCATAGAGTAACTCCTGATTATCCTCAAAAATCTCAAATATACATTTAGTGTACTTTTCAACACTATAATCACTCCTTTTCATCCACTCTTCGATTCGTAGTGACTCGCCTCGCTCTCAATGTCACTGCATTCTCTTTGTCCCATTTTATTTTAGTATCTAATTTTCTCATGCGTCTACATTTATTTGATAAAATTCCACATCTACTCATCGTGAATTATACTGAAAATCTCAACTATTTAAGGCAACCATACACCCTATGTCTCGTGCATTTCTGCACAATTCCATTAAACTTAATAGACTTGTGTTAAATTAATTCTCACGTACTTGGCATAACTATAGAGTGAGGTTGTACTCGACCAACCTGATAATCGCTAATTAATTATTCTCTAGGTGGCCCCATCAATATACTCATGGTATAAACGTTCTGTACTGATTTTCACACCATCATTATTCGATTCTACCGGCCTAAATTGGTAATATAACTATCAACTCCCAGTTATAATCACTTGTACGTACAATAACTAGGGTACTAAACCCGAGTCCTAAGGACCAAACTTCTATCAACCTCCAACGTTCGCTAAGTTTCATGCGCGAGATGTCTCGCAATACAAAATTCAAACAAGGAACACCCCGATACACTACTACCTAACCTTGTCGGTCGTCAAGATCTGTTAGGACCTCAGTCCACAATATGTACCCCCAAAGCCCTGTCTGCTAACATAAAAAGTCTACTCATCCAATCTTATGCCACTAAATATGACATACAACACGACGCTCTACTATCACAAGTTCTCAGCGCTATATAAATAACGAGCTATCTATGTTCGCTCAACAAGGAACACAACGCACTTTGTATCACATCAGTAAAAGTCCCCACACACTGGGATAAAATATAATTAGGCAATATGCTTACAGAAGTCTATGATGCAACACAATTTAGACATATATATAGGCCCCACCCTCTTTTCGGTGATGCCTCACAAAACCATGCAACTTATTCCGGGATAACAAGAACGATAGTCTTATCATACAATATACTATCGTTCAAACCCTCGGTATGCTGCGACTAAACCTGTTCATAATAAGTCCTACTTGTCTAACCTGCAAGAGTAGTAAATCATAACATAAAAATTATTTTAGTGCCCATACCCGTTCCCCAACAAGTGACACCGAAAAGTCCCGCTACCTAACGATAAATGTATTTATTATAAGGCTGGTGCCTCCAACGCATACACTAAACTCGACTCTTACGAATTATAGTGTTAACAAACATATATTATGACGAACTCATGTCACCCAAACTAACGTCGTACTCATAAGGATGAAATAAAATTATTAACTCATTTTTCCATCTGCCTCGCCTGATCGCGGGTTCCTAAACGTAACTCTCACACTGGAACTGGCCCACGATCTGTTGTAATGGTTGTATATTAAGGATCTCATCCGGTAGTTACCCCTTGTATTACTTTGGGCAAACCTCCTTCATGTGGTCTCCCTTCTCACAAGTGAGGGAAATGCCAGAGAATACCTCTTGCTTCTGGCACTAGCCCTACTGGCCTTCCCCCTCCATTTCCTTAGCCCCAACGACCCTGAAAGGCGGACATGCTACTATTGTTGTTGAGGACTTTACTGGCCCTACTTGAACCTACCATTCTCGTGTTAGTAATCTTTGGGCCTAAATCTCTTAATCATATTCTCCGGCCAGAAGTCTCGCTCTGGTCGCTATTGTGCCCCACTAGCACCATTTCCACCTACTTTTCCCAATTTAATCGTCTCACTTTCTCGCCGTGGACACATTCAATATAGGTGTCCCTACTCTCTACGCATAAGACACTTTATGTGTCATCCCCCATGTCGTCCCTCTGACCATATCGGGGGATCCTTATCTCGGACCTGGTAGTCTTGTCCCCGATTTGCTACCCCTCCTTGTTCCTTGGGTTCCATTGGCCCTGTGGAACTCGTTGTTGGTTTCGACGGCCCTGACTGCATTCACCATCATTTGGTAAGAGTTCGATTTTAACAGAATCATTGAAATGGGTCCCTTACTGGTTATACCCTCATGTGGTGCTCCACCAGCGCCATTTACTCCAGTCTTGCTTTTGGGTCGGATACTCAACATTTTTGGCTCCCTTATCATGGAAGCATTTTTATATAAGCTTTTAAGCCTACGTCCTTGACAATATCGACACTAGTCATCCTAGTCAGATTTTCCACCCACGCTTGTGTAGTCTACTCACGCCGAAAGTCCATTTTTATCTTTGTCTGAATAATAGATGGAATATCTTACGTCAAATCGCACCTAAATTCCTCTCATTATTTCATATATGCTTCTAAATATGTAGTGACTGACTCTCACCACTCTATGCTGCTCCAATGAGCTGAAAATTCTGCCCAAAATTTAATCTCGGGTGTCGTTGTTCTCCACCCTACATAATTTCCTTTAGATTATCTCCTCCCATTGGCTTAACACACTTCCTCTCATCCCCAAATTCTTAATGACTGCTCTTTAAAGGAGTCCTTCTGACTCCCTCATTACCGACTGCGCTGGATGAGTCTGAAGTTGCACAATCATTACCTACGACAGTGTTTGGGAAAGTTAATGCTCTCGAGTGATTATCATATTGTCCTCTGTCGAAATAATAATTATGGTGCCTTCTATCACGATCACCATCTCTAGAATGATTAATGTCTTCTGCTGAGCCTCTCCTCCTGCAATCCTCCTAATGGCCCTAGCTTGTCATCCTATATTGTTTGGTGTTCGAAGCCCGACAGAACTCACATATGACGTAAGTCGTATACGCAGAGGAATACAACAATCCTATAATAAGGCTCTATTACAAAGAACGCTAAGCTGAAACGTGAAAAGCCGCACAGATCCTAAGGACACTAGAACCTGATGTTCTGATACCATATGTAACTCCTCGCTTAATTAAATATCGGGTGCTCAGACCTTTACTAAATTAAAACAGAATATCCAGATTAGTTCATTCTTAGCATCACTGTCAAAAAACTTTTTAACATTTACTAACCACCTAGTATTTGAAAAGTTGGTATCAAAATCTTATATTTATATTAACATGCAAATTTAAAACAACTAAACAATTAAGTAACACATTCGCCATACTAAATTAACCAATATCACAAATAATGAAATACCGAATCAAAAAATTATGACGGGAGTAAACACCCCAGTCTAAATCTCCAACACAATAATCCATATAGAAACAAAATCCACAATTGAATAATAAAGGGAATACAAAATCTATGGAACACGACTGCTAAAAGAAGATGGACAACATGCTTGACTGATATAGCTGTATCAAGAAACTTAATGGATAAGAGTGAAGGCGTCTAATATCGAGAACCTGCAACTTCCATAATAGCCGTCGCACGTCAAGCGGTAGTGAGCTCCTAAGCTTGGTGTCCCTGTAGCTAGACACCTAAAATGATTTGCACAAGGAAAATAGATTTGGAGAAAAACGGGTCAGAGCCCGATTAGAAAATAGTTTAAAATTTTTTAGCAAGTATTTAAAATGCTTAACAACACATATTATATACATGTTAGTTTTTCAGCTCTCACTTGAGAAATCTCACCTCTCAACTAGTGTGCACGCTTAACGTACTTCTAAATAATTCTAGTTACTGCTATCACAACTAATTAGTTATAATAAATTAGCCTTTCTAAACTATTACTCATAATGTCCACCCGTATTTATCTCGTAATACATCATTGAATATTACCATATCTTTTTAACTCAAGTAATAATTTCTCATTTAATAGTTAAGTGTTCACATACTTAAATTATCTCATATTTCAATATCCTTCTTATCTACTAAACACACACGGTAGAATAAATCACAGATGTATATATATTCATCACTCAATTATATATATATATATATATATATATATATATATATATACTAATACAGCACCCCTAGGCTCAGCTGCGGAGCATGCATATTCTGTTATCATATCCTGGTACATCACGCACTGTATAAAGGACAGTTGGTTCTGTAACTCTCTCGAACCATAAATACAAATAACATATATTGGAGGCGAATATAGTTCCATGCCTATGGGCTAGGCACACACCTACGCATCCATATGATTGCCAACTTATCGTTCTCACAGATAGACATTTCCTAGGTCCTATATTCTAAGGTACAAGTCAAAATCCCCCCAAAGGCTCATCAGGATATAATTGTCCCGACGCAAAAACCTCCCGTGATAGCAAGCAATGTAGGTATGTCAATACACATAAGAATCATACAATAGGTATACACATAACCTATATATTTTTATCATCGGTATAGGTATATGCAGTACCTATATCATATGTTCCATACGTAGTATATTTATATCCCGAATATATCCCACGTTTGAGTAAATTTCAATTTTACTTCTTATCGTTCATTCCCGAGTATCTCTCACCACTCGAAGCGTGTCCATTATCCTATAATGTATATCAGTATGTAATTCACTCATATCCTACCAGTCTAAGTCATCATTTCCCATGAATTCTCGTGACTCGAATTATTCTTCAAATTTGGTTTTTCTCTCAGTTAAGCCTAGTTAATTTAGCCCTTAAATTCCCCTCATAGGCCCAAGCCTAAAACCTAACCTAGGACTACTAGTACATCAATATAATCCCCATTATATTTAAATTTTAATCTAACAAGTGAATTCCGAACATTTTCCAAAGATTTTAAACAAAAGGAGAAAAGTGGCAAACGAATCGATTTGCTCCCCACAGGTCTCATCTTCTACCTTTACACACTTACGGTTTTTGCAAATGTTAACCATTAAAACTCCATGATTCGATCCCATTCTTCCAACCAAGTATACTGAACATCAAACCAATATATATAGGTGATTTCCAAAGTATTAGAATCAATAAATCCTCGAAGATTACTTCTAAAATCAATTTAATTCAGGATTTACTCATGAAAACCCTAGTTCATTCTAATCTTCAAGAAATCCATTTTAAATAAAGATTTCTTCACATATGGATAATCCTAATTCGTCAATTTCGTTCTACATACATCAGGGAGTTCAACCTAACATAATTTTTATCCAAGAACATAGTTTGATTCTCCAAAATTAATTCAATCTCTTCATAATCACGTGAACAATCATCCTATACTAACATGGATATTATATATGCTCAGAAATTTGCAAATTTAAACACTTGCCTTATGCAGTGGGTCTGATATGCTGTAGATAATGGTTATGTTTGCGTTCCTCTTTCTTCGATCTATGCAACAGTGGTGTTTGTGGTGCCGGGGTGCAACTATGGTGGTTCTAGCCCTTCAGAACCTCCTCTCTTCTTCCTCTTATGGCCTCTCCGCAACTCTATGATTTCTAACCCTAGAAGACTTATCTTATCATATGGATATGAACCTCCTAAATTCGTAGGTATAATTCCCCCCAAAATACAAATAACTAAAATACCCCTCTAGGGTGCCAGTTTGGCCTAAAAGTACCTTGGGACCCAAAAACTAAACTCTCGGGTAGACTTTCTGACTATTTCGACCCTTTCGAACACTTTGACGCACTCGAAATGACCAAATGGATGACTTAAAAATAAATTACTTTTTATTTCCTTAAATTGAGTCCCGACACGACGGACACGCGCGTCCCGACTAAATTACTATAACTGTCGTATTTTTCACTCGCGATAATTTTAATATTTTCATAATCCCATATTACTTTATTCACTAAGTAATATTCAATATAATTTACATCAATAAATACTAACCATTGTCTCGCTGGTTAGTATTTTATTTTAATACATTTTAATTTCTAATAAATTTCCCATTTTTAATTTAATTAATATTTAAAAATCATAAAAATACGGGGTATTACAATATGATTGTGACAAATAAACTTTAAAAAAAAAATTAAAGATTCTTCCATTAGGTTAGCCTCGAAAATAATCATATTCTTTGGGGGGGGCGATGCCGAACTACTATAAAACTCCATTTTATGGGGTTGAGCTTTTCAATTTAAAAAAAAACATATATATGCGCATAAAATTACCTCAAACTGATTATTTTTACTATTTTCATTAGTTTTAGGGTGACAACAACCATTGTTAACGTCAACTTGGCCTTCTATGGTGCGTTGTAACTTCAATATGGTTGTCATGGTAACAACAATAGACCAAAATAGTATAAAAATGGTTAAAAAAATTGGTTTCAATGTAGTTTGAGCAAGATTGACGTGAAGATTCGGGATAGTATAAAAACGGTTAAATGTTATTCAATAATTTTCAAATTTTCAAATATTTTTAAATGAATTTTTATGCAATTTTTATTTATTTAAAAATTTATATTGATTTTGACCAAAATACCTAAAAAGTGATCATTTGCAGTGCACATGACCATCAGTTCCCACAACAAAATAAAGGATTTGGATGGTATGGGTAACTAAGAGTTGTGTTGGAAGTTTTAAGTACATAAACTAAAAGTTTGGTTAGTAAAGTTACGAGGAGGACAAAGTTCAGGCGCCCTAAGTGTAATTAACCTAAATATATTTGCTATGAACTTCATTTGTTCGTAAGAATTGATACGAATAAATGAAGTTTGTAAGAATTATTTACAAAATTTGTAATGATTCTTCAAATTTAGAGAACCTCTACAAATCTAACTACATAATCTTTCCATCTTTTCCTCCAACTGGATGTAACCAGCGCATTTGTTAGAACAATAAATTGTGACGTCTTTTACTATCACCACTGCTTATGCTCTAATTACCCATGAATTGGTATGATTTTCCATCGGATGAAGTTTGTTAACGATAAGTGGATAACTTAAACTTTTGGCTAACATCCATAAACAGTTACCATTGAATTGCGACGTTATAAAAACCTCCACACCCCATCATTATTTCAGTGCGTCGGCCTTTGTACGCATATATGTTCACTTTCTAATTATCTTCCCCTTCGCATGACTTTTTCCCTACCCAAGAATATATATTATTGCACCAATAATACAACTCTATCACAACAACCCACTGCAATAACAACACAATTCTGTCAGTCTAACAACAACCTACTCCCAACAGCTCGTAACTCTTCTGATACTCTCTCCTTATATATCTGTACGTCATTACCTCTCTACTTTTGTTCAACTTATCATTCAATAAATGGTTTCTCTTTCATGCCATTCTTTGTCAAAGTCGTGGGGAGGGGAAGAGAATCTAGAGAGTGAAAAGATAGAAATTAAAGATGGTGAGATGCATAGAGAGGTAGAGATCTAAATTGTTTAAGAGGGATTGAATATATGTGTCCATGTGGACACCCTAAACACAGAGCAATATTAACTCTTGTATATCATTTTATAGTATTAGTATAAATGGAGTGTTTGTTGAGTTTATTTTTATAAATTTAAATGTCAATCTCAAGCTGCCTCTTTGGATTATTATGTACACATAAGAAACCTAAAAAAATATTATTTCACTTTTTGTGCTAAATTAAGCTCACTCATATATCCCTCTCTCCAAAAACTTTAATCCCCAACCATTTTTCTTACTCTCTCCTCTAATAACATACCACGAAGAAAATTATTCTCCCCACAAGAAGACTATAACAGAGGTCTATCCAGTATCCCCTCTCCATGCTTTCAACTAAATACCCATGCTTAAAATAAGCTCTCAACTGATTTCATTTCTAATTGTGTCTTAAAAGTGTTTGATGAACATGTAAGAAGTTTTTGATGGTTATTTAGTTTGTGTGTGCACATAACTTAGATTTGAACCATTCAGTTTGTGTAAATGGTTTTGCTTTAAACAATTCATTCAATTTTAGGGACAAGTTTTTGATGTAGGATTTGATTACTTTCTATTTTTATTTGGTTCATGGTTCAAGTTCATAGATTTACGTGTTGTATCTGATTATTATGTATAATTTCATGATTTGTATATGTATGTATTAAAATGAGATTTCTTTGGGATGGAGCGATTCCGATTATTTTTTGATTTATTTGGACATTTGCTATGCTTTCTGATTGACATTGTGGGCATACGATCTCCAGATTCAACTTTGACCGCCTCTTATTCTCACAAGTCGTAATTTTCCCCTTGATTTTATTTTCCACTCAATAATTTATTTATTTCAATTTTCTCAATGTTTTGTTTGGGAAATTTAATTCGAAGGGAACACGACAAATACAAAATTAGACGGTTAGGGTTTAGAACTGAAATAAGGATGCCTTTTTTTTATAACGATTGATTATTATTTTCACTTTTATGAGTCTCCATAAGAAATAAATGTTAAAGGTATTTTAGTGAAGTTTGTTTTCTTAATTTGTATGCATTTCCTGCGTGTTATACTTTAATTTTAACAATTTCTATACATATAGTTTCTGAATTCAATATCTCTCACCTGACAATATTTAATGGAGGAGAAATGGGCTCTAAGGTAATGTTTTTTCTTTTTTGTTTTATAACTGAGAAGGTCATGACTTGCGGCGTTGTTCGGTTGACCATCGTGGTGTCAGTATGGTTTGTGGAGGTGTCGTTTGGCTTTCGGTGGTGCCGACACAGTCCGCGAAATCTCCTGACTATAAAATCGATGCTCCGACAGTGCGTAACAGCTAATTAGGAAGCAAAGAGAGTCTTTAACATCACTTATTATATAAAATTTGTTGCCATGAATTCCCGTTTATGAATTACCCAACTATTAAGATTCAATTGGATGATTAACTGGGTCTTGGAAGGTTTTAGAGGGGTTATTTTTATCATAATTAGGTTAAAAATACGTGGACATAATCCATATATTAAGTGTTCTCATATATATATGAAAAATATGGGTAACTGAAACATATGGAAATGTAGAAATTGCTTACAAAAAAGCCTATCGGGTGATGCCATGGGTGGAACAACCAATATAATCATTAGTTCGGTGTGTTTCTCGAGGTTACAAATAAAGAGTTTAACATAACATAAATGTAAATTCATCACTTCACATATTAGTTTTCTTATTCGCGTTTTGTTATTTATCCATCAATTATGCATTAGAAATTGGATCATTGTTTCAAGAAGTTAATATTAGGCAAAAAATACAAGAAGGATTTGGTCAAATATTTGTGGCAAATGATATGGAAGCATTACACTGTTATTATACTTAATATATATATATATATATATATATATATATATATATATATATATATATATATATATATATATATATATATATATATATATATATATATATATATATATATATATATATATATATATATTCGTATGAAAAAGGACCGGTCCTTAATAATAGACGTTTTTAAACCATGTAATCTAAGAAATAGTTAAAAATAATTATCAAGATAATGTTCCAGAGTGAGATAGTAATATCGTGACTCTAATAATCCATGCAAGTTTGTATAAAATATATTTTAAGATCTTTTAAGTCCTAATTCTCTCTCTCTCTCTCTCTCTCTCTCTCTCTCTCTCTCTCTCACACTCAGAGTTTAAGTTTTGGCTATTGTGGTGTTACTTGGTGCATATGATACGAGCAAATGAGATGAGGTTCTTTGGAGTGAGGGAGCTAATAGTGATGAAAATAACATGTAAAAATAAATAAACATTCTGGGGTCTAAAAGAAGCATAAAACTTTTCGGTAATGCCGCGACATATCAAAAAATGGTCACGAACGTTCCGATTTAGGTTGCGGTGGTATCATGTTGTTGTGGTGGTATTAGACGCTTTGTGGAGATGCCAATTTAATTAATAGTGGTGTCTCGACACACCAAGTAAAAATAAAGTCTTCGTAATATTCATATCAAATACCATACATAATAAAATCCCCCGTTAAGAAGATAAATCATGAATTATATTACTCTTTTTTTTAACTAGCCCATGTTTACACAACCTACTTTACAAAGTGTAAGGTTGGATTTATGAGTTATATTTATTTATAGTTTTGACTATATAATTATAAGAGTTAGGATTGTGCATTGTGATATAATGTTTATTTTACAATTGATTCTTTATTTGATTAGTTTGATATAATTTTTGCTATATTTTTAATAAATATTATAATAGTTTTTTTTGGCTTTAGTCCCATCTATAAAGATGTAATTAGGCTCCACTTTCATGTGTTTTTAAAATTATAAAAAGTCCCATAACCACTCAAAATTGCCTATAACTTTCTTGTATTTCATATAGGACCAACAACTAAAAAAATAAAAATATGAAAATAATAACAAATAAATCACTATAAATAAGAGTAAACGCTTAAGATCCCATAAACCCGGGTTGCAATGTAAATAGAGGTAAGTTAAGTCAACGCCCCTAAATGGGAGAATAGTTAGTTGGTTGAGTGTTGAATGGAGAGAGGAGGGGGAGTGAGGTTTGTAAATGAGGTAAAGATGGGCTCTCCGTCCTTTTCAATCCACCCATCATCTCCCCGTGGTCTGGTACAAATGGCAGTGATGGGGTTTACATGCCAATTGAGTTATAGGTATCCTCGTTCCCTCGTCTCCCCAAGCCCGACACGACGGCCCTGTCCCTTGATTTATTTCCCTCAAAAGCTTTCATTTCAGACACAAAATAGGAAGTTGAAAATCCATATCCATCACAGTGACCGTAACCCTAATTTTGCTGTCCGTGCTTCCTTCAAGAGTTGTCAGTCCTCGCCCAACACTAAACTAATCGCTATTAGCTCTGCAATTACCGTAATATTAGCCATTGGGAATCGAGTTCTTTACAAACTTGCCCTCGTACCTATGAAGGACTATCCTTTCATGTTAGCCCAGATCAACACTTTTGGGTATGCCAACTTGACTTCCACCATCATTACGATATCTTTAGTATTAATCCATAAGTATTTTAATTTTAATAGGTCTCTGACCGCATAATCATAAATAATTGTAACCCTCATTAGTGAGGGCAGACTTTAATGAATGACATTGATTAATGAGATTTTAGTTTATTGTTAGCATTATTGTTTGGTAGTTTATTCCTTCTATAAACTCTTTCTCTTTTGGAGAAAATCTTAAATCAAATCAATGTGTCGGGCAAATCTCTTAAAGGTTATCCTACACCACCGAGCTATTAAGTTCTATTTGAAGGAGTGGGAAAAAGTCATCAACATTGTAACGCTTCGAGGCTTGCTCTTTTTGGCCACGGACTTTGGGCCACTTTTTCTCGCAGAAATTTAAAATCTTATTTTATTTTAGGGCAAGTCTTACATAGCCGCGATCTATACGAGGCCTCAATCTCTAAATCAGAGTTGGTAGAATTAATAACATTTATAGTTTAAAATACATCTTAAATGACAATTCATTCACGAAGCATTTGATTCATAATAATATATTCTCAATACATGCCAAAACAATATTCCTCATCATACAATCCTTATAAAAGTTCCTTAGCTCTCTAATTACAACTAAGAGTGAAATCTATATAAAAACTCCAAAAATGAGCTTTATGTAAAATTATCTTTCGCGGTCTCTATCCCCTTCGTGACCTCAACTAGTGTCCTCAGCCAGGGGTGAAGCTAGGATCCAAACTTGGGGGCACGATTTTTTTAGGGTTATTTATAGTTTTTAGTAATTTTTTGGCCCGAAAAAATATATTAATTGAATGACAAATATCTATTGAAGTTGTATTATATCAACTACTCATTTAAGTTTTGTTTTAGTAATAAAATATCGTAAATCAGGTTATCAGCTTAATGTAATAATATCATTAGGTGATAATATGTAATTAAAATGCATTTCAAACTTAAAAAGTTGGGGGTAAAACAAAAAAAATAAAGGAAATGAACACACTAGGTCATACCAATATTTGTTATACAGTGGATAAGCTCACAAATCACAAATTAAAAATAAAAAATGAGAGAGACCAACCATTAAGAAACAACAAACATATGAAGAATAACATGTTTGTTGAAACAATAATTTGTTTGAAAGGGTTTAACGGAACAAAGGTTATGAAGGGATGGAGAAGAAAGGTTTTGGTTTTCTTGACCAAGCAATTTGGTAAGTTTTATATTGTGCAGTCCCCTCATTTTTGTAAGTTTAATACCTCACTTTTATAAGTTTAATAATAAAAAAACTTGTTTGGACCAAAATTCTTCAATAAGTACAAGTGTGTCTGTTAAATAAATAACCACACATTCAAAGTTTGACCGTGAGTTTGATTGTCATTTGGTTTTGGGTAATAAGAAGATTTCTTTGACCACACAACAAAAGTGACGTTGAAGGCATAACAGGCTGCAGGCTTTTCTCCAAAAATTTCAAACCTTGGGGGAGGCCATGGCCCCCCTCTGCCATGCCGTGGCTTCGCCCTTGTCCTCAGCTCCTATCCTGAGAATGCAAAGGATATAGAAGGGATGAGGTTTAATAGCCCAACAAAGGGTAACTCAAAGGTCCTCAACCTCCTTCCAATAGTAATATGAGCAAGGGCAATAGATATACAAATGATATAATATAACAACAAAATAAGAAATAATGAATGTGTAACATACATAGGCAATAAGAAAATGAAAGAATAGTGTTTTTACCAACCCCTCAGATTTCCCCCGATGACCTATGGCTCAATTCCCCAAAGATCTAAACTCCTCAACTTCCCCATGACTCAATCTCCCATGGTTCGCTCTCTTAGTCCGCGACATATATGTTTATAACCTTGGACTTCTCAAACTCCACTGCCTTATTCTAGGTGCCTTTGACCTAGTCATGCTACATGCTGCGTGCGATCTGTTGTTAACTCTCTACCTTTGCCGAGCCCTGCCGCAATGTTAAGTCCCATAGTTAGCTTAGGCTCAATCTCCTAGACTAACCGTTTTGACCTCAAGCACTGAGCAGGAGGAGCTTCTCAAATAGATATGATGCCTCAGCCTGGCTAATGACTGTCGCGCCCTTAGCACTGAATCCTCGTTTCAACTCCCTGGCACAATATAATACTGCCTTTCAAATCCATGGCCTCAACTAACAGTCCGCAATCTTGAAGAAAAAGTAAACTCTTGATTTACAACAAGGGTATCACAGAAAAAATGAGGTTTTAAAATCGTAATTTACTCTCAACTTAAATCTCCAAATATTAAAGGCGAAACTCTAAAATAAAGTCTCCTAATATCATTAAGAACATTTTCGAAACCCTTACTCTCTAGCTCCAAAATCTCCCCTCAAGAACCCTAATGGAAAAATTCTAAACTCATAGATTTTCCCTAATGAACAACGAAACTCCACAGCCTCTAATAGTGAAGTTGGTAATACTCCTCGAGGGCCAATTGGAGGAAGACATTTCGGCACCCTGAAGGCTGTTCCTCTATCGGTTGCTGTTGAGTTTTTTTTAGTGCTCACGTCCGTGTTTGAGGTTGTTTCTCGGAATATGAAGTCGCCAAATATCATGTTTCTTTTGATGCCGAGTTGGTGTTGATTGAGGACCCAGGTATAGTGGCTTTGAGGTATGACACCTCCTATAGTTTATAAGCTGTATTTTGAATGGCTTGTTGATCTTATTGACTCGACCCGACCAATTGGAGGTGAAGGTGGAATGATTGTTGAGCGGAATATTTTTTAAGTTGGCGGGATATGGGTGTTATGGTTGCATGGACATGCTCACTCAGCCCTAAATGTAACTTTTGTTGGCCATAATTTGTTCTTTCGAATTAAATGGATCAAATTTAACATTTTAGAACTATTGAAAAATGTTAAATTTTCTTGTGATAATATATACAAAAGTATAAACGATAGTCTACGTGTCCCCAATGTATCTTTCCCTTACCCCTTTAACAAATATTGTGTCAACATGTTGAGTCTTGTTCCTTCATAGCCGAGATGTAACCATTCTTAACGAGCGAAAGAAGTACTAGAATAATGAGATAAAAGGTGAGAGCATAAGTACTTCCTTCGCAAATAAAGACATTTAAACGACCCTAACCCAAGTTTTAGGTTGTAAGCAAGGTTACATATCAAGCTGCGCGTTGTGGGTTGTGGTGGTGATCTTTAATAGTTATGAAGTTCAATGAGTGTTCATTCTCCAATGGTGATTGAAAGTAAGTTTTTGGTAGGTGACAATTCTTTCCGTAATTAATGAGAGGGTGAAGGTGCTTATTGCTGTTTAGGAATTGATCTTGGCTAATGATCTCGTGGGTAAATAGTGAATGGACAATGCTTATATTTCATGGGTGTCAGCGACTTGATAAGCTATCAGATAAGCACTCAACCAAGGCATAATTGTGGGCTAACAGAAAGGTGGTTTGGTATATTTGCAGGTTGTCGTAGGCAGTCATAATGGCTTTTTAGTGGTAAGATAAATGGTATGGAAAGTTTTATTGGGATGTTAGCTGCTGGTATGTCGAGACTGGCTTTGGTAATTGTTCCCTTGTGATTGGGGAGTAGTGATTGGCTAATGAGAGCCCAACGAATCCTCATTCTATATCCTCCGGACCACATACCCTTGAAGTTCCAAGAGAGAGACATTGATTAGGCCCACGATCTCTTTAGTTCTACCTTACTCAAGGCAATTGAGTAAATGGAACCATGAGACCTAAAAGAAGTGTAGAAATACACACCTTGAACCGGTCTTCAATAATGTCCTCTTCTCGGTGCCTAGTGGCGGTCATGGTTTAAGAGTAACGATTAGTGGCAAGTAGATTAGTTGACCTTAAAAAAATTACTGTTACTGATGTGAATGAAGAATATGGGTTATTTTTAGTATTTTAGTCATTTTTAGTATTTCTTTTATTTTTAGTATTCATTGTATTTTTCCTTTTATTTTGTATTTAGAGGAAGGAAGGTTAATTAAATTTAAGGGCATAATTGTAATTTGGTACTTAGCTTAGAGGCCAAGCAACCTCCTTCCTATAAATACCCCCTATGTAGCCTCATTTGAGGCATTCTTCCATTTTATGAGATTTGATTAAAGAGAGTTTGAGAGAGAATTATCTTTTCTTACTCCCATTTGACGTTATTTACGTCAATTGGTATCAGAGCCTAGTCGCTCCTCCTGTTGTTATAAAAAAACAGAAACTCGTAAATGTCACGTGGGTTTAAGAAAGGATGAACACCTCCACGCCAAACCCTCTCGAGCAAATCTTGAAAACCATCAATCAAATGAAGGCCCAAATGAAAGAGATGAATGCGCGACTTCCTCCACCGGCAACCACCTCGCACCACCACTTCCAAAAACACCTCGAACCATCCACCATTATTAACCCTAACCCTAATTCAAGAAATCAAAACCCTAGCTCCCCAAACCCATCTAACCACTCTTCCGCGCCCTAGCCCCATTTATCTCCAAACCACCACCACCACATCAAGAACCACCATAACAAACCCTAACTCCTCACCCCTCTACCCTACCATGTTCAGTGGTGCTGGAGGTGGATTACACCCACTGGAATATCCCTTGGGATAGCAGGTGCCGTCACCAACCACCCAACACCACCACGTAGCCTCTAACCCCCAACTAGGGACACTCCGGCCGGCCAACAACACCCCAGACCCTGCTGCCTTTTATCCAGGCCCCGCCGCCCCCTTTCCCCATGTCAACCAACCTCCGACCAACCCCTTACAGCCCCCAGAAACTGCTGCTCTCTTTACAGCCAGCCTCCTAGACTCTTGACGGCCCTCACCTTCCCCTTTTTTGGGCCGAACCACACCTCAGGTGGTTGGCAAGCCTTTCCCTTCCCTGGTCGACCTAGGGTTTTGCCTTGGGGGAGGTCGGAAACCACTGGAGAAAGCCCCCAGCAGCCGCGACCCCAACCCCATAGTCAAACGAGCCATGGACAAACCCCCACTCCCAGATTTGCTACCCTCTCTTTCGGATCTGACTCGAAACCTTCCAGATCTGCTCCGAAAAACCTATTTTTGGTCATAGCCCTCCAATATGTGCAAGAACTAGGGTTTCACACCAAAACCTTGGTTTTTGACCCCAAGGGTATATAATTTTGATGTTGGGCATGTGTGGCATGAGGAAGAAGATGAATATTAAATGCAAGAATTGAAGAGTCTTCCTCGAAATTTTCAGAATTCAATTTTGGCCCCTCAAGTTTTGCCTCTTCCTCAATTTTGGGAATTTTTGCATTTCGACCTCAACTTTAAAGTTCGAAGACGAACTTTTTCGAAGGCGGAGAGAATGATGTAAATGAAAAATAGGGGTTATTTTTAGTATTTCTTTTATTTTTAGTATTCATTGTATTTTTCCTTTTATTTTGTATTTAGAGAAAGGAAGGTTAATTGACATTTAAGGGCATAATTGTAATTAAGTACTTAGCTTAGAGGCCAAGCAACCTCCTTCCTATAAATACCCCCTATGTAGCCTCATATGAGGCATTCTTCCATTTTATGAGATTTGATTTAAGAGAGTTTGAGGGAGAATTATCCTTTCTTGCTCCCTTTTGATGTCATTTACGTCAGTTACTTTAAATGGAATTGGAGGCAAAAGAATTTGAGGTTAAAGTCCTAGGTAATAGAAATGCTAAGCTGGTAACTGGTCATGCCTTTTCTATTTTTGTGTTTTATCATTTATATCTGTTCCCATTTTGCATCCAGGTTCAGTTATAAAGCACTAACTGTTATGGTTGCTAGTAATTTTTTCCTGAGTCAATTGGCTGATAGTACGGTGATATGTCGGTCTTACGAATAATATTTGTTCAATTGAACACAGGTATGTGGCTATTTATTTTTCTATACTGTATTTGAGACACCGTGTTGGGATTGTAACGGATGAGATGATGGCTGTTCCAAAATTACCCTTTATCCTCATTGGCATCCTAGAAGCCCTAGGACTTGTTGCTGGGATGTCTTCGGGAGGTATACAACTATCTTATTTTGACAATTTAAGACCATGGAGTTCGAAATTTAGTGGTGCTGAAGCAAACTCAGATACAACTTTCATAAATTTGAGCCAATGTAGATTTTTTTATATGCTTGTTAGGTTTGTATGCACTGTTTATACCTTTTCGCTCAATAGTATTCAATGATCATGTTGGTCTTCGAAAGCAGAAGGTGGTTTTAGCAGGTTTGGTGCTGAATTTGAAACCCAATAAAGCAAAAGCAAGTCAAAAGTATTAACAAAAGCAGCAAAAAAAAAAAAAAAAGAATTGACGGAGGGAGGGATGGAGGCTAGATTAACTTGGTAGTTAAGCTATGGCCTTTTGACTGAATGCTATGTGTCTTTTACAGCGATGCTTCCTGGACCAGCTATACCCATACTGAGCCAGGTAATGTTAACTGTAAACTATATGTAATAGTTTAAAGGGTCTCGATAACGTGTGCCTTAAGAGTATACATTAAGAACCCAAAAATAGTAGGGACAGAGTTCCGACATACATTTAATAGGAGCAGATACTCATGTGGAGCTCTAATACTTACTATTTTGTGGCTCAAAACATGTGCCGGGCACATGTTATCATTTTCCTAGTTTAAAATATGGTTGATGTAAAACAAATGTGTTTTTGACAATAACTTGTCAGAAAGGAAAACAAGCTTGTTTATTGTTTATTGGAGTGGTCTGTTCGGTTATTCCTTACATTTTCTTAGGTCTCCTATTTTGAGTGCTATGTACAGAGCTTCCATCTTATATTTATTTATTAATTGGGTTTGTGTAGTGCCTGTTAATATGACTTCCAAGTACCAGATATGCATAGTACGTTCACTTGATTAATTTTTCCTCTTTAGTTGTCTTGTGATAAACATCTCCAAAACTTCTTCATGTTTTCTTCTTTTGCTTATCCCCAAAATACGTAGACACACACACACACACGCAAGCACACATATATTATAAGTAATTTCTGACTCATGCAATTCTAAAATGATATTCTTTACTATGGTTTGGGTCCATGCATGTGTCTGCAAGTAGGATTTGCCGAGCCCCACATAAATTTTGAGAATATGAATAGTTAAACAACTTAAAATACTGTTCTTAGCTTGTGACAAAAATATGAGACAATCAAAACTTTTCCTTATAAGGTAAATGACAATAATAAAAGACACCATCCTAAAAAAAACAAAATACAATGAAATCTCCAACCACTGATTACATCATCATAATCTCCAAATAGAGTTTTACAACTAAAACCATAAACAACTAAAAATGACGGAAATAAAAACTACTCTATGCATAAATAGAACTCCAGCTGCAAACGCAATCAAAACCTGAAATGTTAGTAAACGACATTGGGTCAGATCCAACTACATGATTCCAAATGGGGTTACACGAACCCACACATGAAGTAAATATCACAATAGAGTTTTTTAAATAACATTAAACATTTAATAGAATACACATGACTTTCCAACTTCGTAACCCATCAATACGCAATGTTTAAAAAGGCACGAGGCAAGGTGTTTTGGCTTTAGCGAGGCGAGGCGTAAGCCTCACCCCCCTCAAAAAAGAGCAAAATAATATTATAAAAATACTAATAGAACCATAAAAAATAAAGTAACAAAGAAATATAAAATAAAATTGCAATAAAAACATCTTTGAGGACTCTCACATAGTTGAACATTTTTTTGTTCCCCCGAGATGACTTTTTTACATATTGTTAATTTTATAATATGACAATAAATTAATCAATGCAAAATCAAATTGACCAAATCATTTTTTTAGTTTCATTCACACTGGTTATTTTATAATATGACAATAGATTAATCAATGCAAAGTCAAATTGACAAAATCAGTTTTTTAAGTTTCATTCACATATTGGTTATTTTTTAAAAATTTCTTTCAAGTTACAGTAGTATATATAGTATAAGTTAAGTGCAATTTTAAGACAAAAAAAGAATACGAGGTAGTAGATTAAAACAACATTTTTTTGCAATAAAAACATACGAGGTAGTAGATTAAAGAATACGAGGTGTTTTGGCTTTAGCGAGGCGAGGCGTAAGCCTCACCCCCCTCAAAAAAGAGCAAAATAATATTATAAAAATACATAGAACCATAAAAAATAAAGTAACAAAGAAATATAAAATAAAATTGCAATAAAAACATCTTTGAGGACTCTCACATAGTTGAACATTTTTTTGTTCCCCCGAGATGACTTTTTTACATATTGTTAATTTTATAATATGACAATAAATTAATCAATGCAAAATCAAATTGACCAAATCATTTTTTTTAGTTTCATTCACACTGGTTATTTTATAATATGACAATAGATTAATCAATGCAAAGTCAAATTGACAAAATCAGTTTTTTAAGTTTCATTCACATATTGGTTATTTTTTAAAAATTTCTTTCAAATTACAGTAGTATATATAGTATAAGTTAAGTGCAATTTTAAGACAAAAAAAGAATACGAGGTAGTAGATTAAAACAACATTTTTTTTAAATTAAGTACAATTTTAGAAAAATGAAAATGAAAACTTTAACCTTTGAAAAAACAGATTTCGTGATGGAAGAAGATAAGGATTTTTTTTTTCTTTTTTTTTTTTGCACCTCAGTAAAAAAGCATGAGGCGTAAGCCTCAAATTCAACCCCGAGGCTTAAGCCTCGAGGCATTTTTTACCCGACTCGCTTGGAGGCATAAGCCTCAAATGCTTTTTTAAACATTGTCAATACGAACTATCTCTTGGATACACCATAATAGCCAGTCGGCCTTCCATACGACTCCACACATACCATAGTGTACTACCCAACACCATATATATATATATATATATATATATATAGAGAGAGAGAGAGAGAGAGAGAGAGAGAGAGAGAGGCAGGCTCCTGTGCACACTAAGTTTGCACAGTGCTGGCGCGCACCAATTTTTTTAAACCATTAAAAAAAATATTTTTGAGTTCATTTTTTTTATGTGATATTTAAACATTTCAAAGGACCCATGTAAAAAAAATCAGCGTAAAAAAACTCTTTTTACTATTTTTAAAAAATCGGTCAAACTTTCGCAGCTTTTAAAGTACTTAAAAGTAGCAAAAGTTTGACCGATTTTTAAAAAATAGTAAATAAAATTTTTTTGAGTTGATTTTTTTACATGGGTCCGTTGAAATGTTTAAATATCACACAAAAAAAATCAACTCAAAAATATTTTTTTTACTATTTTAAAAAAATAATGTGCAAACTTAGTGTGCACATGAGTCTGACTCTCTCTCTCTCTCTATATATATATATATATATATATATATATTATCAATATCCCGCCATTATAGTCTTAGTTAAAGTCCCGCACATACATACTCACTATAACCAACCAACACTAGACCCGCATAGTGGCGCACCCATTAGTTCCCGTTATCATAGCCTGACCACTAGATCCCTCACATACGGACTCACCATAGGCAACCAACTCTAGGTGCGCACATATAATAGTGTACACACAAATACCCGTCAAGGTAGTCAAACGGTATAGGTCCCGCGCATATGGACACACAATAGCCAGCTGACACTATACTCCACACATACGAAGACGCCCACATAATCACCAAACTTTAGTATCTCTCATCTCCTAGATAGTAATCTCGAAATATCACGTCATTATATAATCATACTACATCTAGTCGTATACCGAGAGAGCTCAATAAAAACATATCTTCATACTTTCATACATTGATTATACCCAACCGACAATAATATACATTCTCTAATCCCAATAGTCTAGTCCAGATTTAAACATACGTTTATAATTCGCCATTGCCTAGCATATTTCAAATATTACTCCATCATTAATATTTTTGCATATTATGTAACAATCCCCATTTTCTCACGTAAAGGCTGGCCAGGCTCAGAACGTCGAAGATGGGGCTTATCAACAATTTATACCATTCTCAGCACTGAAGGAATAAAAATTTCTTTATTACATATATCAAAATCCACACTAAATAAAGACATCTCAATAAAATTTGATTTAATACATAACAATGAAAACTGAATCGTCATACAACGTCCATAATGTAATGCTAAGTACAACTGCTATAAATAAACTCTTGGGCTTATGCCTGTACAAATCCCTATATGAAGTAAAATGACAAAAAGATGAAGTACAACCTATACTAGAATCAAGGTTCTAAAAGGCGCGAGGCGTGGTCGAGGCGTAGAGGTCAATCCTTAGGAGCCTAGGCGTAAAAAAGCGTTTTTCCTTTTTTTATTATTTTAATTATTCTAAGGCTAGTAATATAATAAAATAATACATACCTTGAATTTTGAAAATATATCCATGTGTTTGGTAGCCATCTTTCTCATATTCATGCTCCATAACCAATATTTGTCAATTAATCCTTTGTTTTTTTAAAAAAAAGTGTGCCTTAAGCCTTTTACCAAGAATAAGGCGTAATAAGCGTAGGCGATGCGTTTCTCTCAAGCCTAGGCGGGCCTTTTAAAACACATTGGGTCAAACTTTTATAACACCCAACTCTAGTCAATGGAGTGAAATCCGCTACGTCCAGTGCAACTACAAGTCTGATCCATCGTCAGTCCTGCTATCCCTCTCATTAAGAATATCTGGGGGGAAAAACATTTATAATTTGGGTCAGAGCCCGAGGTGTGCAAGGATTTTTCACTAGTAAATATGTAATTTATTACTAACTCATACTTTACGTCTCTCTATCGACGCTCACATGTAATGAGTACCTCACCTCTCATCTAGAAGCAGTCCTACTCGTATCCTCAATCGAAATGACAATTGTAACTTCCATTATTTAATCAGTCATGTAAGGAATAATCCATTCTGCTATGCAATAACTAAAAGTGGGTACTCATGTCTGACACCCCAATCCCCGAATAGATTTCATAATATTAATTTCATAATTTACATAAACTAGGTGTATATTCTTATGTCATAATATTCTGTATCCCTTGTTTATCTCTTCAGACCATTTAATGATTTAATGCATGTTCCTTGTTGTCTACCCCGTTAGACTATAAGTTTCATTCTCGTAGATTACCAAATTAAAATTCTCATTAATAATAGGCTACTCCATTAATCATTAGCACTCATCTTTGTCCTTAATTATTCACATCATTTTATTAACCCGACTTTATTATCATTCAGCATTGTTTACATCTTTAGACTAAGAGGTCACATTCCCATACAAGGTACACCGCAATGTGTAAATAGATAAATATATATATGTCCGTATAGATATAAGCGACACACAATGGCATCTACCGTTGGTGTCTCGTTCGTGCTCTATCAGCAAGTCCGAAGGAATCTCTTATCCTAAGCGGACATCACAAAACACACACAAGTTGGGGGCGGTCCCTACGCAGGATACCTGTTCACGGCCCATACCACGTGGTGACACAGGTTGGGTCAGTGTCAACACCTACTCTCCTCGTAAATGGCGCCTCTACGTAGTACCTATAATGACCTACACAATTGCCAAGCACACCTGTGCCGGCGTGTGGTACCTGGTCCGAATGCATGAACCCCCGAGCCTATAGGACGCTCCACGAACACTGGTATGTCCACACAAAATAATATGATACATATTATATCCAATATGTATAAGTAGTTACTTTATAACAACTTTAATCCAAGGAAATCTCAATCCATATAAAATACAGCCTTTTGGGCTTAACTATAACATTTTAGTAAATTATTCCATAACTCATTTTAACTCATTATCCTACGACTACTTCCCGATTAAATATTAAGTCTCATACATTGCCTTTTAGACTTAAAATCACATTTACTTCATCATTTATTTCCCTTTAAATATGTCGACACAGTTATTCCCAAACTAACCTTTCCAAAATATTATAGGTATAATTATTCCCAAACTAACCTTACCAATACGATTATAGGTATAGTTATCCCCATCTAACCTTATCCATACTTTTAATAATCTTAGCATGTTGTCCTCTTGACTCAAACTTCAATCATTCCATATTATTAATAATTATTCGCTTCTTGATACCTTTTAAATAAGGTTTATATGTACATATATAAGGAGTCAACTAACGTGAAAAGGGTTATATGTACATATATAAGGAATCCTCTAATATGGTTAAGTAGTATCACTTTACTACAATACCCAGATTCACTCATTCGGTCCGTATCTTCACCCTTCAAAATTCATTACACAAAGTCCCACTATTAGGTCAAACACCCTTTACTTAATTCGATATTTGGTAATTTATTATATATATAATAAATTAAACCGGCTACTTCGTGCCTAACTCTCGTAGCACTCTGCCTAAAAATATCCAAGTCACAACCCGGACTCTTAATTCCGTAAATATTAACTTACATTCATATTTTTATTCAGGGTACTAAGGACATCTCAATCCAGCCCGTATCCTAATTTCATCCGAAATTTCCATTCGAATCCGTTCTTTTATTTTCGAGTGTTGTTTATCCTAAACACTCGAATTTCATACCCCGAATTCATTTCCATCCAATTCCAAGGTAAAAATAATGTTCCTTAATATTTTTCTGAGTCCTACACTCATCTACGGACATCCCTAAGAATCCGGATTTGATTTCTCACAAAGGATTTCGGTTTCAGACACCCTTCAGTAATAAATTCATAACTAAAATTAGAAAAATACGAAACTGGGAGCCACAGGTTCGTAATGAAAAGATCTATCTCCATGTCCAAAGCCAAGGTCATTTGAACGAGATACTAATCTCGTTTGAACGACCTTCTTCGTTTTTCGGTCCTTTGTCCGTGTCCTGCTGTTTCCGCCATTGACAACCTTCTTCAAGCTTTTAATAGCCAAAATTTTATTCAACAGTCCCAACCAAAATCTCTCCCTATAACGCATTTAATTCATGAATTTATCTCTAAATACCAACGATTAATAATCTTAACAGTAAACATCTAGTTGGGTTTTCACGATTTCTTTTTGTTTTACTCCATTTTCAGATTTGTTGAAAGATTCTTACAACATGTCTTCTAAATAATTCCTCAATTTAAATCACATGTATACAAATTCGATACAAAAGATTATGCATCTACACATGGATCATGTATAAATCATTAAATTTTTACACTAATTTAAAGATCTCTAATTGTGCGGTCTCAAAACACGATTCAACTTTAAATCTAAGCATGGAGTTAACATTTATATAAGAAAAGCACAAATTAAATAAGAATGGCAATAGAATCCTTGCCTGAGATTGTGTAGAGAAGCCTCTTTTCCTCCTCCTAGGGCGTTCTTTCTCCTCTTAGGCCTTTGTTCCTCTCTCTCTTGAAGTGAGGTTGCTAGGGTTATGTTATGATTAGTAGCGGGGAGTTATTTCTCTTCTTCCTAATCTTATATTTTACCCAATTCCCGAGTTGGGCTTTAGGCTCCCACTTTGGGCCCCCAAATGAGTCCAAATACATAATCTAATTATCCCAATAGCTACCCAACTCATATATATATATATATACTCGTGACCATTCCTAAGGGTCTAAAATGCCCAAACGAGCCCGTCATACCTCTCAAAGTGTGCCCCGAATTTTTTTATCCAAAAATATATTTTAATTGTGACGTGACACATGTTAATGCTTTTTTTTTATTCAAAATAAAATCCCTTTTGATTTATTCCAAATCATTAAAGTCCAATTCTAAAATTTATAAATTATACCGAGTCTAATTACTCACGACCCAGATCATCTAATTTCATCGAATTAATTTAATCCTTATTAAATTTTATTTTATTCAAAAAATATACGGGGTATTACATTCTCCCCCCTTATAACGGAATTCCGTCCTCGAAATTCAAGGTAGCATAAACTCATTTTTTTTTTGCACCGTTAAATTATGTTTATACCCAATTAGTCCATACTCATATCCTATGAGATAAATGAAAAGGCTCATCTATGCCTATCATAACATCACTGAGGTGCACATATATTTCACATTACATACATGCACACACGTACCATTAACAAATATGAATGACACATATAAATTTGATATGTACCATTTATACCAAGCATATCCATACAATAAGTATACCACCACATATGTACATAAAAAAAAAATAACCATCCTAGTATCCGACTTCCCTCAACTCCCGACTTTTGCCAATTTCGTGCGTGGGACGTCTCGCAAGCGAAATCCAAACAAGAAATCCTCCCGATATACTACTGCACAGCTTAGTCAGTTATCGAGGTCCATGGGCCCAAGGCAAAGGAAAATAAAAATAACCATTTATGCTAATCATATAAATTTCAATATTTGCCATTTTTCGAACCAACCACTTATCCCGTTAAAAGAGTTATACCAAAATCATTTAGAGTCAACCGACCTTACCATACTCGATATCCCGATTACCACAACCTAGGTCAGACATTCTTCTCTCGTATTTAATCTGTAGAGCACGTAGTCATATCTAAGTCTCCAAAGGCATACCCATTCTACTCAGGTCTACCATTACCACTATAATGATAACGCCACTATACCAACATTACACACGATCATATACAATCTCAATAATCGAAGCTATTAATAGCCTTACTTCTACTTTGTTGCTTATACTCGCTAAGGCAATACTTTCCCAAATTATACCATCATGTTATCTCGCAAACGATTTCCCCCTCATAAAGGACCCTTGCTCCCGCCTGAGCATCACCCGATTTATATAATAAATTTGAGTTTATTCACGCATATCTATCTCCTTGAGTTATTTAAATTTTTTAAATCACACTCACACGTTGCATCCCAAAGCATACTCAACTTTCTAAAGGTCCTTGCACGACCTAACTTTCTCACATAAATATAAATCCATTCCCAAGGAAAATATCACACTCCGACATAGCTAACAAATAGGCCTGAAATAAACATAAACCTCCTAGTATACATGTCTATGTATTCACGCATCAATGAAACAATATTCCTCCTCACCCACGGCAGGTCAATGTATAGCATTTTCCCAATTACAAAGTCTATCCTTTCCAATGTATTAGCAAAACCCAAGTGAACACTAATTCCCAATATAAAATAAAGCATATCCCACATACTCTAAAGTAGGAAAGACACTTTATGTACCACCGATACTATCACTAGTTTCTTTTTCCACAGATAATCTTATCTATAATCCGATTCCCATCTTTGTGTAGGTCATAGTTTACACGAACTAACCTCTGCTGTTGCATTAGTATACATTATCATATCCTCAAATTTTATAAATATCTTTCCTTAAATTACTAGGCACTAGATTGCCCAACTTCGCACAATTCTAACAAGTGACCCACATGAAGGTCTCTATGGCTCTCTCTCCAAAACTAACCATTTACCCGAACGGGTAATAACCAATCGCAAAGAATACAATGCTTCCGAATCATAAGGCTCTACATCAAAGGACGCAACGCAGAACGGAATAAGCTCAAACACAGATCCGAAGGACACTAGAACCGTGCTCTGATACCAACTGTAACAACCCCCATTTTCTCACGTAAAGGCTGACCAGGCGCAGTACGTTAAAGATGGGGCTTATCAACAATTTATACCATTCTCAGCACTGAAGGAATAAAAATTTCGTTATTACATATATCAAAATCCACACTAAATAAAAACATCTGAATAAAATTTGATTCAATATATAACAATGAAAACTGAATTGTCATATAACGTCCATAATGTAAAGCTAAGTACAACTACTATAAATAAACACCTGGGATTATGCCGGTACAATTCCTAGTATGAAATAAATTGACAAAAAGATGAAGTACAACCTATACTAGAATCAATGGAGTGAAATCTGCTACGTCCAATCCAACTGCAAGTTTGATCCATCGTCAGTCTTGCTATCCCTGTCATTAAGAATACCTGGGGAGAAAAACATTTGTAATTTGGGTTAGAGCTCGAGGTGTGCAAGGATTCTTCACCATGAAATATGCAATTTGTTACTAACTCACATGTAATGAGTACCTCACCTCTCCTCTAGAAGCAGTCCTACTCATATCCTCAATTAAAATGACAATTGTAACTTCCATTATTTAATCAGTCATGTAAGGAATAATCCATTCAACTATGCAATAACTAAAAGTGGGTACTCATGTCTGACACCCCAATCCCCGAATAGATTACATAGTTTTAATTTCACAATTTACATAAACTAGGTGTATATTCTTACGTCATAATATTCTGTAACCCTTGTCTATCTCTTCAGACCATTTAATGATTTAATGCATAGTCCTTGTCGTCTACCCCGTTAGACTATAAGTTTCATTCTCTTAGATTACCAAATTATTATTCTCATTAATAATTGGCTACTCCATTAATCATTAGGACTCATCTTCGTCCTTAATTATTCACATCATTTTATTAACCCGACTTTATTATCATTAAGCATTGTCTACATCTTTAGGCTAAGAGGGCACTTTCCCATATAAGGTACACCACAATGTGTAAATAGATAAATATATATATGTCCGTATATATATAAGCGACACATAATGGCATCTACCGTTGGTATCTCGTTCGTGCTCTATCGGCAAGTCCGGAGGAATCTTTTATCCTAACCGGACATCACAAAACACAGACTAGTTGGGGGCGGTCCCTACGTAGGATACCTGCTCACGGCTCATACCCCGTGGTGACACAGGCTGGGTCAGCGTCAACACCTACTCTCCTCGTAGATGGCGCCTCCATGTAGTACCTATATGACCTACACAATAGCCAAGCCCACCTGTGCCGGTGTGTGGTACCCGATCCGAACGCACGAACCCCCGAGCCAATAGGACGATTTACGAATACTGGTATGTCCACATAAAATAATATGATACATATTATATGCAATATGTATAAGTAGTTATTCTATAACAACTTTAATCCAAGGAAATCTCAATCCATATAAGATACATCCTTCTTGGCTTAAATATAACATTTTAGTCAATTATTCCATAACTCATTTTAAGTCGTTATTCTACGACCACTTCCCGATTAAATATTAAGTCTCATACATTGCCTTCTAGACTTAAAATCACATTTACTTCGTCATTTATTTCCCTTTAAATATATCGGCACGGTTATTCCTAAATTAACCTTTCCAAAATATTATAGGTATAGTTATTCCCAAACTAACCTTACCAATACGATTATAGGTATAGTTATCCCCAACTAACCTTATCCGTACTTTTAATAATCTTTGCATGCTGTCCTCTTTACTGAAACTTCAATCATTCCAGATTATTAATAATTATTCGCTTCTTGATACCTTTTCAATAAGGTTTATGTGTACATATACAAGGAGTCAACTAACGTGAAAAGGGTTATATGTACATATATAAGGAATCCTCTAATATGGTTAAGTAGTATCACTCCACTAAAATACCCAGACTCACTCATTCGGTCCGTATCTTCACCCTTCAAAATTCATTACACAAAATCCCACTATTAGGTCAAACATCCTTTAATCAATTCGATATTTATTACACAAAGTCCCTTTTGATTTATTCCAAATCATTAAAGTCCAATTCTAAAATTTATAAATAATACTGAGTCTAATTACTCAGAACCCAGATTAACTAATTTCACCGAATTAATTTAATCCTTATTAAATTTGATTTTATCCCAAAAATATACGGGGTATTACCTATTACATATCGCATTAATATCTCAAAGACACATATAAGTCTCCATATTAACTCACGTAATCCTACCTTAACCTAGGTGTCCCAATTACATGTGAATTACATGTAGTTCACAATTACATGTGAATTACATCAATTTCATAGTCCAAATTACAAATCCTAACATCATATTACATCGATTATTATTCTAGTTCATATGAGATTTAATCTATTCAAAGCATATTTCAAGATAAGCATGTGAATTTATATTTTATTTCTAAAAGATAGGCTATATTCTCTACTGATAATTCTCTCTCTTTTTAGTTTCATAAATAATAGTGCATATTAAGTGTTCTTACCCAATCAACACGCTAGATTCACAATCTCAACTATATTAGTATAATCTAACCACGTAATTCAATTCTTAAAGTCACGCAACAATACAAGTATTGAATAAATTCCCCAACATCTACAAATAACAGAAAGCAATCGGGTTTCTTTTTCCCTAATTAAGTTTCTAATCAGTTTTACTATTAACATAAACTTGGTTTAGGCAATATCTAATTCATATAGTTATATAGGGGAAAAATAGAGAATATTCTTGTCTTATTATTAGTTCAAAAAATCTGAATCTGAACATACATAAATCTTAATTTTAACACGCGTAATCCAACCTCAACATACGTATCCCAACATTCCCGAGGTAGTCCCAAGAACATATAACCCAAAGGCAACGTACATATCCAGATGATAGAAAGTCCAACGACAACAAACATGAATTTGCTCTACCAACATCATCCTCTTTTATCTACATTCATTATTAACAATTACATGTGAATTACATCAATTTCATAGTCCAAATTACAAATCTCAATATCATATTACTTCTATTATTATTCTAGTTCATATGAGATTTCATCTATTCAAAGCATATTTTAAGATAAGCAAGTGAATTTTTATTATAATTCTAAAAGACAGGTTAAGTTCTCTACTCATATCTCTTTTTAGTTTCATAAATAATAGTGCATATTAAGTGTTCTTACCCAATCAACATGCTAGATTCACAATCTCAACTATATTAATATAATCTAACCACGTAATTCAATTCTCAAAGTCACGCAACAATACAAATGTTGGACAAGTTCGCCAACATCTATAAATAACGGAAAGTAATTGGGTTTCTTTTTCCCTAAGTAAGTCCCTAATCAGTTTGACTATTAGCATAAACATGGTTTAGGCAATATCTAATTCATATAGTTATTAAGGTTATTAAGGGGAAAAGTAGAGAATATTTTTGCCTTGTTATTATTTCAAAAAATCTGAATATAAAAACTTGATCTACTCCCAAAGATCTCCAATTAATCCTTTTTGTGTTTCTCCCAAATCCAAGTGTAGATATTTCGCACGGTTCCGGGCAGAAATGTGCATCTCTCTCTCTCTCTCTCTCACACACACACACACACACACTCACACACTCACTCCCAATTTAATACGAAATTGCTGCCTAACTTGCTCCCCAGAAGACCAATCCTTGACCTTTTGTCCTTATTCCAACTTGGGCCAATCTAATTAAAATCGATAAATTCCAATTAAAATCTTGAAAATTCTCAAATCCTATATAATAAATCCCAAAAATCCGGGGTATTGTAGATTTGATGGCACGAGGAGTGGTGGTTCATTTAAGTACAAAACTTGGGACATGATATCCGCCAAACGCTAAATATGTGATTTCTACAATTATAGGCTGGTACTTGTGTTCAACCTAGTAAAATTAAAATCCGAAGGCAATAAAAAAGGACATTTAGTGCAATTCAAATTGAGAGTGATTTTTCTGTATTTGTTTCTTGGAATTCTCCTTTTAAGGGGAGATCACCTTTAGAAGCAACCTCGTGAATGCTTTGATTTCATCTCCCACCTTGGAATTGTAGAGGAGGTTACCATGAAGATTCTTTCACCACAAAAAAATGGGTGGAATTCATCGTCACCATTTCATAATCCGTATTAAATGGTTTGGATAGGAGAACCTTTAGAAGTTCAAGTTTTCTCATGTTCGTCCACCTTCTTCCTCTCTCTCTCTCTCTCTCTAAGGAAAGGAGGCAAAACCCTTTAAATTTTATTAATATAAGTTGAGGGAGAAAAAACCTCACCCTGGTGCACTTATAGATAGAATGAGAAAAAATTTCAACAAAAACTGACCTTAGGCCTTATACTATAGCTATACCCAACTCACAAATAATAAATAAACTAACAGCTTTAAACAAAATTGGAGAATCCTATTGACAATGGACAGTTGGGGAGAACGAGTCGACTAATCTAATTACCGGAGAACCAATCGACTACTCTGTTACAGAACTTTGAAATGAGGGAGCTGCTTCGAGCTTGAAAGATTCTTGAGCCAATCGAGGGAGGGAGTGGAAGAATCATGAAAGGAATTAGATTCATATATACATGCCAATCGTTGTTAAAGGTGTGCCTAGACACGCGCTTAGGCTCCAGACTCACTTAGGTGCAGTTTGCTCCCTTCCCTCACTCAGGTAAGGCATCTTCAATAAGGCACCCGCCTTGTGCGTCTAGGCTCTAGGCTCAGGTAAGGCTTTTTCATTAAGGCACCCGCCTTGTGCATCTTAGACTCAAGGGCAAGGCTCCAGGCTCAAGGCGTGACTCGTGTGCCTTGTTAAATTTTTTTAGATAACGCTCCAAATACAAGAATGGACCAATTTGTATGATGATTTTACATATTTTCCAATAGAATATGAACGATTAGACGATTCTCCACCCCAGAACTAACTAAAGTAAGTTCTTGATTACTAGTGAAGCTTTATCTTTCTCACTAGTCCCTAATTAAGCAAAAGAAATAAACGAAATTAAACTTCAAGAGTTTTGCATAATAGAACAATTTATGTATTGATTTATAATTTTCTTTTCACACGTTGGATTATCTTTTTGTCAAATATATCGATGGCTTTTGTTTTGTTGATTATTGGATAATTAAATTGTTAAACAAGTTTGATATTTAAATATATATATTTTTTCATATGGTGGTGGTATAAGCTCTATCTTCTTTTATGTACTTTTAAACCGTGTATAAGAGTAATATATGCTATACATGTTAAATTTTAGATCATCAATGATCTTATTATTCTAAATATAAAACTTTTACATGTTTTATAGACTTTGTGCCTCACTTCGATCCGGCGCGAGCCTCACCTTGCGCCTAGGCTCCACAAGGACCTTGGCCTACATAATTGGCTTGTCTATAGCAATGTTTGAATGCCAAATTGTGTTGAAAGCTCGAAGACGTTATTCTCGAGTAGGTGGCTTGTGAGTTTCAAGGGGTCTACTTTAGTCAATCAGAGAAAATCTGATTCTACACAAAAGTCGGTGAATCCCTTTGAGATTACTATAATGTTTCCACTTAGTATCACCAAAGCCTCTTGCCATGAAATTTGTTCGTTGTCCAAAAAATAACTATTAGCTACAATAAAATTCCCATGTTTATCTCTTAGGATAGCACTACAACCCATTAATACAGGATTATCCTTGCAGCAACGATCTACATTGAGTTTAAAAGTGAGGGTTTTGTCCCAAACAATTCTGAGGCATTGCGTAATTTAGGATTTCTCACCAAGGAAGTTCAAGCTCCAGGGGGTCTTATGAAGGGAATCGGGGTTCTTAGCTTATCAGAATTTATACCAATTCTTGATTTATTAATCAAAGCTCATCCTAATCTTTGCCAAGATTACTGCCTTAGCCCTGTCCTATCATCCATATGATGAACTTTGTCATTTATTGAAAATCTTTTCTGATGTTCATTCCACCATTGCTTTGTACTAAAGGCCTTAGAAACATCAACCATGCTTCTTAGCCCCAGACCTCCTTCCTCCACTGGACAACATATTTTTTTCCAAAGAAATCCAGTGGTATATAAATTTCTCCTCCTGAGAGCCCCAAAAAATATTTGCAAGGATTTCTTTACCTGTTGGATCACTGTAAAGGAGGAGATGTGGCAGAAAGTAAAAGTAATGGCACTGATTGCACATGCTTTAAGAGAATCAGTTTGCCACCTTGAGATAAAAGTTTAGCAAACCTGAACTTTGGTTCTAATGTTTGTAATCAATTTCTCAATATAAGATATTTTATTCCGTCCACAGAAAATTGGACAGCCCGTATATGTAATCATGCTCATATATGTAATCAGTCTTTTAAAAGGTGCGCGTAAGTGCCACCTAGGGGCTAGGCGGCAAGAAAGTGGATCAAGTGAAAAAATCGTCGTTTTTAAAAATTTTGCCCAGTTCTACACAGAAAGTACATAGTAATATAGTAGCATATATATATATATATAAATGTTGCTCTGTATATATACAATGATTATATTAGCATTCTTTGTGTATTTTTTAAAATGTTACTCAATTTTATATCTACAGGAACATTATTTTTTCTGTGTGTAATATTTGTATTCTTTGTTTTAGGCACAAAATATTTGTGTATAATATTTCTATCTTTTGTCTTAGTGTTAGCAATCTTTTATTTATGTATGGGACTTTAAAAAAAATGTTAGTATTGTTAAAAGTGTAGGGCTTTAAAGTATTGTTACCAATGTTCATGTGTAAATCAATTTTAAATTATTTGTAACACAAACTTCAAAGCATATTTGGTGTTGTGTGTAAAAAACAAGAAATATTAGAACATTTTATGTTCTTAGCATTGCCTTACTATGTATGCCTGTAGTATGAGATGTAATATGTTTCCTTGAATTGGGGCAATTGTTGCTCACTATATGGCAGCTTTTTGACTTGTTGATACTATGGCCCAAAATGATCTCATAGCAAGCCAAAAATTCCATTAACTTCTCAAGAGATTTCTTTTCACCATTTGATTTAGGTAGAACGGCCAAGAAAATGTTTATCCCATCTTTGTGCATTCTTTGCAAGAGAAATATTTTTATATTTATTTTTTGGGTTATTTTGAGTATCCCCCCACCTTTATAACCAGTTTTGCAATAAACCCTCACTGTTTAAAAAATTTGTAATACATCCCATTCTTTTAACCCTTCATCCAAACCGTTAGCACTGTTCACAGTTTGTATTTCCCCCCCACTTTTATTACCAGTTTTGCATTAGACCCCTATTTAAAAAAAAAATAATACACCCCCAAATTGTTAACTATCCATTTTTTATATTTATATAACGAAACTCCAATATAATGTATTTAAAAAAATAGAAAAAGTTATTAAAAAAATCAAAAAAGTCCAAAAAAATAAGAAGTTTGGAATAAATTAAAAAAACGGAAAAGTCCTAATCAACATTTATTAAAAAGACAATAGTATATAGATTCATGAAATTTCTTATGAAATTTTTTATTTTTTATTTTTAAGTCCGATTTTATTATGAAATTTATAATGAATAAATTCATGAAAGTCCGATTTTATTATGAAATTTCTTATTTTTAAGACTTTTTCAATGTTTTTCGAAAGAAATATTTTTTTTGTGTCGATTAAGTGTTTTTCAATAAAAATAAAAATATTGAAGAGTTACAGATTGGATGTGTATTGAATATTTTTTAAAATAATCTCATGCCGTTATTTTTTTTTTAATAAAACGGTTTTATTATGTAATTTTAATATTTATAAAAAACTATTTTACTATGTAATTTAATAAAAATTGTTTTGTTATCTAATTTTAATGTTCATAAAAAACTATTATATATATATATATAGGGCCCTTCCTGTAAGGACCTTATTATGGTACATTACATACCATTTTTTTAAAATAGTAAAAAAATGAATTTTTTGATGAAACTTCATGGATATAATCTCCACGGTGAAAACATCTCCAATTTTTTTCATCAAAAAATTCAATAAAAAAACCGTTGAGTTGAGGTGATATGTAAAAAATGGTATAAAAATGTATTTTCGACTGTTGAAATTTTGGCGATCATCTCATCCATTTTTTGTTGAAGCTTCATGGATATGATCTAAAGATCATATTCAATAAGTTTCATAAAAAAATTCATTCAATCAAGTGATTGGCGCCAATCCAAAATTTCAACGGTCGAAAATGCATATTTATAACATTTTTTTACATATCACCTCATCTCAACGTTTTTTTATTGAAATTTTGATGAAAAAAATTAGGGATGATCTTCTCACCGTGGAGATCATATCCATGAAGTTTCATCCAAAAATTTATTTTTTTTACTATTTTAAAAAAATGGTATGTACCGAGGTACGCACCAAAATAAGGTCCTTACAAGAAGCTTTCTGTGTATATATATATATATATAAAACTAGGATGTACCCATGCCGATGGCATGGTGACAAATTTGTTCCGGAGTATTTGTGATTATTGAACACTCACTCCTATGCATGGTATTTTACACTTCAACAAAGACTTAAAAATACTTAAAAACATTTTTATAATAAAAATTACTTTTTTATAACTGTTTTAAAAATATAATTTTTTATAACTGTTTTTAAAACGTTTTTTTCAGTAACCTTTTATTTATAACTAGTTTTGGTTCTAAAACTAATTACCAAGCAAAAATACCCCAAAAAATAAAACATATAGTTTATTCTCTCTACATATCGTAGCAGCATTCCAAGAATTATTTAAATCAGATTTTGAAACAACCACCAAATCAAAGAAAAAAATTATTGCAACTGGTATTATACCTGATATCAAAAACCATATGGTTGCAAGTCTTCCGCATAAACAAAACACTGATAAAACAGATAAAACATACGGTGTTGTTTTTAAATTACTTGTCTAGTTACTTTAAAGTCTGTTACATTGTAGAACAGATAATTTAAGAACTTTCAAAATAAAACTGATAATTTAAAACTTTCGAGTATATACGGTGTTGTTGCTTAAGAACTCAATAACTCTCAACCATACAAAAACACAAAAACCCAGTTATACAAAGCAACAATCTTTTACAGATACACAGTTACCCAACAACCCAATTACCCAGTTACACAAAGCAACCTAGAGCTAGAGCTAGAGCTATTATACAGTTGCACAGACCATCTTATACAGTTCTAGAGCAATTTCATGCATAACCCCAAATAAAGTTTCCATTACCGTGTATAAGAACTCCACCATATCCACTTTCCCATGGATTACCTTTGGATGAACCATTTATATTAAGCTAACTTTATTAGCAGAAGGTTTAAACCAGTACACCAATTAATTTCTGAGATATTTGAAACAAATTGGTTCATAGAAAACAGAGCACATAAGTCAACTTCTCGGTGAACTTTAAACTTCTTCTGGGAGCAGATATATTGGAGTCATTGAATGACCTGCTTAATTACAACTTGAGAATTTGTAGCAGTACCTTCATACAAAACATTATTCCTACTCTTCCACAACTCCCAAATAATAGTACTGGGGAGAACATCCGTTAGAAGTTTAATCACTGAGTTATTAGGAAAACACAAATCGTCACTATAAAAACATCTTATACCCACAAATTTTCTAAAGAGTTAGAAATCGAATTGTGCCACCTACACACCTTGAAAATAGATTACAAAAAATACATATATTCATGCACAACCACGGTAGAAAACAGATTACAAATTACCTATAGAAAACCTAGAAATTTTGAGAAGATATCCACAACCACTCTCCTCACCGGAGTCGACATCAAATATGCACCTAAATATTCATAGATCTTAAAACAAATGATTAGTTAAGAAAACCCTTAAAACAAACATGCACCGATTTACTCTTACTATTAGCAAAAAATGATCTAGAGCTCAGTTCAAAAATGGAAAATAGGAGAGGGAAAGTGAGAAAGCGAGAGAGAGGAACCCGTAGATCTTGTGGTGTAGTGGTGAAGATCTGGAGAAATGTACAAAAAAAAATCTATTTGAATAGGAAATGATATCAGATGGTCTCACCCATCCATCTGGTGAAATGTAAACCCTTCTTACAATATTTGATCCGGAGAAATGTAAACCCTCCCATTGCCTCTTGGCTGAGACCTGCCGTACTCCGTTAAGCAGATAGAGAGATGAAAATGGTATGAGATGGAAACACCAAGCCTTCGGCGACACCATTGTGGTGTGCTTCAGTGACCCTCTGAAACCAAGTGGGCATGTGTTCTGATACTTGTCACACACCGAAGAAAAAATATGCTATAAAAGGCGTTCAAAGAGATTATAATTAAAAAAAAAATTGAAACTGTATGCAGAACGAAGAACCCTTTCAAGATTTGAAAATTTAAGATCTCAAAAATTCATAGCTGAAAATCCCAAAAATTCTACCTCATTTTTAAAACACAGATCTGAAAATCAAACATAGAACCCCGAATAGATACTCAACCGTTGTATGGAGGCAGAGAGGCGAACAACTTAGAGGAAGGCCGAGCAGTGTTCGCCGACAACTTTTTGGATAAAATGCCCGGTGTTGCACCATTGGAAAAAAGTTGGTAATAAAACTAAAACCACCATGACCATGGCAGAGAAGTACAAAGAAATTTGAACAGGACGAAGCGTAACGAATTTCAATATGTCATGAGGTATGTTGTATTTGTCTGTATAAAACCACCCACACCCAAAAAAAAAAAAAACAAAGATTAAAACCTGCCAAATGCAAAACGCAATCTCATGAGGATGAGAAAAATATGGGATTTCTAAAAGAAAGTGAGAGATGATTTGATGGATTTAGGGTTTAAGTGGGAGAACAATCGTAAGGAGAGAGAGAGACACCATTGGTTCTCCCAATGTGTTCAACTCAGAAGACCTCGGGCCTTGTGCCGTAATTTCACAAGTTTTAATCACGGCACATTTAATGTATCCACCGTAGCAGTACTGGAAAAGAAATTGGAGTAATCTTAGTCGTTCGTTAGAGACAACGTAAGATGTAATCTCAACCGTTAGTTGACAAAGAAATTTAATCTCAACCGTTAGTTGGGGGAGACCAAAAAAGCCCTTCTCCTTTATTTATTTTTTATATATATATATATATATATATATATATGTATATATGTATATGTACAATATTTAAAAAAAATTGTTTAAAATTGTTTTCTACAGTTTTTATAAAAAGGTTAAAAATAGAGTTTTTATGAATTTACATGCCTTGAAATAGAGTTTCTACATTTTTTCCTTCGAGATTTTTCTTGTTTTTCTTTTTGTCCCAGGTTTTTGTTTATTAAAAATAAAAAGAACTATTTTTTTTTGTTTTTACTATTGCCCCGTTTTTTTTATTAAAAAGAAAACAACAAACTGTTCTTTTTTTTTAATTTTTCCAATAGATTTTTCTTCTTGTTTTAGGCCGAGTTTTCATATATAAAAAAAAATCTTATTTTCGTATATATAAAAAAAACTATTATGAGGGAAAAGGGAAACAAAATTTGTTTTTTTGTATATATATATGTATATAAAATAATGCTCTTGTGCGGACTAGTCTGCATTTTAAGAATGCGGATTGGACATGTGTCACCTAACGGTACGCGTAGAAATTATCGCCTAAATTATAGGCACACTCTTTCTCTTTTCTGGGCTCACCGTCAGGTGACACATGTCCGGTCCGCACTCTTAAAATGCGGACTAGTCTGCACAAGAGCAGGACTGTATGTATATATATATTTCGATTTTTAAAAAACTTTTTTGAATTTTTTAAGTATATGCTGATGAAGTTTCATTATAGATAAAAAAATTGGATAGTTAACAATTTGGGTATATTATTTTGTTTTAAAATGGGAGTCTAATGCAAAACTGGTCATAAAAGTGGGGGGGAAACACAAAATGTGAACAGTGCTAAGGGTTTGGATGAATTGTTAATAGAATGGGGGTGCATTGCAAATTTTTAAAAAAGTGGGGGTGTATTGCAAAACTGGTCATAAAAGTGGGGGAAAACTCTAAAGGCTAAGGTAAGGATTTTCAGCGCTCCATTTATTTTTGTATGTTTATAAATATGATAGGCAGCAAACCATAAATAATGCTGTTTGCAATACACCACTTTTAGCTAAGGATCTCTTAATGAAGTCTGTTTGTCTTATAGAAAAGTTAGCTAAGGTAAGGATTTTGTGCCGGCTGCAACTCAATAACTTTTTTTCTCATAGTTTGGAATCCTGACCAGTAATGAAAAGAGATAAAGAGTTAATTTACCGCTTGGTCCATCCTAAATATATCTACAATGTAACAAATAGATGTTTGTGAAATCACATGTTCTGATTAAAGTACGTAGGAGCTTGTGCAAATACACACACACACACACTCTCTCTCTCTCTCTCTCTCTCTCTCTCTCTCAGCAATGCTTGTGTTGAAATCGTGATAACGGCTTGATGAAGCCCAATTTCAGTTTTTTACAAATGTGTAAGTTTAATAGAGCCTTGTCTAAATATTGTTTCCTTTTGCATTTCAAAAATAAAATAAAAAATTGTCTTATATTGTTTCCTCACAATTTCTAAGGACCTTTTGTTGCAGACATTTTTGTTGTGGCAGTTGGCTTTCTCTACTCTTCTCCTAGGTAGAAGGTACTCATGGAATAAAATTGCTGGATGCTTACTTGTAGCTGCTGGTGTTGTCACAGCAGTTTTAAGGTATTACAGTTTTTCCCTCCACATTTTTTTTGGATTTCCATTGTAGCAGAAACTTCATTTTGTTCGTTAGCAAATATGTTGAAGGGCTGGTATATATAATGTGAGTCAAACTCCCAGCGGTTTATTTGGATTTTGGACGTGGTTCTACATTATGAGTTCCACTACTTGCATGCTTATTGATTCGTCTAAAATACTGGACGATTCTAGTATATGTTGCATGGATATTATGGACATGTGATATGATAAAGATATGATACAGCTATACGTAAAATCCAAAAAGTAGAGTTTGGATGAGACTAGGATGCGAGAAAAATCGATCTTGTATTATTACTATAGATGTGTATTTAAAATAGTTGCCTGCGATACTAGCATAAGCAATACTTTTAAGAGAAAAATAAAGTATGGTGATATATTGCTGTGAGTAACAGAAGACTTTCACACAACCCTACATAGGGTTTCAATCAATTTATCCTCAACAGCAAAGGAGAGATCAATGAATATACACATGTGTTCCATAGTTGTCAAGGGCGTGCCTAGGAGCATGGTGCACCAAGTCACACTCATAGCGCCATGCTTGGTTGGGGCCTGGCTGCGGTGACTTCAAAGAGGTGCGTGCCTATGGCTTAGGTGTGAGGTGCAAACGGTGCAAGGCGCACACGTATTTAAAGTTGCCTTGTTCCAAAAAAAAGAGATTAATTTATTATTATCTTTCTTAACTTTCTTTTTTCCCTGTTTCTTTTTGGCCTTTTCACTTCTTTGCTTCATCGTTCTCCTTATGTTTTCTTCTTCATGGTTTATCTCTTCTGCTCTTTTTTATTTTGTGGTTATTGTTCAGCTCATCTTCATTTTTTCCATTCATCTTTTCCATTATTTTCCTACCTTTCTCTTTTTCCTTTTTGATGCTCTATTTTTGTGTGTTTTGTGTGTAGTGAAGATTTGAACAGAAATTCCTGATATTATGCAATGTTTTCTAACTCCATTTTTACTTTTATTTTTCTTTCTTTCTACTTGATCTTTCTGTGACCTTGTCATGAATTTTTATGCTTCTTTTTGTGCATTAAAAAGACTAACAACAGTAAATTACTGAGAGAAAATGACACTATATTTCTTTGCTACAAGTGACTATAATTGACTGATTTTCTCTAATTTGTTGGTGATGTCTGGTTTTTAGACTAGTACTTGTTGGCGTTTTTTCCCCTTTAAAACTTGCACTTATTGGATATTCTCAATTTTTTGATGTTAATATGTAGTTATTGTTTGGATCTTTATTTTTTATTTTTTTATCTATTTCTTTACTACAAATCACCCCAATAAGTTTTATATTTAAACATATGAGCAATTAATACTTGGCACCTTGGTGCATCTTGTTTCATACACAATTACAAAGTTTACTTTGGTACTTGGATTATGCATTTTATCAAAGGATGTATATTTAATATAAACTATAATTGATATTATTATATAATAACATTAATAAAACATGTTTTTTTTTGTATTTCTTTTAAAATTTACGCCATGCTTCGGTCAAGCGTGCACCTCCCTTTGAGCCTTGTGCCTAGGCTTCGGGGATGCTTTGCACCTTAAACAACTACGAGGAATCCCAATACTTGGTTTCCAAGCTAAACTATAAAGTTTTAAAAATCCCTAAATCTGACGTAAATGACGCCAAATGGGTAATAAGAGGAAGATATCTCGCACTTCTCAACCCTCTATCAAAACTCTCCAAAATATAGAATGTCCCAAATGAGACTACAATAGGGGTATTTATAGGTGGGAAGTAGCTGAGGCTCCAAGCAATGTTCTAATTACAAATATACCCCTATTAAACTTTGCCACTTGCTTTCTATAATAACAAGCAATTACTTGCTAAAAGAAAATACAACCAAATAAAGAAAATAAAAGAAAATGATAAAAATGCCACAAAATCCTAAAAATACTAAAAATGGCCCATAAACTTCCAATTCACATCATTCTTTCCACCTTAAAAAAAGCTCGTCCTCGAGCTTTGAAGGTTGAGGATGCACAAAATCTTCAAATTGGAGAATCACGTGAAAAGCGCCAAAATTGTGTGGAAGATAGGCAAGAATTGTGGGGCCAAAAGTAATTTCTGAAAATTTGAGGAAGATCCTTTAATTCATGCGTCATGATCATCTTCTTCCGCTTGCCTCTCATGCGAATCAATTAAAATATCTTCCCCTGGGTCAGAAACCATTTTCTTGGTTCCAAACCGTAGTTCTTGAATTTGTTTGAGGGTTCCACCTAGGGCAGAGGGTGGATAGGCTAGCATATGAGGGTTTTGGGTCAAAATGGGATTGAATTCATTGGGTAATGGTTCTTGGATGGCGCTGATTGGATCTTGGAGGGATTGGGGCTAAGAAACACTGGTTTTTAAACAAAAAAATTATCGTCAGCCACCGTTTGGGATGTCCGATCAAGGGATGAATGGCAGAAGGTCTGCCCAGTGGTATTCAACACAGATTGTGCTGATCGGAGCTGGATACTGCTCATCTACTGAGATCGGAGCCGTCTGATGTTGTCCGTACTGTTTTTCCGCCGAAAAAGGATCGGAAAGGTTGACGATGGCCGAACGCAAGCCGGAGGGGCACTGTTCGGCACTGACCGTGGTAGATCAGCCCCTGTTGGGGCTTAAGGAAAGGTTGTAACATCATGGCTGACCATAGGAGTGGTGGTCTGACCACCCTGGAAGACTTCTGGAATCGCAACATTCGGCAGAGAGTTTTTGTTGACAGCTGAGGGCTGTATCCTCGAAGGTCTGAAAGTCCGACCGACTTGCTGTTGGCAGCCGCGGCCTGTGGCGGAATATTCTGCCGTGTTCGGGAAAAGGTTTTGCCCTTGCCTGTGGGTGGAAGTTGCAACCGAGGGTGGCCAAGTGGTTGCCATGGCTGGTGAGGGGTTTCTTGATGTGTGAGATAGGGTTAGGGTTTTGATTTTTCTGGGGTAGAGGTGTGAAATGGGTTGCGAAAGCGTGGGTGGGACTATTTTGGTGGTTAGGATTAGGGCTAATGATGGTGGGTGGGCCAAGGTGCCTTTGGGGGTGGTGGCAGGGATAGGTCGAAATGTGGAGGAGGTGAGGATGGTGGTGCGAGGTGGTAGGGTGGGGTTTTAGTGTTTGCGGCGGTAAAAGGTGAGGGGATGGGAAGTGATGGTGGTGTAATAGCAATTTGGGTGGTGGTGGAGCATGGTTCAAAGTCTCGGTATCGGTCCCGGTATCGGACACCCAATTTTCAACTCGGTCGCGGTATCGGGCGATACGCTATTTAGAGAGCGCAAAAAATTTCAGAAAAAATATAGAAAATTTTAAAAAAATAAGATTAACAATGTGGACCAATCAAATAAATTTAAAATCATCTTTTAATGTACATAACTTTGTACAATTGTTTATACTGATGCGCGACGGCATTGTCAGATTAAATATTCCATAATAAATCAATCTTAACATAGAAAAACAACACACATATAACTTGATAAATAAGTTGCTATAAAGATAAATTAAAAGAATAAATCTAGGGAGACCCACAAAAAAACTCATTTCGTAAACCCACTGCATTAAAAGCTTATACCTTATTGTTGTGGGTCCCGTCAGGTCATCAAAATGTGCATTAAAAACTTGTACCCATTTTTGTCTTATTCACTGGGTTTACCAAATGGGTTTTTTGTGGGTCTCCCTAGCTTTACTCAAATTAAAATGATTGCATTGTTTTCATCTTCATCTCCCTATCTAGTTGGAGATCGATCATAGTAAGGATGCGAGTAAGGGTAATTTTTGAAAAAGGGGATACGAATATTATTTTTTTAGAAATATTTTTTTTAAAAGAGGGTAAGAATGTTATTTTTTTACAAATGTTATTTAAAAAAAAGAGGATACGAAATTTATTTTTTTACAAATATATTTTTTTAAAAGAGGATACGAATGATATTATTTTTACAAATGTTCATTAACTTTTTTTTGCAACAAATTTTTTACAATTTTCACTTTTTTTTTTAAATATAGAAATTTAAAAAAAAAAAAGATTAATAATGTGGACCAATCAGACATGTTCAAAACAATATTTTAACATGTATTGCATTGTATAATTTGCTGTATTGAAGATATTCCATAATAAACCAATATTAATATAGAAAAACAATCTAATGACATGTATAACTTATTTAAAAAAATACATTGAAGATAAATATAATTTATTACAATGTTTCCTCTGGTAGGGTAAGGAAAGAAATACGAACCAACTCAAAAAAGAGGCAAATGCTATTTCTTTAATAGATTGTTTTTTACAAAAAATGATACAAATGTTTTTAGTAGGTTATTTTTTTTACAAAAAGGATTAAATTTATTTTCATCATTTCTGTAAAAAAATAACCTACTAAAAAATAACATTTGTATCCTTTTTGAGTTGGTTATATTTTATAAAAAAGGATGCAAATGTTATTTTTTTTTACAAAAAAGGTACAAATGTTATTTTTTTACAAAAAGAATATTCATCCTTTTTGTAAAAAAAATAACCTACAAAAAAATAACATATATATATTTTTTGAGTTGGTTGTTTTTTCAGAAAAATGATGTGAATGTTATTTTTTTACAAAAAAAGATACAAGTGTTATTTTTTCAGAAATTTAGTATGTTATTTTTTTATATTATATCGACATGTTTTTCTAATATGCTATTTTTTAAAAAGATATGATACACTACTTTTTGTTAATCTGCTTTTAACAAAACAGGATACAAATGTTAGTTTTTTTATATATTACTATATAAAAATAGGATACATAACCCTACGGTCCTTTTTTTAATTTGAGGTAACACATGTTACTTTTTTAAGCTGCTTTTATATTAATTTTTTAACAAAACAAGACACAATAGGAGGTAACATATGTTACTTTTTTTAAACAAATACAAATGTTATTTTTTTTAAAATTTGTACCCTCCTTTCAATAACCAAAAAAAAAAAAAGAAAAGGGATAACGAAAGACATGGTCGGCCATTATTTGACCACGACCTTCTTTTAAAAAAGAGACATTATTTGTATATTAAAAAATGAAAACGCATCAGCAGACCAACACAAATCAGCCGACACTAAACAGCTGAAACATAACAAATCAGCCTCTTTACTTTCATTTCATTAGGGTTTTCAACCAAGATAAACAACAAAAAAGACGGCTTCCTGATGATTCTATGGGGGATTTCGGCTTCTTTAAAGATGGCGAGTATGTTGAGTGAAAAAGGTAAGGTTTCTTCAATTATTTCTTTCTTCTCTCTTTTCTTTGGACAAAATATTATCTAACTCGGAGAGATACCATTGAATCGGCCGAGATATCTCGGGATCGGCGCTATATCGGCGCTTTTTTGCGATTTCTTAGGATATATATATTTTTGAAACGTGACTCGTAATCGGTGCGGTGCCCTGCGATTCCGAGTCAACTCGGCCGATTCCAAGTTGACTCGGGCGCTACTTTGAACCATGTGGTGGAGGGAGGCGGGTTTCAAGATCCTCCATTCGCGTCAAGAGGTGACCCAAGGTCCTTGCGATTCAATCATTGCGAGTTTTCAAGGGAGCATATCTCCTCTCAAAATCCATTTGTCGTTGTTTATGATTTTTGTGTTTTTTTATAACAATAGCAACAGGTAGAACCAATGAAGCTCTCTGATACCAATTGACGTAAATGACGCCAAATGGGTAATAAGAGCAAGATATCTCACACTTCTCAACCCTCGATAAAAAACTCTCCAAGATATAAAATGTTCCAAATGAAACTACAATAGGGGTATGTATAAGTGGGAAGTAGCTTAGGCTCGAAGCAATGTTCTAATTACAAATGTACCCTTATTAGCCTTTGCCACTTCCTTCCTATAATACCAAGCAATTACTTACTAAAAGAAAATACAACCAAATAAAGAAAATAAAAGAAAATGACAAAAATACCACAAAGTCCTAAAAATACTAAAAATGACCCATAAACTTCCAATTCACATCAAAATCATTATACAGTAGAAATTTTTTTATTCAAATACTGGTAAAGCGCTGAATTACATACTGTGGGAGGGTAGTTAGTGCTGGGCTGGAGTTTGGTCCCTCAAGGACCGAGGTGTAACCTTTCGTGATCAGAGGTATAAGGGATATGAACAGTTAATAATGGTGTAATAACATAAATATGTAATATGATAGTAATAAATGACAATAATGGACGTCGTGAGTATGCTGGGATGAAGGGTGAGAGTAAGCACCCGTTTTAGAGAGTAAAATCGGGAAGGACTGTGAGGGTAGTGATCCTGAGAGAGTGTTGCTTTTGTAACTAGTGAATAAAGGTGGTGAGAGTAGAAGTGTGATAATGAAGGGAATAATTGGTGATATGAATGCCATTTCTTGAGGACAAAAAGAATGTTTTGTGGGCTGAGGTTTTCAAGACGTGTGTTTAGGAATTGTTGGGTAGGTTCCAACCAAGTGAAGTAATTAGGGTAGGTTCTGATATAAATCTTCAAATGCGGAAGCGTTATTGTTACACTACACAACTATACTACACAACAACAACAACAACAACTAAAAGAAATGAAGTGGGTTTCTTTCTCTTTCTATTCTCAATTCTCAATATTAAAGGTTGGTTACAAATGAGGGCCAAGGGGCCGATTTATAGGAGAGATTAGCTTGCTAATTAAGCTATTACCCAAAATGACTAAAAAGGGCAACTAATAACCGAAAATGACATATTAGTCCCAAACATACTTGGAAACTAATTAAACACTAAAAATAAAGGAAAATTACAATTAAACCTTAAACTAAAAATGCATAATAAAAGATAGTAGTCTTCCCTAGGCACAACCACGCGCCACGTGTCGCTAGAGATCCCATACACATCATTCTCCCCGTCTTCGAAAAAGCTCGTCCTCGAGCTTGGAGGGTGAGTCATCAATTCCACATGAACACGTGTCGGTACAAGTGTTATCTTCCAAAGTAAAGCAAAACCCCAAATCAAATCCAATCACGCAAATGGACCGGTTGAACTTCGATTAGACCCATGTGGACCTTCAACAAATGGGCTAATATACCCAAATCTCAACGATGCCTCCCTACAGAATCTGAGCAACCAAAAACTGACGACCACTCCGCCTTATCAACACCATAAGCACATGGTTGCAACTTGGCTTGGCGGACCCTTGAATCTGACCGGACGGTAACTCCGGCGACCGCACCTTTGCGAGTACGATGGCGAAACAAGAGAAATGAAGACGGCGACATCCCGGAAAGCCGGGCCCAAAATGGCAAATAGTCGAAAAATGTATCCCAAGTGGGTACAAGTCTCATGGAAGTCATATGTTGTGTCCAAAATTGATCGGAATAGAGGTCAGTAGGGTTGGTGAGATCGGGTTGAAGTAGGACAGGCCCATTTTGGGTTGAATTGACTTGTGGTTGGGCATTAATGAGTGGGTAAAAGGTGAAATTAGGGTGAAAAGGAGTTGGGGCTGTTTTGGGGTAAAAAGAAAAGGCTAGGGTTTGGGTATTTGTAGATTGAGGCCAAATAGGGGTTTCTTGGTGTAGTAGGGCTGGATCGGGAGGGGGAGGGGATTTTGAGGCTGTCGGGGACTGTTTTAGAGGTGGTCTTGGGCAGATCGGGGTAAGAGGATGTGGATCGGAGTTTGGATGAAACTCCGGTGGCTGTTTGGAGTGGGGAGGGGCTGGTCGGAGAGGCCAGGGGTGCTCGGCGAGGGTCTACAAGGGTGAGGAAACGAGATCAGAGGAAAAAACAGGTGGCTTGCCCTGTTTTCAGCAGGTGACGGCTGCTGGTGACTTTCAGACCATATTTTGGGCAGGTCCGACCACTGTGGGTTGATCGGTGAGGGAGTAGATGGGTGCTGGGTTGTTTTGGGGTTAGGGATCATGTCGGTGGGGCTAAGGCGGAGTGGGGAATGGCCAGAAAAGGTGTTGGGGCAGAGGTAGGGGTTGTTCGGCAGGGGTGGGGCTGGGGGTTTCATAGGTTTTGTTGGGTTCTTGATTTTAGGGTTAGGGTTTGAATTTTGGGGTGGTGGTTTTTTTTTTTGGATTAGGCTTTGGAAAAAAATTTGGAGACGGAGATTCATGTAAACGGGGTGGTGGTTGTGTGGTGGTAGGAGGTGGAGATGGAGGATGGTGGTGGTGGAGATGGAGGTGGAAGAGCTAAAAGAGGTGGTATCCCCTCTTTTAGTGGTGATGGAATTTAGGGTTTCCATGCACCCGATTCTCTTTTCGACATTTATCAATCTTTCGATTGAAGGGTTGCCGGAGTTGGAATCTCCACTCGTGACCCGCTTCACGCACCCCGACGAACACCAAGAACAAACCGAGCGCTGATACCAATTTGATGTAAATTTTCAAATGCGGAAGCGTTATTGTTACACTACACAACTATTAACTACACAACAACTATACTACACAACAGCAACAACAACAACTAAAAGAAATTTAGTGGTTTTCTTTCTCTCTCTATTCTCAATTCTCAATATTAAAGGTTGATTACAAATGAGGGCCAAGGGGCCTATTTATAGGAGAGATTAGCTTGCTAGTCAAGCTATTACCCAAAATGACTAAAAAGGGCAACTAATAACCAAAAATGACATATTAGTCCCAAACATACTTGGAAACTAATTAGATACTAAAAATAAAGGAAAATTACAATTAAACCCTAAACTAAAAATGCATAATAAAAGATAGTAGTCTTCCCTAGGCACAACCACGCGCCATGTGTCGCTAGAGATCCCATACACATCAGGTTCTCTTATACAGTGAGTGTTTGGGAAGATCTCAGCCCTTGATCATTTGCTTCGGGAACAAGTCAACTAGCATTAATGAGGCGTGGGGGGTATCAATGTTTAAAAAATCACTCGAGGATTAAGCTTCATGGAGCGCCTCGAGGCGAAGTGAGGAAAAATCGCCTATGCGCCTCAACGCCTCGCTTCCTATGAAGCACGGACTCGACACGTAATACGGGATACGGGATACGTGATTTTTCCAAAATGTAGGATACGGATACGCTAGGATACGTTAAATATTTATTATTTATTTTATATATATTAATGATAAACTTGATAAAATGAAACTAAAGCATTAAACACCATTATATTAAAGTGCTCAAATATGATGATTGTTGTCACCAAACAAACACCATTACAATAAAACATCATTAACATAAAAGGTTGTTCCAACAAAAACATAAGGCAAAAATAAAGATAATATCCTTAGCATAAAATAAGATAGAGAGAAGCCTCCCGAGAGCATCCCGGCTTCGTAGTATCTCAATCACTAAGTAGACCCAATATCAACGACATCATCATCTCCGTTAACCACATCATCAAGTACCATAAAAAAGGATTCAAACAGTCAGATGTAAAGGTTAAAAATAACACAGCTAAGAGTGAAAACAGTTAAAGAAAACAATACAGTTAAAAACAACATAGATAAAAAAAAGAATGAAAAGATAAAAAAAATTAAGAAAAAAATCAGAAAACAATATAACACAAGCAAAGAATGAAAAACAAACAACACAGTTAAAAAAAAACATAGTAAAAGAAGAAAAATAATTAAAGAATGAAAAAAACACAGTTAAAAAAATTAAAAAAATAAAAAAAACACAGTTAAAAAAATAAAAAAATTAAAAAACGTATCCTAAAAACGTATCCAAAACGTATCCTAACGTATCCCCAGCGTATCCTAGCGTATCCCTAGCGTATCCTGGCCATTTAACAAATAAATAAAAATTAGGATACTCTAGGTTTCACGTATCCTAGCGTATCCTAACGTATCCCGTATCCTATACGTGTCCAACAAAAATTCGCGACCTCCCGAGAGTATCCGTGCTTCATAGCTCGCGTCATTGAGGCATAAGGAAAAAATCTTTTATTCTTCTTTTATCACGAACTCTATTTTTGGGTTATATATATATATATATATATATATATATATAGATAGATAGATAGATAGATAGAGAGAGAGAGAGAGAGAGAGAGAGAGAGAGAGAGAGAGAGAGAGAGAGAGAGAATTGGTATATATATGCACACGCTGAAGATATATGTGCACTGATTTGATTATGTACCAATTTTGTTATATATATGCTACTAAATAAATTAGTTTTTGGACACTCCTTTACATTTTCTTATAGTTTTTTCATACAAAATTATTAATCAATATAAATCAAATAATTAATTACTTGACGATGATATAAGAATATATTTATCGATTTAAATAAATATAGTGATTAATATTCACATATCATATTTAATATATGACAATATTATACACACACACACACACACACACACACACATATATATATTTGTATTATGTTTATATGTACATATTGATCAACAAATTATATTTATAATATTTTTTTCTACACAATTATTAATCAAGATGATGATATACTAATTTCTGTTGGTGATATTTGACCTATTTTAGTGTCCATGAAATTTATATGGATCTTTTTGGTGAAACTTGTTATGTTACATTATTTTTGTGATTTATTGGAATTTTTTATAATGCTTTATCTATTTTTTATTAAATTCGAGGCTTTCGTCTCAATGCGCCTTGAGGCTTACGCCTCGCCCCGCCTCGCTTGGGCAAAATGCCTCGCCTCCGCTTCACGCCTTTTTAAACATTGGGGGTGTTAAATGGGTTGATAGCATATCGTGCAACAATATCAAGTAGCAGGTCCGATAAAGGTGGTTTGTCGGTAGTTATATGGACAGAGCCTTAGGTATTTATTTTGAGAAGTATCAGTCCATCTCGGAATGTACCAGAAGTGTGTTAGGGTAAAAAAATGGCAATGTGAGGTTATCATGTGAAAGTCATGGTTATTGAGGTTAATAGTGCCTTTTACTCTCGTATAGGATAATTGTCAAACGATTGTTGCTCCAAACAATTTCTTTTCCTGGAATGCACATAATCAAATGTGCTCCAATTTTGCTCACAACGTGTCGCCCTACATGCGAGGGTTTATAACAAAAAAAAACAATAGAAAATAACATACGATTTTGAGATTTCCAGTAACAGATTGAGTTCGGTCTTCTATTTGCTGGAATAGGGTTTGGTTGGCTTCAGTTTGCAAGAACGGATTGAATAGGTTTGGTTTTTGAATTATCGACAATTCATATGGCTTAAAGCTTGTTTTTTTTTTTGTTTTGTACCGAACAGTTGGGTTAAAAAAAATTCACATGGGGGTTAAAAAAACTCATTTAGTGAATCGTATAAGCATACGATTCCCGATTCAGACCGCATCGGACGATTCCAACTCGAATTGGACGATTCTTTGAGCCCTTACGATTTTACTACCGATTCGAATTGTTATACCCCTGAATCGAACCGAATCGGATGATTCGACTCACGAATCAGACGATTTTGATAACTATGAAACAAGGCCTTTCAAGTTTTTATTGGTCTGATTAGTATCAATTTACTATCCGGGTATAGAGTTTGCAGCTAATTTAAAGTTTGAATAAATTGCTCACTAGGCCATGGAGCGAGGAATTGCCTCATCGGGACATTGTCTTTCCTCACTAAACTGAACAACCAACACCTTAAAGCCACAGCTCATCTCAAACGCACCCTCCACAGCCTATCTTAAATGCACAACCAATCAATTGTTGGGTTCAAACTCAAGGGTCACTTATTCCAAAGCTCAGTGCAACAAAACTTTCTTGTGTGGCTCAAATCATGAAATCAGATCACACTTTTCATTAAGGCGAGGGAATAATCACAAGTTATTAATTGCACATGGCTGAGAATATCTCTATATTTTCTCTACGTTTTGCACAACTTCTTCAAGCAGACGTCACATGGTTATGTTGTGTTGTTGACTGCTTTAACAGTATCTTTCCCCAAACAGCTATGCTCATCTTCGGTTCAGGCCTTTCCTTGGGGATTGCCTCCAATGTCCACCCAACAAGAGGTTCCCCTCATATGCGGATGAAGCCGAGCAGTGACACATGGTGTTCTCTCAAGCTTTCACGTGTTTAGTGATATTTAGGGTATAATAAGTGATAATAGTCCCAATACGCGGGCTCTAAATTACCCCTAAATGAATATCTCTCAGACAGTTCTTTATTCCAATACTAATGAAGCATTAAATTGAATTTTGAAATTAAATCCCATCCATGCATTGATTCGATCCACGAACCATCTATGTGGCCTATAATTGTAATCATGCATATCAGTTGTATTTATTGCTTTTGATATAGAGATGGGAGACATGAGGTAACAAATGGCCTTGTTAGAATTCTAGTCTAACTCCTTCTTTGATCGCCAATAGTCTAACTCCTTCTTTGAGGCCGAAAACTTTTGGGTAGCATTATATTAAGCCTAGCGGGTGATTTTGAGATGGGATTCTATATTGAGGCCGCGGCACTATCTGGTCAGGCCGAGGTATAATTTTATAGAGGGCCTCCTGCTTAGTGCTTGAAGGTTAAAGCGGGTAGCCTTAAGGAGATTAAGCCTATGTTAACTATGGGGCTTGCACCTTAGCAGAGCTTGGCCAAAGTTGTGGAGTTAACAACATACTGCAGGTCCGCCATTCTAGAATTGGGCAGGAGGGGATGTTGCAGCCTGTGGCATGACTGCGTCAAAAGACACTTGGAATAAGGGCGAGGAGAATGAGATGTCCAAGGTCATATAATAAAGGTCACAGACTATGTGGGCGAACCAAGGGAGATTGAGCCTTGGGGGAGGCCAAGGTAAATCAAGAGGGATTGAGCCTTGGGGAAAGTCGAGCAGTGGTGAACTAAGGGAGATTAAGCCTTAGGTCATCGGAGTAATCTGAGGGGTTGGGAAATAACATTCTTTTCTTCCTATTTGCTTATATGCCACTAATATTATTACTTGTACTATTTTGCATTGCCTTGATAGCATATATTTTCTTTGCTAGTACTACTATTGATAGGTGGGCTGAGGACTTTTTGATTTAACCCTTACTGGGCCATTTGAGTTCATCCCTTCCATATTCCTTGTTTTCTCATGATAGAGGCCATGGAGATCGTTAGTAAGCCACATAATATAGTCAGTGGCCGCGGAGGATTATAGCTTTGGAGATTAAGAAGACTATCTTGTTTAGATTTCACTCTTATGTTGTATTGAATCATCTTTTAAGTTTTATCGTAAAGACTTGTATGAGGAGAAAGGCTAAATATATTATGAGGCTTGTATTAGAAACTTCCATTATTAGTATCAATGGAGTTAAGTGTTTACATAATGACTTCTTTATATATGCATTATTAAACTGTGATGATTTATTAATCTGCAAACTCTGATGACGAGGCCGGATCCTTTTTATAGGCCGCGACATAGTAAGTTTACCCTAAGAATAAAGTATTAAAATTAAATCATCGGAGAATAAGTGATATAACATTGCGACCTAATAGGGCAAGGTCACGGGGCATTACGATTGGTATTAGAGCGTTCGACCTTGGAAACTATATGAGAATTAGAAATATTTGTCTAGGTAGACGTATTTAGAAACCTCGTATTATGATCTTAGATTAATACGTGTGTGATTCTTGCTAGGAAGCTATGGCAAGAGGTACTTGCAGAGGAGTTAACGGTGCTGCGGACAACAATAACGCGGCCGCGGAGCTAGTGCCTGAAGTGGTAGTTGTGTTCGCGGAAGCCCTAGCTAGGGCCATGGCTTCAAGGACAGCTGAGGAAAGTTCTTTGGGCTGCACCATTGAGCATTTTAAGAAATTGGGGCCAGGGCCCTTCAAGGGAGTGCCTGACCCTTTGAAGGCTGATATGAGAAGATCTTTGAGGTACTTAATTACACGGGAGAGCAGAAGACGCCCTTTGCTACTTACACTCGTAAGAAATCAACGAAACTTCTCCATCCCAAATTTCTTTTAATTAATGTCAGAGTTTAATTTGATTGCAACGGAGGCCAAAGGCCTTATTTGTTGATACTAACTCTAATCCTTGATTGACAAGGAAACTAGAAATAAGGGAACATGATTCGAAGAGGAATCGAATGAGTAAATATAATTACTAATACTAATGTACTACCTAACATGTATCGTATTTAGTAGCCACAAAAGGATAACGAATAGAGAATATTCTCCACCCTTTATCCCTCTTGATATATTGGGCAGTCCATAGAGGTGCACACGCAAGTATTGCATCATTAAGTTCTCTTTCTCCCCCCCGTCTCCCATCCCTTGCACACAAACACTCATACGCACACGTAGGAGACCTAACCGATTTATTCAATGTTTTTACTTAACCATTGAAAACTGTTAATGAATTTATACACCTTAGTCACCATTATTATCTACTTTGCAACTTATTATTCTCGAGAATCTCATTTCATATTCCTTGACATCCCAAGAGCAGACTAAGTATAATTAAATGTCCATCTCATTTCTTTTTATCTACTTGTACCTAAAATATTTAGTCACCTAGTGTTATCATTTTTTTTGCTTATTTGGCAGACTACATTTGCATGTCAAACTTTAGCTTCAAAAATTACAAGTAGCACACTTCTCGAACAATCTGTATGGAGGATGAGTTTTGGTGAGTGAATGTTGTGTTAAAATAACAGAGCAGAACTATTGACCTATGATGACACTTACCCTCTTCTTGGCTAAAAGATCTAATGATCATGTTCAAGTAGCATTGTGCTTGCTTTGCTTCTGATGAGCTGATAGAGTGCCTCAAGTGGTGCTGAAAACTGCAGGAACTCCTTATTGATAAGAGGGAGATTCTATGTCTTTTGGAACAATTTATTACACCGCTCCCTAGCTGGTGGTCTCTTGTTTCCCCCCAAACCAAAGTGACTCTTCTTATGTACACTATGAAATTTTCTGGTACGCCGGTTGTGTGTTCCGCCTGCCAGTGGGAATTAATTCTGAAGACAGTTGATCTTTTAGTATTATTTTGTGTTTACATATTTATATAAACACTTTCCTATCTTGCCCTTTGCCATTTTTTTTGAAATTGTGTATTTCTTGATGACAGTGGATCTGAAAGTAGTCAAATGCTATCTGGAACAGGGTTTGTATGGCCAGCGTTAATGATAGCTTCAAGCGCTTTTCAAGCTGGTTCATCTATTCTTAAGGTAAAACAAGGCATGGCCATACTTTTAAATACTTCAGAATTATTAACCTTGAACTGTTGTATGTAGGAATCTATTTTCATTGATGCTGCAACCAGCCTTAAGGTGTGCCCAGAATTTTTCCTCATTTTGTCCATCATTTTCATTTTTATTTATCTATGATGGACAAAATAGTTTTTGCGACACTACGATATATGTTTCTCAAAAGTTCATAATTTATACAGGGCAAGTTGCTCGACATATTTGTTGTCAATTCTTTTGGATCTGGATTCCAGGTAATTCTTTTATGGCTTGCTACAATGGTTGTGTATGTATATGCATACGTTACGTATTAATGTCTTTATGTTCATGGGTATATGTCCTCTTTTCTTGGCACTAGCTTCTCTTTTGGTGAGGTTACAACTTATGGAAGTAATCTGGTGGTAGTCATTGTAAATTATACTAATGATTAACTGACGAGTGACTGATGATTAATTTAAAAGTATGCTTCATTTCTACCAACTGATCAGCAATCTTGGTCAGAAGACTAGGAACCCCATTGATTATAGTTATAAAACGGTATGTGTAAGTACATTTAACAAGGATAGGTGTATAAATTTTGGCCATATAAGCAAGATGAAAGAAAAGGGAAACTCTAGAATTAGTTGCATAGATGGTTGTAGTTGATGAACCCCAGTAGTACCACGTATGATCGTGCAGCCAACTGCACACCAGGACACCAATTTATACTTTGTTTTGAAGACTGGTTTGTCTGATGGAAAATGGGCAAATGCGAAACTGGTCGCCTTGAGACTATCCAAAAGAATTTTATTTTTCTAAATTTTTGTGACTATTCTGTATCTGTGTGACTAAGCTTTATGCATCATTTTTTTTCCTCATCAATTTTGCAAGTTTTGTAATTAATGTGCTTATTTTGTGGAAATGTCTTCAGTCTACTATGCAAATATATTTTCAGACGAAGATTTTTTTCCTGTATGGTCAATTGATCTGATATTTACCCATCCATATTCTATTTCCATCGAAGGATTCTCAATATAATCTATGATTCTCATTGTTGATGTCACGTGTTTCCTTCAACTTGTAGGCTCTTTTTGTACTTCTCTTTCTGCCTTTCTTATCTAATTTGAAAGGCATACCATTTTCCGGGCTCCCTATGTACTTTCAAAGTGGCGCTGGTTGCTTTCTCAATATTGGAGCCAATATACCTGGTAAGCTATGTCGCCTGACTTTCGTGGACTATCTTCACTTGCAAATCCACATTATGCTGCATGAATAGGAATCTAGAAAGTGAAACAATTCAATTGAGCAATTCTTTTGTTCTTATTACACACATTGCTATTAGACAATTTGACTTTTGCTACATATAATATATGTGTGTATATCTATATATATTTTATTTAGAACCATAATGATGTGTGTGTCACTAAAAATAAAGTGGGGGAGAGTGTGGCATTTGATCATGGTTCAAAGAGGGGGTATTGGACTTGACTGCCCAATCTTCAACTCGGTCTTGCCACCACAGAAAATTAGCCAAGAGGGGGGTAAATTGGGTTTTAAGCAAACTTCAATATTTTTAAAAATTAATTAATGTAAATAAAAATTTAAGGGCTGAAAAAATGCACAATAATAAATAAAGAGTTGATAGAGAGGGAGGATCGAACCAACAATTTTTTACGTGATTTGGCGCCTCACGCCTACATCCACGTCTCAAGGCGGCACTTGAGAAACTCCACTATCTCGATCCTTTCGGGTGGGACCAATAGCACGTTACAGCCATGGAGCTCAAAACCGAGCTCCAATTGTAAAATAATATCTGGGTGCTTGTTCAATGATAACTCTCAATAATAAGAATATAAAAATTTTGGCTTTTGAATTATCTCAAATATTTGGTTGAATGGGAACTTGAGAGAATGCTTGAAAGTTGAGCTCAAGTTGTAGGAGTGGTCACTTGTAGTGCCTTGTAACTCTGTGTCAAATCTGTTCTCCAAATGAGCATTTATATGAGCAGCACCAAAATATGACCGTTAGACAATTTTTCTGCTGAGCTATAATTTAATAGAATGTTTTCTTTCTTTTTTTTTTTTTTTCAGTCGACTGTTGTTGTATTATAGTAGACTGTTATAGGTTAAGAATCCTCTATTTTCTGAAAATTGGCAAGTTATGCATTTCAATCTTCGTTTTTGGTCCGTACATCATAGCCGGTACATTTTAATTTTCTACTGTGGAACATGAGCAAAAGTGTATCATAGGGTAGTATTTTTCTATTTGACGTTCCTTTTCTCTGAGACAGGAGTCAGTAATCTTTTGTACCAGCTTTGCCACGTTTCGAGTATTCTCTGCTCAACTCCGTACAGAGCATTAAATTTTAGAACCTGTTGAACTGTTTTGTGTGTATCAACTTGTTGAACACAAAAGATCCTGCTGACAATTTCCTTGATAACCGGATAAGTACTTCTCAAAATATATATACGAGTAAGACATGATGAGACAGAAAATAAAAACAAGTCATGCACTTCATTATAAATACAACGCATATATATGTCTATATATATATATATATATATATAGAGAGAGAGAGAGAGAGAGAGAGAGAGAGAGAGAGAGAGAGAGAGAGAGGATCTCATGAGGTCCCTGAATGAGGTCTATTTTTTTAAAATAGTAAAAAAATATTTTTGGACTGATTTTTTTTAATGTTTTTTAAACATTTCACTAGAAGCATATAAAAAAAATCAACTCAAAATGATTTTTTTTTATTATTTAAAAAAAAGGGTCAAACTTTGTCAGTTAGCTTAAAAACCGACATAATTTGACTGATTTTTTTAAAATAGCAAAAAAAATTATTTTGAGATGATTATGGTTCTACTGAAATGTTTAGAAACCATAAAAAAAAATCAGGCCAAATTTTTCTTTTTTACTATTTAAAAAAAATGGAACTCATTCAGTGACCTCAAAGTAGGAGCACACTTGATCCTATCCCTATATATATATATATATATATATATATATTACAAGAAAAGAACCGCCACAACTCATTTCCAGGGATAAAAAAATAAGGATTGTATTTTTTTTTTGTTACAAAACGGGAATAAAAAACAAAGGAACTAAAACATGGCGCGTTCAAGCATCACGAGAAGCCACTCCGGGGTATGCTCGTACTCCAAATATAGATCATGCGAATCTTTTGCAATTCTTTCTCTCGGACTGTGTATGACCTTGGCCTTGAGGCACTTAACCAGCTCACAACAATCTTCAATGATATTAGCCAGTGGGTGATTCCCCCTATCTGCCGACTCCAACAGTTGGACGACATTAAGACAATCGGACATGAGACAAACGCCCTTCCACTTCTCTCTGTGGGCAATGTTAAGCCCATGAAAGACACCTTCCAATTCAGCTCTAAGGGGGCTTGCCGTCCTTGGATACGACCAGTGAAGCCAACAATCCAATTCCCATCCTCATCCCGCACGGTACCACCAAAAGCTCCCAACCCATTATTAAAGTCAAAGCTCCCGTCAGTCTGGATGATATAAGTCCCTGGAATACAAGCACTAACATTAGCAAACGTGTTAGCACTATCCCCTTCATGGCCAGTGATCTTGTTTTGGGCTTCGAAAATATTACACTTAAGTTCGAAAATAAGCTTAGTAACCATGGAGGGAGTAGCGCTAACATTATCAAAAATCAGATTATTACGGGGTTTCCAAATGCACCAAAGAAAAGAGATAAAAGTCACATACCAATTATTATCCGCATTATACCACACATTAGCAGACACCCAAGCAATAAAATCAGTGTACATACCTTGGCTGTGAGAGAGGAGAGGGTTGAGATTTTGCCATACCTCGGTAGAAAAAAAAGCAATCCTTGAAAAGGTGATTGAGGTTTTCCTTGCATGAGCATCTTGGACAAGTATTATCTGTGGTGAGACATCGACTCTCTCTATGAGCATTAGTGAGCAATTTACCATGAATAATGGTCCAAACAAAGTATTTCAATTTAGGGGGAATACCAAGTTTCCAAAGCTTCTTCCAACCATCCCATGGGGGGGTAGAAACCACCCCCAAAGATATATTATTATAGCAAGATAAGATAGAAAACTTACCTTTACTGCTAGGATACCAAGATGGTTTATCCTCCCTAGCCCCCCTAGTGGGGAGCGACGTACCCATAATTTCATCCACAATATTATCATCGAGTCCCTGGCAGATCCTATGAAGGTCCCAAGCCCCATTATCATTTAGGAGAGTGCTAACATTCTCATCACTCATGGCACTTTGGACCCCCCTATCGGCAAGAGGTGCATCTCCACACCACCAGTCTTTCATGATGTTAATTTTATTCCCATTACCCACATTCCATTTGGTATTCTTAATGAGGACATCCTTACTTTTAAAAATGCTACGCCAAATGTGGGAGGTATTGGCTTTCTTACACCACAATCTAGGGTTAGGATCAACTTTATATTTCTTTGTTATGACATTGGCCCATAGGGAGCCACAATTATTCATGATTTTCCACCCTAATTTGGCAATCGTAGCTTTATTGTTCTCATGGGCTTTCCTAATACCCAACCCACCACTGTCTTTGGGCTTACAGACTTGATCCCAACTAACAAGGTGAATCTTTTTGTTACTCTCATTGCTTCCCCACAGAAAGTTTCTATTTAACCGATCAAGAGTATCGCAAGTCTTTTTGGGGAAGAGAGCGGTTTGCATATTATAAGTAGGGATCGTTGATGTAACAGATTGAACAAGGTAGTTCTCCCCGCAAAGGATAGTAACTTAGTCTTCCACCCAGTAAGCTTCTTTTGGACTTTTTCAATGATACTTTTCAGTCAGGCGTAATTGAACCTCCCGTGCACAAGATTGGCCCCAAGGTAGGTACCCAAATTCTCAGTGAGGCTCATCCCAAAAATATTACTAAGATCAACTGCTTTAGTTTTAGGGATATTCGGCGAGACAAATTTTTTGACTTGGAGTGACTAACTCTCTGACCAGAGATGTGACAAAACTCCTCAAGGGTGTCCAGAACGGTCTCACAAGAACTAACCGACGTGTTAGAAAACAGAATGAGATCATCCGCAAAGAAGAAAGTGAGATAAGCAAGGGCCATTAGGGGAGGTTTTAATTCCTTTCCATTGCCCTTTCCCCACTTTGTCATAAATGCTAGTAGATAGGTACTCCATACACATCACAAACAAGTAGGGGGATAACGGGTCCCCTTGTCCAAGCCCCCTCGTGGGGTGAAACTGGGAAGCGGGGAGCTATTCCAAAGGATAGCGGTGGAGGTATTTCTCACACAACTCAAAATCAACTTTCTGAAACCGCTCTCGACATTAAACCACTTCAAGACCTCTTCAAGGTAGTCCCAATTAACTTTATCATAGGCTTTTTCAAGATCAATTTTAAGGATAACACCACCAGCCTTAACCATTTTTTTCATAAGGGAGTGGATGATTTCCTGGGTAATAATGATATTATCAGAAGTCTGCCTACCCGGGAGGAAGCTAGCCTGGCACGGGTCAATGATCCGACAAAGGATGGGACGGAGCTTATTAACAATCACCTTGGCGAGAATCTTATACGCCACATTACAAAGAATGATGGGGCGAAATTGATTTATATTCTCAGGATTATCAAGTTTAGGAATTAAAGTCACATAACTACTATTCATATTAGCCGGGAAGTCACACTCGTTCCAACATTTACTAACAAAACTAAACAAGTTATCTTTTAAGGTTCTCCAAAAGTGTTGATAGAACATGGGTTGAATACCATCAGGGCCTGGGGCTTTACTAGCTTTCATGCTAAAAGTAGCACGTCTAACGTCGTCGAGCACAAGGGGGTAGTGAGAGTACAATTATCCCTATTATCAAATTTAAAGTGGGGAATAATCGTTCATTTGACTATTAATATCATACGAGAAATCACCATGGAACAAATTTTTGAAGTATGCATTTATGTGGCTAGTTAGGGTGGTAGTATCCTCCGTCCATTCCCCATTAACCAGGAGACGGTCAATTCTATTCCTCTTCCTTCTAATTATAGTGGAGGTGTGGAAGAATTTAGTGTTCCGATCTCCCTCACTCATCCATTGAATTCTAGATTTTTGATGCCAAAATTTGTCCTCTTGAATTAAAATGTCATTAAAGTCGGACTGGAGATTTTTTTCAAGGATGTCCAGACTGTGAGAGAAAACATTTTCCTGGGCCTTTTGAAATCCTTTAAGACACCGCAAGACCCTTTTTTTATTTCGAAAGATATTACCAAAGACATTTTTGTTCCAATCTTTAATAGAATTGGTGCATGTGTGGATATTATCACCAAGATTGGAGTGGTTATTCTAAGTATTGAAAACTAAGTCTTTAAAATCTTTTCTATCAAACCAACAAGTAAGGAGTCTAAACGGTTTATGAAATTTCACGTTAGAATTAGTACCTTTAAAACGGAGGACCATCGGGCAATGGTCAGACGCAGTCCTAGGCACATTATCAACGGTGGCTTTCGGGTGCAACAATCTCCAATTATTGTTAGCAAGGCACCTATCCAGCCGGACCATAGTGTTCGCGAAGCCTTCCCGACTGTTGATCCAGGTAAGTCTAGGGCCGTTGCACCCCAAGTCTGACAGATTACAATTATTGATGTTGTCGAGGAACCTAGTGCATTTATTGATAGTCACATGTTTAGAAAAATATTTTTTTTCCGAGCCGTCCATATGGTCATTAAAGTCGCCCGCGACAAGCCACGGCACCTCCAAGCTCTCCGCAATGTCTGTTAGGTTCTCCCAAAGATGTCTTCTCATGCGAGGGAAGGGGCTAGCATAGATAGCCGAGAGCAACCACTCATCATAATGGGATTTCTTGACCGTAATATGAATGGCATGGCGAGAGATGGCCAGTGGTTGAAGATGGGTATTTTGAGGGTTCCACGTAACCCAGATACCTCCGGAGTGCTCAAGGGGTTCAGACACGGCATATTCGGTAAGCACCAAGCTATTAAAAAAGTCCACCACACTAATAATAGGGATGTGGGTCTCTAGGATGATTACAACATCAGGGGAATAAATATTAACCATCTCCTTCAATGTTGGTTTGAAAAGGGGTTTATTAGCCCCTCTACTGTTCCAGATTATAGCGATCATTAAAAAAATGATGAACAAAAGATGGGCACTAACTTTACTCGTCCATTGGGGATAATCCACAATCTTCACGGCTACATTCTGCAAATTCTGGAATTTCTCCATTCTCGTGACCCACGAGTCCGTTTCTGCTGTGCATAAAAAATTGTGTGGTCCCATCATTGTCCTTTATTAACCCACCAAATGTATTTATTCGTGTGTTGGAGGGAAGGAAGCATAAAGCATGTCAAAATATACATATACATATATGTGTATAAGAGTAATGATGATTGACATGTGGTCCCCACTAGCAATAATGATGATAAAGAAACATTTAAAGTTAGAGTCAACTATTTACATAGGATTGGAGTGGTTATTCTAAGTATTGAAAACTAAGTCTTTAAAATCTTTTCTATCAAACCAACAAGTAAGGAGTCTAAACGGTTTATGAAATTTCACGTTAGAATTAGTACCTTTAAAACGGAGGACCATCGGGCAATGGTCAGACGCAGTCCTAGGCACATTATCAACGGTGGCGTTCGGGTGCAACAATCTCCAATCATTGTTAGCATGGCGCCTATCCAGCCGGACCATAGTGTTCGCGAAGCCTTCCCGACTGTTGATCCAGGTAAGTCTAGGGCCGTTGCACTCCAAGTCTGACAGATTACAATTATTGATGTTGTCGAGGAACCTAGTGCATTTATTGATAGTCACATGTTTAGAAAAATATTTTTTTTCCGAACCGTCCATATGGTCATTAAAGTCGCCCGCGACAAGCCACGGCACCTCCAAGCTCTCCGCAATGTCTGTTAGGTTCTCCCAAAGATGTCTTCTCATGCGAGGGAAGGGGCTAGCATAGATAGCCGAGAGCAACCACTCATCATAATGGGATTTCTTGACCGTGATATGAATGGCATGGCGAGAGATGGTCAGTGGTTGAAGATGGGTATTTTGAGGGTTCCACGTAACCCAGATACCTCCGGAGTGCTCAAGGGGTTCAGACACGGCATATTCGGTAAGCACCAAGCTATTAAAAAAGTCCACCACACTAATAATAGGGATATGGGTCTCTAGGATGATTACAACATCAGGGGAATAAATATTAACCATCTCCTTCAATGTTGGTTTGAAAAGGGGTTTATTAGCCCCTCTACTGTTCCAGATTATAGCGACCATTAAAAAAATGATGAACAAAAGATGGGCACTAACTTTACTCGTCCATTGGGGATAATCCACAATCTTCACGGCTACATTCTGCAAATTCTGGAATTTCTCCATTCTCGTGACCCACGAGTCCGTTTCTGCTGTGCATAAAAAATTGTGTGGTCCCATCATTGTCCTTTATTAACCCATCAAATGTATTTATTCGTGTGTTGGAGGGAAGGAAGCATAAAGCATGTCAAAATATACATATACATATATGTGTATAAGAGTAATGATGATTGACATGTGGTCCCCACTAGCAATAATGATGATAAAGAAACATTTAAAGTTAGAGTCAACTATTTACATAGGTTTCCTACATGCTTGAAATGAGGGAGTGATGGAAGTGAAACATATATAGCTAGCTATGTACATGTACATATGAAAGATTGATGATTACTTCTATGTGATTAATATGTATACATAGAAAAATTTTATAGGACGACCATTAGCCCGTCATATTATATGGGACAGAGTGTTGGGTAATCAAGAAACAAAATGTGCAAAAAATGTGTAGCGGAGATGTGAATGCTAAGATGGATTTGTGGTAAAACTCGAAAGGATAAAGTTAGAAATCAAATTCGTGAAACGGTAGAAGTAGCTCCTATAGAAGATAAATTAAGAGAAAATCGACTTAAATGGTTTGGACACGTCATGTGTAGACCAATGGATGCTCCTGTAAGGAAGAGTGATTTAGTTAGTATTGATGGTAACACAAGGGGTAGAGGTAGGCCTAAATTGACTTGGTGCGTATTATAAAAAAGGACATGATATCACGTGGTTTAACCGAAGATATTGCGTTGGACAGAATGGAATGAAAAAATAGGATTCATGTAGCCGACCCCAATGAGTTGAGTTGAGGTACACATTTATGCATATTTTAACACCCGATTACCATTTGTCTTGCTAACAAAATTACACTCACATGAAAGAGAATATATATAACTTGACTACAAAGCCATAATCAACTTTATGCATTTTATGTTATTAAGTTACAAGTAACTATTAATTTAATAAAATATATGTAATTATTGACATACTAAATTTTATTAAATAAAATAACATGTTATGTATAATTTACTTACACAAATAAATGAAAGTGGAAAATTTCTATTTTACTAAATCAACATTCTTATAGAATCAACATTCTTATAGAATCAACATTATGTGTGTCAAAACAGAATAAATGTAACACATTGTAAAGTTATTTTGCCAAATAAATATTTGAGTATCAAACAACTATTATATGCGATGAAGTTACAAATATCCTTACTAATTAAGTGAAAATAATTATTGTAACCTTTTGCCAAAACAAAAAGTATCAAATAAGAAATAAAAATGCGAGTCATAAATATTGTGAGAATACAAATTAAGTAATGCTAAGAAAAATAACTTATTATTGTTTAAACAAATAACCTTACCAAAACAAATTAAAATTTTGTGTCAAAGACGAATGCAAGTCATAAATTAATGGGTGAAATAATAAATTAAATACTTATACTAGTTATTACTAATTATTGTTATAATCAAAATCAATTTGAATGATCTAATAACAACAACGATGTGCTGTTTAGAGAGCCCGACATTTTCTTTTGAAAAAAAAGTAGACGTGTCTAGAAAAATAAGTACAATGACATGGATCAATTCGAATAGTACATAATCACCATTTAGTATGCATATCATTGTCTTATTGACTATATTGGCGCATGGTGCATCTTGAATTGTTCCAAAAGGTAAGAAGCACACAATCCTTATATATTTTAATAAGAAGTAGTTTACAAAAAAATTGCAATTTATAATTCTCTTTATATCTACATTACTCACACAAGCTCAAGTTTGGTCACATCATGTCCTCCTCATTCACTGTGAAGGTTGCAAATCTATGGAGGACCAAAGACCCCTTATTGCAATGCATTGATGGTTCATGGCTCAAAGACGAAACACTACATAATTTAGGTGATAAATAAATAGCACAATTCGTGTATTGACTCAAAAATTAGTTTAAGATTTCTGCTGTTTTGATAAAAAAACTCTCATGTCAGGGTGAGTCAAGATTTTTCCCTGATATATGTATAGTTAACGGTTTCGAATCGGCAGGTACCGATACCCAGTTAAGCTGACCATATTGTCTTGGTTTCGACCTTTACTTTGAACCATGCGCCGAATGTATTTGTGTCGTAATTTATGTAATTAAAATTTTTGACTTATATATATATATAGTGAGTCTCTTGTACATACCAACGGTGCATACCAATTTTTTAAAATAGTAAAAAAATAATTTTTTGGCTGAATTTTTTTATATGATATTTAAACATTTCAATAGACCCATATAAAAAAATTCAACTCAAAATAACGTTTTTTGCTATTTTAAAAAAATCGCTCAAACTTTTGCAGCTTATAAAGCATTTTAAAAGCTGCAAAAGTTTGACCGATTTTTTTAAAATAGCAAATATATTTTTTTGTCATGATTTTGTTTATATGGCTCCTCCAAAATGTTTAAATACCACATAAAAAAACTCAACTCAAAATCATTTATAAAATGGGTCCGCGCCAGCGGTATGCACCGTTTGGTATATATAGGAGCCTGACTCTCTCTCTCTCTCTCTCTTTCTCTCTCTCTCTCTCTCTCTATATATATATATATATATATATATTAGGTACTTAAATATACAGGGTTTAATTTTAGGAATTTTCCCAAAAGATTGGGATTTGATTTGGCTTCCATGATTGTGATTTGTGTTGGATGGTTATGTAATGTCGTTGTGCACTGAGCAACAAAGCCAAGAAGGCTCAAGTGCCATTAGTGTTCCCCGATCGAGCAGGCAACAAAGCTTGTATGGAATCTAAATCTACAATGATGCAATTTACCAATTTGGCCTAGGGTGCTATGCAGAATGTGAAAAATGAAATTTCCGATCGCCCATGAAATAATCTCCATATGCGTAAATGAACATATTCTGATTTCATGCAAGTTTTTCTAATAACATATATATAATCAAATCAAGAAAAACTTTATTATTCAACTAATCAGATTTTAATACATGCGGAAATTAAAATCAATTAAATCTGATTTAAACTAAAGTCAAATTAATAATAATCTGATTTATTACATTACAATCCAATATATCCAATATGATTAATTATTCCAATTCAAGTAATTAAATCATGTAACAATTTTAATTCTAAATCATACATAAAAGAAGATGAGGAAAAGAAGAATAACAAGTATGATTTTTTTACGTGATAAAAACCCAAACTAGGGAAAACATCCACAGTGACCTCTATGCCACGAAACAAAAATTCCACTAAAATAGAGTAAAAAGATTACAAGCTATATAACAAACTAAACACACAAACAGACCTAATCTAAGTCTAGAATTTTTACCAACTCCTTTGGATTATTCTGACTCCTCTGAAGGTCTGATATTGAAGTTGTTCTCCTAGCTTTGTAACTCCTTGCTTCTTGTTTTAGCGAATTCCAACTCAGTCAAAACTGATATCTCTCTCAACAACAACATACTTTCTATGTTTTGAGTTGTGCAAAACGTGTAAGTGAGTATGTTTTAAATGCAAACCGTGCAAGGACTTAACTTTTAACACAAGCATATAAGTTTTCTATGAAAACTTAAGAAAAATACATTTTCAATTATCAACCACTTAAGTTTTCTATAAAAACTTACAAAATAAATTTTCAATCAACAATCTTATAAACATTCATTCTAAGAAATACATACAACACTTATCATGGAGACACAACAAGATTATTCAATCATTTAAAAATGTGTTCTCAATCTCTCAAAAATATATTTTCAATTTTATGAGGAAAGTGTTTTACAAATAATTTCACAAATATGAGAAAACAGATCTTTAAAATATTTTCAATAAACATGCAAGATCCGGAGAAATTCTGATTTAAACATCATATAGCATCCAACACACAAATCAGAATATTTAGATCATAAAAATATTCAATAAAATTCGGATCTAAAAATCTAAGGAATTCTAGTTTTTGTAAAAAATTATTTCAGCATGAAAGCACATAAATTCTCTCTACAATGACACAATATTTCAATCTCTAAAATATGAGATGATGTGCAAGATCATTGAGAATTTAAAAACAAAAAACAGAAATGAGATGAAGTAGAAATAAACACGTGTGTAAAATAACATTCAATCTCTCTCTTAGATATTCTATCTAATTCTCTATATTTTCCTCTCAACAAATTCTAACCCTTCTGTGTTTCTCACTCTAGAAAATATGTTCTGATGATCTCTAAAATCTCTAAGTCCAATTAAACTCTCTAATGCTGTTTATATAGGTGAAAAAAGATAATTCTAGAAACACTAAATGAAGGGTTTAGATTAAAAGTTTAATCTAAGGCTGAGATTAATTCGAGTTAAAACAAATTTAACAGATTATTAAACAACCAAACTGATTATAACAATCTAAACAGTCTAACCAAATAAGGCGCTTATAAAACAACCTAAAATCATTCTCTTGAAAACCATTCTGGTGTAGGGTTTTCGGTTACAACCTCTCAACGGATATATTGTGACAGCTGGCAAAATCTTACTCGTAATAAACCAACAGTAAAAGCAGGTATGAAATCTAACTGGTGTAACCTATTAACCAACAGTTAAAGCAGGTAAAGCAAACTGATGTTACGCAACACATAAGCTGGTCAAATAAAAAAAACTTATGTGTATAAAGCCAAAACTAATAGGTAATGAAATAACTATAGCTAAAACCTCATGGGACGAAATCTACTACACATAACATGTCCTATGCGGTCAAATCATGTAGCGGGCACATGGAAGAGGTCAAATCCAAAGTTGATAGTAAGAAACTATAATCCTAAGGAAATCTCAGTTAAGTACACACCAACAGGTATAAAGCTTCTAAGCTCACCTGTTTGGCCTAGTATAAAGTCTAGCTGGTAATGTTGGAACACTAGCCGAAACTGTATAGGCCACCTTGGGTCAAATCGGTACAGACCAACAATATACACGCCAACTAACAAGTAATATAATTTTCGAAAAATTATTTTTCAAATTGAAAGATTAATTTTATCACTAAATTTCGAAATGATTTTAAACAATAAAAAATTTATATTAAACAAAACTTATACAAATTTTATTTAAAAAATTATTTAAAAATATTTAGACAACCAATCACATTAACACAATTAATATATGCATGAGTGGCTAACGTGTCAAGTGCAAATGTGCAACCACACATGAATACCTTTACTCGGATATGTCGTTGAGTAGAGTTGAGGAATGTTGAGAAAACGAGTAACGTTGTATGATGTACCATGGAGAAGGCTCGTACTAAAATATATGTTTTGACACAATATTTAAATTAGTTGAAACGTCTAAATAATATAGAATGAAGTAAGTCAAAGATTTATGGTGTTTCAAAAAACACAAAATATAACGTGGTTCAGCAAATCCACGGGCAAAAAGATAGATGTTCTATTATCAAGGGAACAAACTTAGAGTGATAGGGTTGCTAGTTGAGAGTTCAAGTTGAGATTAAAACAATGTTTGGTGTGACTGATTGTCCATATGTGGGCCGTCATAATTGGGGGCCTTATTTATACAAACACAAAATCATAATTCTCTACAACTGATAGGTAATGCAATCTCTATGTGATCTGATGTAGCTGAAGTCTATTTTTACTGCAGTGCCTGAGTTGTATATGATTTTACGAATGATGGAGTTATCAGTTTGGATTAGCCTAAATTATATGGATTTAGAGTGATCCCTATCTAATTCAACATGCTGACTGCGGTTGACAAACCACTGACAAGATAGTAAGTCGGTGTCAGGTTACCCTCAGGGGTATTTTGGGGAATTTTGTCACGTGTGCTGCCTATGTGGGCCAGGCCGATTATGTCCACCTTCATAATGGATTAAATAGCATTGTAATAAAGATATGAAACCAAAATTTCCGAACTCTTTTCCTCTTTGACTTCTTTATCCCTCTCTCCTTTTTCTCTCTCGTCTTGCATCAAGTGGTATCAGATCCAAAACCTCATTTACTGGTTCTCTCAACTTTATCACTTAGCAAAAGTAGTTCACACCACAATATCAGAAGTCTTCATTAGATATCACAATATTTGTACCAAACAAACTCTATCCCAATGAGACGCTATTGTTCACCAGTACCATAGCAGATGTCCCTGATTTGGCTAAGTTGTTCCGTTGTGAAGCTTAAATCATATAGTTCATTATCATCTTAATCATCATAAGATAAAAGAAAGAATAATTCCTCGCCAAGCGTCCATCTAGCTAACACGCACCACCCATCGGAAATCTCTCCCTCTTGAATATGCGATGAATCATAACTGCCATGCATCCTTGCTCTTCAGTCCGTCCACTGTCACCATTCACAACCTGTGGGAAAACGATGAGCAATTTTCAGTGTGGGGCTCTTCTGCTGTTTTTGTCTTTTGTTTTGGGGTTAGTGCCTCACTCACAGGCTCTGGGTTCCTTGCGGCACTGCTTCATGCTTGCACTTGCTTGAATGCCAGTACGCAGTTTTGTTTTATTTCACCGTTCTCACTGCGTTGCTATGTTAATCATGAGGTGGCACCCTAGTTAACATCATTGCACTTCGCGCCACACTAACCACAATAGAATCACTCCTATCCTATCAAAAGCCATGACCATTGTCCACATTTTCTCTCAATCATCGTGGGGGACTTGCATTTTGTTGCAAGAAACTAAATCTGAAATTTTCCAGTCCATTTATCTTCCTAATATTGAATTTTGGAACCATCCCTATGGAGTAAATGTAGTCAAACGCTGAAATCTTAAGGAAATAGCCTAGTGACATGGGCTCTTAGCTCAGTACCGTGTCCTGGTGTGTGTGGATAGAAGGTCTAAACATACCTTTGGGTGGCTAGTCACGGGCTCACGTGCTGAAAGACGCCTGGATACCCCAATATTCACAAAAATAAAATTGAAGTCAAACCTAGAAATAACTTTTATGGTTTACGAGAAGATAACTTGATTTTCACCGGAGAGTCTCATCTGGTAGCCTGTTGCATTTCATACTTGCTCCTAGAGCACGAGTCTTGTTGATGAGAAAATCACCATAATCTTTCCCCAACAAAGTCCAACTCTAGTGAAATTACTCCCCCACTAATATGAGGAGGTTTGAGGATATACGTGGGGGCTTAACTTTTTGTATGGTCAGGATCCATATATATAATGAATTCCGATCCCACCCTGAAAATATTCTAGGTAATTCAAAGGCCACTCAATTACACGAACTGCCCTTCGGCTAAGGACCATAAATTACTTATCAATGTAGCACCTACCAGAACTATTTGTCATTTTCACCTAGCAATCCTGAAGCCAACCCAAAAGATTTGATTGCTCTGGTTAAGTTACCATTTCTGGTCTCGACCCTTGATACAAAAAAGAGGATATCATCTTCGTTTTCAAAATCAGTCTTAGAGGCCAAACCTTACCTATTCGGCCAATACTACATTATCTCATTTGCAAGTTATACTGTTGGAGGTTGAATCAAAAGTCATCCTTTCTTTAGAGAGCATGATATACATTGTTGGCTTAGGTAAGATGATTGAACATGATATCAGAGCTTTGGTTTCGCTAGATCTTGTGTTGCGTTTTTTACTTCCTATCTTGCATTTGAGCTCACTGTGTTATTGCAGTAATGAAAAAAATGCCTGCCAAGAATATATATATTGAATTTATGATCAAGGAAATTACAATTTAAGTATCGAACTCAGTTCAACATTCTCAGTCAGGGAATGAAGCTCCCTTTGTAATTCGGGAGGGAGGAAATTCGAATCCTTGTGATCCCTCTTGTGGTGAATTATCGCTCAGGAATGACCTTAAAACCTACTTATGACGAATAGAAAATATCTTTAGTTCCCCAATGTCAATTGCTTTATCCGATGGTAGTTCAGTATTCTTTGCCAGGTAAGCAGCTTCTTATCCCTATTCAAAAAGGAAATAAAGCTTGTAATCAACAACACTCTATTTCGACGTTCTCTTATGATTTCTCGTCTCCTTGTCATCCTTCTCACCCTGCTTTGGTTTCTTCTTTTTCATCTGTCTATTCCTCATGGTTGATGAGGAGAAAGCTTTATGTTGCAATAAAACATGGCTTCTCTACATAAAGGGAAAAAATTGGTTGGCTGTGAATCAGTGATCAGAATTAGATAGAAGGCTGATGGAAGATACAAGGGGAGAATGAATCTTATGGTCTTGACTATTAACTATCAAGGTACTTTTGTCCCAATTATGAACATGAAGTCCAATCATCTCTCTCTCTCTCTCTCTCTCTCTCTCTCTCTCCACACACATCCCTCCACTGACGGATCTAGGAATTTAGGTGAAGTGTGACGAAAGTTTCGAGCGGTGTCGGGGGTTCAGGGGCTCCCTGAGGCGAATTTTTTTGGATTATTTCGAGTTTTATACAAAGTATAGCTTTATAATTCCCAAACAACTATTCTCAATCATTATTAACAATACTTAATTATTTTTAAGAAATAAACAACGCTTAATAAATATTCACAATACCCAAATTTTAGTAGCGATAACAATTGAATTTTGCTTAATATGAAGTACAAAAATGAGTTAACTCACCTAGCACCATTAAGGTTCAATCCAAGCACACCTGATGAAACAGAAACAGCTTAATGAATATCTCCAAAATCTACCCTGAACTTTGGAGATGACCGATTGGACTGACCCTAATTTTTTTATTTTTTTTCAAATCTCAACTGGGGCGGACGCCCCACTCGATCCTACAGTGGATCCGCCATTGCACCCCCTCCCCCTTTTCAATATACCCTCTGCTAAAGAAGGATTTCCTGGAAGCAATAAGGTTCTTGTTGTTTTCTTTGTATAATATCCTCATTGGCCCGGAGTTGCGAAAAGTTAATGTTTAGCTATAAGCAAATAATATTATTTAGAGGCTTGCGAATTGTGATTTACCTTTTTAATTGATCTGAACCTCCTTCTAGTAAATTGGTTATCGTAGGTGTTACTATTTTTCTTGTTCACCAAGACTTTAGAGTACTTCATTCCTTTTGTTGGATCTGATGCTTTTCAAATTGCTCTCTCTCTCTCTCTCTCTCTCTCTCTCTCTCTCTCATCTATTTGTCTGTTGTCAGATTGCGATGGAGCCCCGTTATTGCCCTTGCTGTATATTTTCACCAATATTGCTTTCAATATATCACTGCTCAACCTAGTGAGAATTTCTTCAGCAGTTGTTTCTTCCCTTGCTGTAATTTTATCAGGTTCTCTCTCAAATTATACACACTTGTGCATATAATTGTAAACAGGTGCGCACGCTATAATAATGTAATTATAGACGAGATAAATTTTACTCCACATAGGTGAAAATACTTTACATCAACGCAATGAGGCCTTATGTACTCTATGCAAATGTATGTACTTTTTGTAAAACCTGGTACTAATGGGGAATTTTGCTTTCTTTGCAGTTCCAATTTCAATTTACATTCTTGCTCTTCCACTGCCATATCTCCCAGAAGGTGTAAGCTTGAGCACTTATTTCCTTTTTGGCAGTATGATTCTTGTGATGGGTCTAATTCTATACAATATACCTCTCAAGGAGGAATCTGACATTATTTGAAATATATCACTTCATTAGATATCCAGCCACTGTTGAGATTCTGATGATGCCATTCTTTATTCTTAATAAAGGCTTTCTTGTACAACCGGAGATTATCATTTGTTGCATTATTATTTGGGCAAGGGATATATAATATTCTACTTTGCGATCTCAAAGATACTGTCATGATTATAAACTTAGGGCCTGTTTGATACATATTGGACAAAAGTGTTGGCATGGCAAAATTTGCCAGGACAAAATTTGCCAAATTTTGCCTAGGCAAATTTTGTCTAGACAAATATTTTTTTTCACATTAGACTATCAAACACCAAATAAGGTAAAACAAGTTTTTTAGGCAAAACATTTTAATAACACATTTTTCGTCCATATTAACATATATAATAATAAAAAATATGTTTTTTTTTTAATTTTCGTCCCAAGTTTTATTTAATAAAAAACAGTTTTTTCTTTTCTTTTTTACTTCCCGTTTTTATTTATTAAAAAAGTAACAAACTATATATAAAAAAAAAGTTTTTTACGCCAAAACTACTTACTAAAAACAGTTTTTACATTAAAACAATTTTTAATTTTTACATTAAAACAGTTTTTACGTTAAAACAGTTTTTAATTTTTTTTACATTAAAACAGTTTTTATATTAAAATAATTTTTTGCATTAAAACAGTTTTTACATTAAAACATTTTTAAATTTTTTACATTAAAACAATTTTTACATTAAAACAGTTTTTACGAAAAAACAGTTTTTACATTAAAATAACTTTTTACATTAAAACAGTTTTTACATTAAAACAATTTTTTATATTAAAACAGTTTTCACATCAAAACAATTTTTAATTTTTTACATTAAAACATTTTTTACATTAAAACAATTTTTACATTAAAACAGTTTTTTACATTAAAACGGTTTTTACGAAAAAACAGTTTTTAAACAAATTTTATTTTAAAACAGTTTTTTTAACTATTTAAAACAATTTTTAAAATATTTATAACAATTTTTAAAATATTCATAACAGTTTTTTTTAATTATTTAAAATAGTTTTTAAATTGTTTTTTAAAATATTAAAAGCGTTTAAGAAGTTAGCAAATTTGTTGGCAAATATTTCTCACTCATATAGCAAAGCAAAATTTGCCAACATGTTATGCATAAGAGGTGTTGTACATTGGTAAATAGCTTGTAGGGAAATTTTGCTATCAAACACACCAAATTATAGGCAAATGTCATATTTGCCAACTTATTTACTATTTGCCATGACAAATAATACTATCAAACAGACCCTTAGTGTAAGTTACGGCATGGCAGTGGCAGGCTGATGTCATTGGTCCAATGACACACTATATGTGTGTTTTGTAATAAAATAGAGTTTTAGTTGGTTCAAGTATGGTGAAGTCGAGCAGAGTGTCATTCTTTCTAGTTTGTGTTTAAAGAAAATATAAACAACTATACTACATTGATCATTTCATCCAGACTAAGGTCATACCTAACTGATGCCATGACCTAAGTTTTTCACATCCATAAGACCATCTCGAGATCATTAGGGCATTTCGGTTAAGAAAAATGCCCAATGCTATTTTGCTTAACTGAAAATAGGTCTCAACTCCAGAGCTTTGGGCAGTTTATGATTTCCCGCGGCCATCCAATTGGTGCGCATGTTGGAATTTTCCATTGCAGATGAATACTGTGGGGCAAATAGCAAAATTCAAAGGGACATATACCAAATAGTCCCTCGGACATTTTTTAATACCTATTTAGTCTAAACTTTTTTATTTTGCCTCAAAAAGTCCTTTGCCACATATTTTGGAGAGGGAGTGCCGTTGGCGCGGACCTCTAAAAATAAGAGGATATTGAGTGCTCGAGGGACTAAATGGGTTAAACTAAAAATATGTGTCCTTTTTAAAAAATATATATTTATAGTAGGGACTATTTAATAATTGACCCAAATTCAAAAGGATTTTTAGGGGCTATTTTTTAAAAACTATATATACCTCAAATCGAACATTTTCCAGCATTAAATCTTAAACTTATATCTATTTCCTTGCAATTTTTTTTTCACAAGTTCCCATTCTCAATCACTCTCAAGCCAATAGAAGTCTAGTTTGAAATGCAACAAGATCAATTTTAAGCAACCCTTCAAACTCAAAACCACGTATAGCCAAATGCAAAAGGGTGCGAGGAGCCACTAGGAGAAAAATGTCGACGAGGATGAAGATGCCACTTAATTGCTTTGCATGAGTGGATATTTCAAACGATACTATTCATGACACAAATCAAAAGTTGGGCAAGTGAGAATATTGTGCGAAAAAATCAACGTCGAGACCATTTGAGGCTAAAATCAGACCCTCAGTTCTCTAATAATGTGATTTGACACTAAGCCATTGAGAGAGTCAAGTGGAATTGTGCAACGGTCGCGGTAACAAAACCATGCTATCCTCACCTATAAAACATACAGGTGGAGAATTTTAATTTCATGAATTCTACCTTGATTTGAAGGCACTTCAATACGTAACTATGAGCTCTAAACACAAAACATAGTGTATGCCGAACAAGCAAGCTGGTACCTTGTCAACATAGTGTGCTTTTACGACCTATCCAGGTTTATCCAACTAGAGGTTGAACAGTTAATCGACATACATGTTACGAAAATGGATGACTTTGTGTCATGGAGGCTCAAATGAGGCGATCTTTAGTGGATGACAATTAAAAATCGTCATAAATAAGAACCGAGGAATGGAAAGAAAAGAAAGAAAAATAAATAGTGAGCTGTGGCTATTCCAACTTAGAGTACATGTGCGAGATAGAGATGACAACCGATTGGGATTTTGACTTCTGAAGAGATTTTTTTTGGCCAAAATATATGCTATTTTTTTTGGGCTTTGTAAATTTAGGACCTATTGTAATATGTATTTTGGAAATAGGACAACAAACATTTTATTTATAATTTTAGTCCTTATTTTTAAATAAAGCCGCTGGCGCGGATCCATATTTATAAAACGTCAACCAATCACAGCATACCACGTGTCCCTTTAATTTGAAAATAGGGACTAAAAATAGAAACGAAATGTTTGTTGTCCTATATCGATAATTAATATTATTTTAAGTCCTAAAATTACATAATCTTTTTTTTTTTTAACAAAAAAACTATTTAGGTTTTATTGTAAGGATATTTTTGTCCGTTTATCAATTTATATGTCGTATACCGCTACACCGTCGAAGAAGTTCAAGATCACATTCACATCAAGACGGATCCAAATAATCAAGGTTCTTCAACAAACAGCCTTCTAAGGTTAACTTTTGTAAGGTTTCGTTTTAGGGTATCTTAATAATGCACTTAGAGTATTGGGATATTTTGCACAAAATATTTTCTAAGTGTTGGAGCGGAGCTTTAAATTGTTTTTAAAAAAAATATAATTTTCGGAGTTTTTGAGGTGGTGCATTTATCGAGAAAAAAAAGAAAAGAAAATCATTAAGAAGCCGATGTCGTTCGAACGACATCGTTTGCCGCCCGAACGAGACGTGTTGTCGCGCGATACTTCAAACGACATCATCTCTAGTTTGAATGACACCACCGCCTTAAGTCTTCTATAAATTTGACTTTCCAACTCTGTTTTTTCTGAAGAAGTCTTTCACGTTTTTCATTTCCGCAAACACTGCATATCAGCAAAATACTTTTGGCTTCTTCATTTAAGGCTTAAACCCCTTTTTGTTTTCAATTCACAAAATCCCGATATCTTTATGTGAGTTGTTTTGGAACCCAAAGAACATACTTTGCTATTGTTCATCCTTTGTGGGGAGATCTCTACAACCGAGAACTGCATGCTATTGTGGAGTGAGTCTCTATGAAGTTTATGACTGCGTGTCATTGAGGATCTTCTGCGTGTTGATTCTTTGCTGAAGACTGCGTGTCTGAAATGCGTGTCCTTGTGGTATAACTATATGTGAACCATTGCTGATTTCTAGCCGATGCTTTGAAGGTTTGATGAAGACATCGTGCGTTACACTTGTGGGCGATTATCAAGTTGTATGTAAGTCAATGGTCTTGTAAACTTGTCAAAGTTCTAGAAATAAAGGTTTTGCCATTCGGGAATTTTTCTTGAGTTATTGTGTCGCATGATTTAATTTTATTTATTTGGACACGTAGATGCATGCTAGGGTTTAAATAAAATTGGGTTTTATATGCTTTGAGCTCTAATTTATTAAACATTGAAAATTGTATAAAAACCAGCGAGGCAAATAATAGTTTGCATTTCTCAAATTGGTATCAGAGCCTGTTGCACTAATTGACTGTGTAGATCTCGTAGTGCAATTTTTTTTGGTGGTTATTTGTATTCCTTGCCTGATTTGTTTTCTCGATGGATTCTCATACTGTTGATGTTGTTAGTCGAGATGAGTTTGATAAAGTTCAAGACCGTGCGAAAAAATTAACTCTTTTGAATTTGAAACTTTGCAAAAGAATTAAAATTTTGGAAGAAGAGAATTATCTTTTAAAAATAAGTTTGAATATTTGCAAACGTTTCAAACTCAAAGAGATATTTGTCGTGAATACTTTGGTAATTTGTGTATTGACTTTGCTTCTTTAAAAGTTGCTAAAAAGGAGAGTGATAATAAAGTCCTAGTTTTAGAAAAAGAATTGGACTTAAAAAAATTCTAGGGTTCCTGTTTGTACCGTTGAGGATACAAAATTAATCGATGATTTTACGACACGTGAAGAGACTATTAGGGATAAGTTTGTTCTAATTGAGGATGAGCGAAATAGACTGTTAAGTTTAATTGACAACTTGAAAAAGAAATCCCTAACTTTGGAAGAGTTCAATTCTTTACCTGAGTCTAAAATTTTGAAGTTGAAAAATGATTTGAAAGACTCGAGTAGTTTGTGTAGTGATGGTAATGGCTCGTCTTGTTCTAATGCTCCCGTTGCAAAAGCCAGAACCATTATTTGTTTTAGAGGGTCAACCATTCCTATGGACATTAGAAAAAGACAACCCATAGGTGTCTTTCCACCCATTTACATTTGTTCACATTGTGGTAGGAAATGACACCTTAGACATTTTTGTTTTGATTTTCAAATAGGTCTTAAGAATTTTATGTCTAGTGTTCCTGTGATTGCCAAAACCCCCACACGACGTTTCACATCTATTTGGGGTTAGGAAATTACTTTTAGAGGCACTAGATTTTAGATAAGTTGATTCCCATTTACTTGCACATGATTATTCTCTTGCCATATCATACAGATGATTATATTTGCATGATTGTCATATGTTAGTTGTGCTTCTTGATATATTCTTGCTAGTACTATGACATGTGTATTTTTTGAATTAGTTTTTTGTTTTTGAAAAAGTTTGAAAAAATACAAAAAGATTTTATTTTGATAAAATTTGGAAAATTCAAAAAGATTTTTGTATTTTGTTTAGCACCATATATAAATTGACATTTAGGATGGCCGAGTCACAATTTTATTTCATTTATCCATATGACTATTTGATAGTGTTTGGAGTCAGTAAGATGTAATTAAGTGTTATTACCTTCATGATTGACTCATTATTTCCTTTGATGCATTCGAGCACGAATTTGTTTGAACATTTTTCTTGTCGAATCACATGTTAGTTACGTGTTTTCATCTCAATTATGTCTATTAAAACGAACCAAATGCGATAAAACAAGATAATAAAAGGTGTGCATGATTTAAACCGTTTGCCGCGAGTTTCTATGATTATTAAAAACGGTGAATGGATACGAAAGGTACACATCTATCCTTTGCGATTAAGTTACTGTTTAATTGAACCTAAAAAATTGAGGTATTTTAATTATCCGGGGTCCAAAGAGGCTTAAAAAAGTCCGAAAAAAATTTAAAGGCAATAAAAAGAAATTTATGCCAAAAAGGGGCCATTAGGTTTATTCACCAATTCTTCAATGTTCGAGAATTTAGATCACCTCAAAAAGAAAATATGTATGAGGGAGTTTGGCCGGAGAATTAAAACGGCTTTGCACGTCCTTAAAAAGTCTTGAAAAAGCGTTAAAAAGTTTTTAGATGTTATTGGTGTGAAAATCATGTAGACTTTGATTTGTTGATTTTGATTTAAGACGATGTCAACTAAATTCAACTCTTTTACACCTAAGGACGATTTTTATGCTAATTTATCACGAATACACAATATGCATCATGCACATATGACGTGATTGAGTTTTATTTCCTATCGAATCTGTTCACACCCATTCATACCGTTTCCACGATTTGGTTATCTTAATATGAATTCATGGTGTGCGTTTGTAACACTTTTGTATAAAAAATTGAAAAATCAAAAATAGTTTGTGAAGTTTTTTGAGCATATCCTGCATTGAGCACGTTTGTCATATTTGTTTGCCTTGTTTACCGTGACACCCCGATTTTATTTATTTGGTTTATTCGTTTCCTTGTCTATTTCAGACAAATAAATAGGGGGAGAACGAATTAAGATATTATGGGGGAGTTTAAGTATATGGGATTATGCTTATATCATTCAAACTCGATACGTCACGAGGTTTTTGCTTTCACTCATGTGTGTAGGTACAATTGAAGATTTTTGGATTGCACACCCGGATGATGACAAAGAACGTTTGAAATTTGTTGAAGATTAAAAAAATTTGAAGACTTGTCATTTACCTTTTCAGTTTTGGGTTCATGGGAGGGTAGATTTGTATAGGTCATATTTTGATTGATAATTCAGATGTTTTTATTTTGTACTGGCATAGACATAGGGAGGGATTCGTAAGGACATTTTTATTTGTTATAAATTTATATGTGGTATACCGCTACACCGTCGAAGAAGTTCAAGATCACATTCACATAAAGACGGATCTGAATAATCAAGGTTCTTCAACAAACAGCCTCCTAAGGTTAATTTTGGCAAGGTTACGTTTTAGGGTACCTTAATAATGCACTTAGAGTATTGAGATATTTTGCACAAAATATTTTCTAAGTGTTGGAGCGGAGCTATAAATATTTAAAAAAATGTAATTTTCGGAGTTTTTGAGGCGGTGCATTTATCGAGAAAAAAAGAAAAGAAAATCATTAAGAAACAGATGTCGTTCGAACGACATCGTTTGTCGCTTGAACGAGATGTGTTGTCGCGCGATACTTTAAATGACATCGTCTCTCGTTCGAACGACACCACCGCCTCAAGTATTCAATAAATTTGACTTTCTAACTCCGTTTTTCTGAAGAAATCTTTCACGTTTTTCATTCCGTAAACACTGCATATCAGCAGAATACTTTTGGCTTCTTCATTTAAGGCTGAAAACCCTTTTTGTTTTCAATTCACAAAAACCCGATATCTTTATGTGAGTTGTTTTGGAACCCAAAGAACAAACTTTGCTATTGTTCATCCTTTGTGGGGAGATCTATACAACCGAGAGCCGCGTGCTATTGTGGAGTGAGTCTCTACGAAGTTTATGACTGCGTGTCATTGAGGATCTTCTGCGTGTTGATTCTTTGCTGAAGATTGCGTGTCTGGACTACGTGTCCTTGTGGTATAGCTGCGTGTGAACCATTATTGATTTCTAGACGATGCTTTGAAGGTTTGAGAAAACACCGTGCATTACACTTGTAGGCGATTATCAGGTAGTACGTAAGTCAATGGTCTTGTAAACTTGTCAAAGTTTTAGAAATAAAGGTTATGCCCTTCGGGGATTTTTCCTTAATTATTGTGTCGCATGATTTAATTTTATTTATTTAGACACGTAGATGCATGCTAGGGTTTAAATAAAATTGGGTTTTATATGCTTTGAACTCTAATTTATTAAAGATTGAAAATTGTTTGAAAACCACCGAGGTAATTAATATTTTGCATTTCTCATTTATGCTCTGATATAATATTCTAATGCTTAAATACCATGCTTTATTATTTAATAAAATGCATTTCTAATTTAAATTAATGTACCTAAAATTATTTTATATAGTTGGCAGTAATAGATTAGTTCCTAAATTTAGTTGGCTATTAAAATAAAAAAACAATCGGGCACACTAGCGTGACACTCCATCTGTTGCCCGGACCAATGACGCACATCTATTATGTTTGCCACACCGAGAGTGAAAAATATGAGAGAGCATTTTGCTCTATAATTTGTCACTTATATTTTTGAAATGCTATTTTTCTTAATACTCTTGAATGCCATTTCTATAAAAAACATCGTGAAAAATAACATTATGCTTTTTTAGTCCAAGGAAGTATTTGATGTTTTGGAGTTGGGGTCATATGATGGATGAATACAAAGAGGATACCATACTATTCATTATCCATATATGTTTATTTATATCGTTAGTCGTATCCTTTCGGATAGTATGCACAAGTATCATAGTTATCCTTTTGGATTTTCCTTATTTAGATAATATTCGTATTTGTTTACATTATTTAATACACATATACAATGTGCTTATTTATCATTCATTTGAAAATTTTCTAAATCTAAACAAAAATATTTTTTACACAATATTAAAGATGACTATAGAAAAATAAAGAATAAAATCTAAGAGACTTAAAAACAAGTACTAACATTTAATGCGTACTAAATGACCATTTTTTTGACATGATCAGGTCAATGAGAGTTTGAGAAAATATTTTACTGAACACAAAAAGGAAGAAAGACTTATTAGTGTCAGTGTAATTTAATTTGTCCCAAAACTACATTGAAAACACAACTTCTATGACTCATAATCAATATGTCAACGAAAGGGACAATGTCCAAAGTAGGAGTTTCCTTAACCCCATAGACAAACAATTCAAAACAGATACAATGTGTAAGATGATATTAAAGACGAAATGAAATGATAAGATTTTCGTTATAGTGTTTATACATTAAACAATTTAATTTGTTTCTTGCAATGAACCACCCAGATAATTAAATTACAAATATACGTATACCTAGAATAATAAATAATAAATACCATTTTGAATATGGATAGTTCGAATCGGATATGAATTTTCTGCAATGAATACCTTAATAAAATGTATTTTTACCAGCTATTTAAAGGTTTTATTCAAATCCACTATTTCGAATTTTTATTCCACTACAAGAAAAATGAGTATTAGGGACGGTAAAAATCCATCCCTAAAAGTACAAAAACTGTTCGAAAAGAGTATTTAGGACGAATTTTGCAACGACAAAAATCCGTCACTTATACTAGGCATCACAAATATTTTAGGGACGGATTTTACCGTCCTAATTGTTAATTAATGGACGCTCTACATTTGTCATTAGGGACAGATTTTTTTCGTCCCGAAAGGTGTTCCCGCGAAAACATTCCCTCTCCCGCGAGTAGTATTAGGGATGGATAAACCGTCCCTAATACTACACAGATTCTGGCAACCCAATTAGGACCGTAAAATTGTCCCAAAAGGTAGTTTCAATTAATGCAGAAATGGGTATTAGGGACGGTAAAAACCGTTCCAAAAGGTATTCTCAATTAATATAAAATCGATATTAGGGACGGTTTATAACCGTCCCAATTGATAAATAAAAAATTATCATAAATAATTATATTATTATATGCTGCAATAATAAATGACGTCTAATTTTCATTATAAATCAAATCATCCAATCATAAATGCAATATATCAACTGCATTCATTGAAACACGTATCTAATAATAATTTCTTCCATCAAACTACATTCAAGTCGAAATATTTAAATGAGTACAAAATCATACTAATTAATAAGATATACAATTGTAAAAAAATATCATCCCTAAATTAAGATGATAAATATAGTTGTCACGCTTCAAAAACTTCTCTTAATGTCACATATAGTAGACACACTAAAAATATGTCTCTTTAACTTCTTGAGCATAATCTGCAATCAATAAATAATCATTTTATCAAAATAACATTATAGTAAAAGAAATAAGCCAAATATATTAGTTAATCGTATCAATAACTTTTTACAATTTTTATAAAAATTTGACAGAGTCTCCTTTGTTTATACATGAAAACCAACCTGTTTAATTAAAACAAATTCCCGCACGACCAAGAAAAAATTGAAAATAAGAATCTCGTATATCAACAACTCTTTACAATTTTTAAAAAAATTCGACAGATTCTCATTCGTTTATATATGAAAACCAACCTGTTTAATCAACACAAAAGCCTGCACGACCATAAAAAAATTGAAAATAAGAATCTCGCATATCAATAGTTCTTTACAATTTTTTTAAAAATTCGACAGAGTCTCCTTTATTTATACATGAAAACCAACTTGTTTAATCAACACAAAAGCCCGCATGCCCAGATTTTTTTTTTAAAACAACAGTCTCGCATATCAACAACAATAATAAATAAACAATCTACCTGACGCAAACCATTGATTTGTTCATGTGTTCCACGCGAATAAAATATAACCCTAAAATGTTATCCTGCAAAAAAATGTAAGACACAAAACAAAAAATATATCAATAATCAAATAATGTTTAAACCTAAGTCTAACTATTTTACGTTTTCACCCCTTGATGCCATATTTTAGGCCTAAGTCTAAATTTTGCAAATTCTCGCCGTATACTCAAACCGGGTGTCCGGTGACTATGCGCTCGGTTCGTACGAGCTACGTTAGTCCCGTGCAAGGTGCTTGTGCCTTTTACGGGACCGTTTTGTGGTTGTTTATGTTTTCACCCTTTGACGACATGTTTTTAAGCGTAAGTCTAACCGATTGCAAATTCTCATCGTGTACTTAAACGGGGAGTCTGGTGACAATGCCATCAGTTTGTACAAGTTACATTGGTCCCGTGCAAGGTGCCCACACCTCTTACGGGACAATTTTGTGGTTGTTTTACGTTTTCACCCCTTGACGCAATATTTTAGGCCAAAGTCTAAATTTTTCAAAGTCTCGTCGTATACTCAAATCGGGAGTCCGGTGACTACACGGTCAGTTTGTACGAGTTACATTGGTCCTGTGCGAGGTGCTCGTGCTTCTACGGGACCGTTTTGTGATTGTTTTACGCTTTCACCCCTTGACGCCATATTTTTAGGCCCAAGTCTAAATTTTGCAAATTCTTATCGTATACTCAAATCGGGGGGTCAGTGACTACGCGATCTGTTCGTATGAGTTAAATCGGTCCCGTGAGAGGTGCTCGTACCTCTTACAGGACCGTTTTATTGTTGTTTTATGTTTTCACCCCTTGACGCCATGTTTTTAAGCCCAAGTCTAATTTTTTGCAAATTCTCGTCGTATACTCAAATCGGGAGTCCGGTGACTATGCGATCAGTTTGTATAAGTTACATTGGGCCCGTGCGAGGTGATCGTGCATCTTATTAGACCGTTTTGTTGCTATTTTACGTTTTCACCCCTTGACGCCATATTTTACGCCTAAGTTTAAATTTTACAAATTCTCGTCGTATACTCAAACATGGAGTCCGGTGACTATGCCGTCGATTCGTACGAGTTACATTGGTCCCGTACGAGGTGCCCGCACCTCTCATGGGACCGTTTTGTGACTCTTTTACATTTTCACCCCTTGACACCATATTTTAGGTGTAAGTCTAAATTTTGCAATTTCTCATCGTATACTAAAATCGGGAAGTCGGTGACTACGTGATCGATTCCTACGAGTTACATTGGTCCCGTGCGAGGTGATCGTACCTTTTACGGTACTGTTTTGTGGCTATTTTACGTTTTCACCCCTTGACGACATATTTTAGGCCTAAGTTTAAATTTTGCAAATTCTCGCCGTATACTCAAATAGGGAGTCTGGTGACTACGCAGTCAGTTCGTACGAGTTACATTGATCCCGTGCGAGGTGCTCTTGCCTCTTACGGAACCGTTTTGTGGTTGTTTTATGTTTTCACCCCTTGACGCCATATTTTAGGCCTAAGTCTAAATTTTATAAATTCTCATCGTATACTCAAATCGGGAGGCCGGTGACTATGCGGTCGATTCTTATGAGTTACATGGATCCTGTACGAGGTGCTTGTACCTCTTACGGGACCTTTTTATGGTTGTTTTATGTTTTCACCCCTTGACGCCATGTTTTTAATCCCAAGTCTATTTTTTTTTGCAAATTCTCATCTTATACTCAAACAGGGAGTCCGGTTACTACGCTGTCAGTTCGTACAAGTTACATTTGTCCCATACGAGGTGCCTGTTCCACTTACGCGGCCGTTTTGTGACTATTTTATGTTTTCACCCCTTGACGCCATATTTTAGGCCTAAGCCTAAATTGTGTGTCACTTTATGTTATATGTGAGAAATGATTGGGATATTAAAATCACAATTTTGTTAGATCTACAGAATATTGTGTGTCACTTTATGTTAGATGTGAGAAATAATTGGGATAGTAAAATCACAGTTGATTGGGACATTAAAACACAGATAGCTGTATAAAAGGAAGCTTTTTTGTAAAAATATTAACTGTAAACCACAATAATAGAGTGTGGAAATGCCATCATTTTAATTATGGAAACATGTTTTTTTGTAAAAATATTAACTGTTCTTTCTATTGTGATTTTGTTTTGTTTAATACATAAGCAGGTCTTGTTTTGTTTTGTGATTTTCGAGATATAATTGTACAATTTTTTATTCCTATCCAAAATAATTTCTTCCTTATAATTAGATAACAATGAGAAATACATTGGAAGTACTCGGGGAATCATCTGGTGGTATTAGGAATCCAACATTTTGTATCATACGAAATAATTTGTTGGTGGTCTGTGACATTAATTCTTTCAACTCATCCATCTCTTGACGATGACGAGTCTCTCCCTACTCAATCCTCTTATCCATCTCTTCATGATGACGAGTCTCTCCCTCCTCCCTCCTCTTATCCATCTCTTCATGATGACGAGTCTCTCCCCCCTCACTCCTCTTTTGCAATCGTTCGATCTCACTCTCATAAAAGTGAGAATGCATAGACCTTATAGATGGAGGTAGAATACCAACTCCCTTATATAATGCATGTCCATGTCCGTTACGACCAATGACATCCTCAAAGATTTGATCTCTCACTTTCAGGTCATTCTTCTGTTATTCTTCTATCACATCCAACGGTCTTTGTATACTTTCCTACAAATTAAGAAAATTATTTTAAATAGTGTGCAATACCATAAAACATTTATTGCATTATTTTTTTCATTAGGTAATAAGAATGGACACTAAAATATAATACCTCAATACCAGGTGATCCATCCACCATACTATACGTCTTTTCCTTCAACCTTCGAGTCTCTCTATACACACTAAGCTTGTCGATAGGCAAGTTGGCTTTTTTCATCTATTGTTTTTTAAGTAAGTGATTAGGCATATATTCTTCACATTTATCCCCTTAATTTCGGTATTTTTATGATCCCGTGCAGTGTAAATATCTTGGATTTGTCTCGTATTTATGCTACTAACCCCTTTTGAAAAGTATTTCGTGTTTTGTGTATTTCTCATGTGTTTTACAGGTATTTCATGCAAGTTAGTGCAAAGGAGAACTCAAAACAGTGAAAAAAACCAAGAAATGGAGAGTTGAAGGGCATTTTCGTAATTTTTCAGCCTTAATTCGGGGGTGGGGCCAACTAGAAAGTTGAAGAGCTCAAAATTACAAGAACAGTGGAAAAAACGGCACCTCAATCCGAGCTACGGTGGAGAAGTTACGATATTTTGAAGTTGCGCGATAATGAAGAGAATTGGACCAGAAGCCAAACCGATCCGGATGAAACATGATCGATCCGGATGGAACAGAACCGATCCGGGTCTGGACCGGTCCGGTCATGCGAAATCCAGGCAATTAATTATGCATTTAAAGCAGTGCAACTCTTGGAAAACTTGTGCCACAAGCGAAATTTGATGCAAAATTCGTGCAACTTGGTGCTATAAAAGACCAAGCCCTAACTCATTCAAAGGGGAGACTCTAAATTAGAGAGAGAAAGTCATTTTTTAGAAATCCTTTTTAGTTTATCATACTCTTAGAAAAGCCCTAGTTTGCATGTTTGAAGATTCAAGTTCATCTAGTGCAGATTTCAAGTATCAATTCTTCAATTCAATTCAAGTATCAAATTCTCTTCTCTTATTTAATCTCAATTCTATTTTCAATTTTCAATTGTTTTGCAATTTGTTATCAATGTTTGTTAGATCCATAATTCCATGTATAGGTATGAATTTGTTTTCTAGAAAAATCATGTCTAGCTAAATTCTTAAGGGATGGGGTACATGAACTCATTCCGAGGTGAATTACCCATTTAGAAAATAGAGGGTAAATTAAATATTGACCGAATCGTGTATGGAAATTATACAAACATAGCCAATCTTTTAATCTCTTTTGCCCTAGGTACTTGGGATGTTTAAGAACGCTATGCAAGTGTATTTGTCCATTCACCGCTTTGTATTTACCTTTGATTTCATATGATGCGGGCAAGATCCCTCATATATGTAATGTTTAGGATCTATAAAGACTGGATTTAGTCAAAATTTCAATTTACAATTCTAGTATTCTATACGGTAATTTTACTAAGGTTTGAGGGAATGTACCCCACCCTATTTTTTCTCATTTTCAACTCTAATTTCTTTACAATTCTTAGTATTTTTGTGCACATTTTATTTCGTCGCCAATTAGAAATTTAAACCCATCAATCATCTTTTTCTTTTGTTTTCTTTTATTTTAATATCAAATTTAGGATTAAACTATCTTACCTTTGTCATCACGTTCACACGTCCTAATTCCCTATGGATTCGATACCCAGACTCGCCACTATACTCCTTAAGAAGTGTAGTTACAAGTTTAGGTTTTTTTGTATTGAGGTTGGAAGCCAATAACAATGACTAGCGTATTACACAGACGCTCGGTTTTTCCACTCGATCAAAAATGGCGCCGTTGCCGGGGAGTTAGGTAGACTTTAGGTTAGGTTGGTTAATCCCGAATTTGACCTTAAAAAAAAAAAAAAAAATCTCATCTCATCTTTCATAAGCTGTTCATGCAAACTCCTCCGTTGTCTCCAGCCTAATTTTATGAAAATCCCCTTGTTGACGCTAACTCTGAAAATTCTCATACTACCAACGCTCCACACTTTTGAGTCAAACACTGAGTGAGGGTTCTGAATCGTTGGGTAGCAATATATCTGTGCACGGTAGTGTTGGTGTTGGTGCTGGAGAGGAAGAGATACCATATCTTCCCATGAAAGATCTTTTATTTCCGGAGCGAACTGTTACCCCTGGTTGCATTTTACTCCCGTATAATGCCGGTCAGTTCCACTTTCGAAATGGGATGATTCAAATTCTTCCTACATTTCATGGGATGGATTCTGAAAAACCATATCTCCATATTCGATAATTCGAAGATACATGTGAGACGTTTGGTGATCAAGCTTGCCCACAAGATGTTATCCGGTTAAAGCTTTTCCCTTTTTCCTTAAAGGATAAAGCTAAAACTTGGTTATAGTCGCTACCCCCGAATTCCGTATTATCCTGGAGAGATATGCAAACCAAGTTTCTCTCCAAGTTCTTTCCACAACACAAAACCAATTCTGTCAAGGCACAAATACAAGCTTTTCGACAAAATGAGAATGAGGCCTTCGACAAGTGTTGGGAGAGATTTCAGGAGTTAGTTAGTGCTTGCCCACATCATGGATTTGAGAAACATCATCTCATTTCGTTCTTTCATCAAGGGCTTACTTTGGCGTCTAAACAACTCGTGCAGACAATGTGCGAAAGACCATTTTGGGAATTAAACTCGAGCGATGCTGAGTCTCATTTGACATACGTAACAGAGACTACGCAATCATGGGATGTTTCTGACCCCAACAACCAAAACAGACATCGACAAGTGTCCAACACTCCTGCTGCTTCCGGTATTTATCAATTGGACAAGGACACTTTGTTAGACCTTCGACTTGATCAGTTTGAAAAGAGGATAAGAGACATCCTTGCGGTTCAGTTTAGAGAAGCTACTGGACATATCTCAGCTGAAAAAGATGAGGTGTGTGCCATTTGTACGGCGGATCATTCTACCAAAGGATGTCCGTCAATACCCGCTTACAAGGCAATGTACAGTGAGCAAGTGGAAGCTACAGAAGGGGTTAGCGGACATTTTAGTACACCCCAGGGAAACGCGTACAATTCATCTTGGAGGAATCATCCTGGTTTAACACATATGCAGCCCCTCATGCAATCACCATCTCCTAGTTCATATGTTATTCCACCGAGGCGATCTCTCGAGGACAACTTAAATCACCTCATCCAATCTCAAAAGGAGAACAGTGCTAAGTATGATCGAATGTTCAATGAAATACATACTAGCATCTCAAGGTTGCAAACTGCATTGAATGTCCAAGAGAAGGGCAAATTTTCTGCTCAAAGCCAACGACCTCCCCTAGGACAAACCAGTGTTGGCACTACATCCCACGACCATCGAGAGCAATGTAGCGCTATTACCATTCTACGTAGTGGGAAAGTAGTTGATTTGTCACCTCCCCCACGCAATACATCTAAAGATAAAGAGGTTTCACCCGGCACAAGAGAGGCCGAAGATTCACCTTTAATTGAGAGTGAGGAGGAGGAAAATACTAGTGGACCCAAGGCCATCACCCCCACCGCTGCCCCATACCCTCAACGGTTGGTCTCTCACTCCAAAACGACCTCCCGTGATGAAGTTCTGGAAGTCCTTAAGCAAGTAAAAATTAATTTACCTTTTCTCGAGACTGTACAGAGAATTCCCGCGTATGCTAAGTTTATTAAGGACTTACTCACAGTGAAACGCAAGCTAAAGGTAAACCAGAACGTCTCTTTGGCCCAAAATGTCAGCGCAGTCTTGTCGAGTGACTTTCCATTAAAATATAAAGATCCGGGTGCACCCACTATTTCATGTATCATGGGGAAGAACCGAATCGAGAGAGTTCTAATAGATCTAGGGGCGAGTGTTAACATTATGCCCTATTCCATCTATAGGCAACTAGAACTGGGGGCCCTTAAGCCCACCAATATGACTCTCCAGCTCGCGGATCGTTCTGTGAAGTTTCCTCGGGGAATTATTGAGGATGTGATTGTCCAAATAGACACTTTCTACTTCCAGGTGGATTTTGTCATTTGGGACGAAGAACCCTCCGTTCTCCCAAGTAATCATGTTTCCGTTATCCTTGGCCGCCCATTTTTAGCTACAGCTAATGCTCTTATCAATACCCGAAGTGGGCATATGCAATTAACTTTCGGGAACATGACCCTCGAAACAAATATCTTTAATAATTCCAAGAGAGAGGGTGATGAAGGGGAATCGCGAGGGTTGGATCTTTTGGGGGAAGCACACAAGCAAGAAAGAACTTACAAGGAAGAGCCACTAGGGGAAGGTTGTGTTGCGCACAGTGAGAGGAGTGGTTGCAACATCGAGAGCAAGGTAGGGGATGTATGTTTAGTTAATGCATTCGAGAGCATGAGTGAGCCCATGAACAAGAGTGAAAGAGGAGATTTAGAGTGTGTCGGGAAAGGCTCGTCAAAATACTTAGAGGAAAGAGAATGGCAGGACACTATCGATACATTTCTCCTCGATTACCACCCACCCACACCACCCTATCATTCGGCGAGTGAGCACGAAAGGCAGGTTGAGGACACCAAGCAAGAGAGAGAGCTAGAGGAGTTGATCCTAGAATAGTTTGAGCGCGAGTTCGGACAGGTGGATGCAAGCCTCAATGATGAAGTCCAATCTTTCTGGGCCTCATTTCGTCATTTAGAGGAAAGCGAGTGGGACAATAGAATTGATGCATTCCTCCTTACCAAACATCCACCCATACCATTTGAGTCTTCGAAGGTACTTGAAGATACAACTCAAATCTCGTCCGACTTAGAGAGCAACCCACGTGCTATACAACAAGAGGATCCTTTTTCGGTTTATCATAATGCATCTCCCGGTCTTTCCTTTATCTATGGGCACGGGCCCAATTTGTTCCGTCTATTCACTTATGATGGTAAGACGGGAGAGACGAGGAGCGCATCGTACCCAAAGAAAGGGGTCGGGTGATTTGTGGAGAGAGATGAGAGGTCGTCGCACCCCCGACGCGTATGGGGTGATTTTTGTTGAATTTTTGAGTCATGAATAAGTGGTATATAGTGCCTTGTTGCATTTAGAGTAATTAGTTAAAGTTTTTGTTATTCTTTTTTTGTTATGCTTGGTTCTAACATGTTTTGTAGATTCAATGGACTCGCACTCATCGGGGATCGCTCCATTTGGGTAATATCTTTCTTTTCCTCTCTTTATGTTGTGTTCTTGATTTGCATTGAGGACAATGCAACATTTAAGTTAGGGGGTGTGGGATATTCTTCCCGTTTATTGTTTAGATTCATTGATTCAATCACATGTTCTTTCCAAGTGTGTTTTTTAAAAAATTTCAAAAAAAAAAAAAAATTTTTCAAAAAAGCCAAAAATATTTTTCTTCAAAATAAATAAAAATTGGAATTTAAATTTTTTAAAAATATCACCTTTATTCTATTTAGAGTCTCAAATTGTAAAAACCAAAATGCACTAAGCCAAAATTGACCGAAGATGGAAATTGAAAGAAAATTGACGACTTAACGAATAAGTGTGGAGATTGATCAAACCCGGTGAGATTTCGAGCCTTTCAATTTTTATGAGTTTTTAAATCAATCCGAGTTTATGATTAACTCAAAGTTCTTTTCAGCGTTTTAATAAGTCGTTGATGATCTCAATCCTTTGTTTTGATCGGTTATGGAAAATGTGTGAAATGTTGTCTCAAAATTCGTGCTAAATATATCTCAAAACTTAATTAATCTCGAGATGCATATGGTAATGTGATTAGCAATTTGGACAATGAAGTAGGCTATCGTTTGTTACCCAAAAATATTAGCCATAAAAAAAATGTTGTGAAAAAAAAATCATCCATTTGTAACCCAATTTGAGCCTAATAAAATATTTTCCTTTCGTTTGATAACCCGAAAAACTCAAATAGCCCAGAATTGTGAAAATTGAGAAAATTCATCAAGTAAGTCCAAATTGTGCAACAAAAATAGCAAGGAAAAAAAAAAGAAGAAAAAAAATGAAAATTGAAAATGAAAGAGAAAAATGAGCAAATGCCCGAAAAAGCACTAATGGACATCATAAGGACATTTTCCAATTCCGAACATTCCGTCCATTCCCAATTTTTACCCTTTACACTTTTTAACCCGAAAAGTCCTAGCTGAGTCCGAATGGCAAAATTAATTATCGCGTGGAGAGCCAAGATACAAAAAGATAATATGAGAGATTAAATGGTGTGAACTAGAGGTGATGTTCCCATTTCCTAATAACTGTACTCCGATGATGAGATCTTTTCACCATATATTTCCTTCTTTTCAATTTTGTATGCATGAATTTGTGTCCATTATATTTACTCTTTATATCATGCATACCGAGAGAAAATAACCACAATCCGAGTGATTCGTTTGTGAGTGCATCCGTAAGAATTTGAATCAAAACGAATTTTCGGAAAGTAACGTAATGCTCAATCTGTGGAAATTTGAGGTTTAATTTCTGGCTTTGCACACACACACACACTATGGTTTGAGACATTTGAATATGAATTTATGGTGATTATTTTTCGAAAAGTTTAAATTGTACAATTTTTAAGTATTTTGATATTTATTTGAGTCAATAAAGAATTTTGTGGGTGTATTCACTACAAACCCTCACGAGACAAAACTCGTCCTACTAGGGTAATCTAGGGGTTTAAAGACTTGTTGCATACGCTAAATGCAATCGCTTGCCCGCGAAAAAAGTATTCTATCCCAATAAAAGAATTTTCAAGAGTTGAGCCTTGATAGGATTCATTTACATTGCTCGGGACGCGCAAAGTTCTAAGTTGGGGGGTGTGATTAGGCATATATTCTTCACATTTATCCCCTTAATTTCGGTATTTTTATGATCCCGTGCAGTGTAAATATCTCGGATTTATCTCGTATTTATGCTACTAACCCCTTTTGGAAAGTATTTCGTGTTTTGTGTATTTCTCATGTGTTTTACAGGTATTTCATGCAAGTTAGTGCGAAGGAGAACTCAAAACAGTGAAAGAAACCAAGAAATGGAGAGTTGAAGGGAATTTTCGTAATTTTCAGCCTTAATTCGGAGGTAAGGCCAACTAGAAAGTTGAATAGCTCTAAATTACAAGAACACTGGAAAAGACGGCACCTCAATCCGAGCTACGGTGAAGAAGTTACGATGTTTTGAAATTGCGCGATAATGAAGAGAAATGGACCAGAAGCCAAACCGATCCGGATGAAACAGGACCGATCCGGATGGAACAGGACCGATCCGGGTCCGGACCGGTCCGATCATGCGAAATCTAGGCAATTAATTATGCATTTAAAGCAGTGCAACTCTTGGAAAACTTGTGCCACAAGCGAAATTTAATGCAAAATTCGTGCAACTTGGTGCTATAAAAGACCAAGCCCTAACTCATTCAAAGGGGAGACTCTAAATTAGAGAGAGAAAGTCATTTTTTAGAAATCCTTTTTAGTTTTTCATACTCTTAGAAAATCCCTAGTTTGTATGTTTGAAGATTCAAGTTCATCTAGTGCAGATTTCAAGTATCAATTCTTTAATTCAATTCAAGTATCAAATTCCCTTCTCTTATTTAATCTCAATTCAATTTTCAATTTTCAATTGTTTTGCAATTTGTTATCAATTTTTGTTAGATTCATAATTCCATGTATAGGTATGAATTTGTTTTCTAAAAAAATCATGTCTAGCTAAATTCTTAAGGGATGGGGTACATGAACTCATTCCGAGGTGAATTACCCATTTAGAAAATAGAGGGTAAATTAAATATTGACCGAATCGTGTATGGAAATTATACAAACATAGCCAATCTTTTAATCTCTTTTGCCCTAGGTACTTGGGATGTTTAAGAACGCTATGCAAGTGTATTTGTCCATTCACCGCTTTGTATTTACCTTTGATTTCATATGATGCGGGCAAGATCCCTCATATATGTAAAGCTTAGGATCTATAAAGACTGAATTTAGTCAAAATTTCAATTTACAATTCTAGTATTCTATATGGTAATTTTACTAAGGTTTGAGGGATTGTACCCCACCCTATTTTCTCTCATTTTCAACTCTAATTTCTTTACAATTCTTAGTATTTTTGTGCACATTTTATTTCGTCGCCAATTAGAAATTTAAACCCATAAATCATCTTTTTCTTTTCTTTTCTTTTATTTTAATATCAAATTTAGGATTAAACTACCTTACCGTTGTCGTCACGTTCACACGTCCTAATTCCCTGTGGATTCGATACCCAGACTCGCCACTATACTCCTTAAGAAGTGTAGTTACAAGTTTAGGTTTTTTTGTATTGAGGTTGGAAGCCGATAACAACGACTAGCGTATTACACAGACGCTCGGTTTTTCCACTCGATCAGTAAGATAATAAAAAAAGCATATTACATTCATAATAGTAATGAGAAAATTCAACATAATCATTCTCAAGCTAAAAGCATAAAAGAATATGTAACGAATATAAAATATGATGTTAACCTTTTCTACAACTGGAGGAATTGACGTCCTCCCAATCCTAGGGTGGGAACAAAGTTTTTCCCTATCTTCGGTGTTTTGGGCCGCCACTTGCTATATAAAAAGTTAAATCATGTTACAATTTTGATACATATAAACAATCAACAGAAATAAATAGAAAGTAATTCTACATATGTCATACCACCGTTTCTTTTTCACCCCAATAATTCACTAATTTAGGCCCTATATCATGATCAACTTGGAGAGGTACATTTTCAAGTCGATCAATGTCATTGTCATACTCCTCATATTATTCCTTTTTAATATGATACTTAAAGTGCCTCCAAGCATTGTCCAACATTTGAAAATAAATTGTCTTAAATCCTTACAGGGCATTTGTATTGCGCTATGAACAAAAGAATATAAATAAATTATAAATAGATCATTTGATTAATGTACCTTCACACTAAAAATTATAATTAAATTATAAATAAATCCTTCGAGGGCATTTGTATAAATAAATAAATTATAGTTTTAACTGAGCATTTCAAAAAATTCAAATTTATATTAGCAAAGATAGACAAGTACATTCATAGTATTCCAAACTACATCGAGATTTTCCACCGATACTCTTCTCCAATAATCCACATCCAAAGGAAATAACGATCCTTGTCGAGCAAAATATCCCAACTGATCGGCAAGCTTCTTCCCACTGGGTTCAATTGGTTGATAGTCATTATTCCACCCAATTATCAATTTTTGACCACTATCCCATTCTTTCCATGGCTTGGAAAACCCTATACATTTCACACTAGAAGCGAGATCATTTTGAGTTGGTAATGGTATACCCTCTGCACTACCTAATCAAAATTCAAAAGAAAATATGACATGAATAATTACCAAAGTAAAATTTTTTAGTAGATTTTTACAATTCTCTACTAGATAGGTGGGTACATACTTGGAATCATATTATCTAAGGGTTGGGACATCTTTAACTGAGATGACTCTGGTTAAGACTGATGTGATCCTATTGACGTCCGAGCACATGGGCAGGTCATTTCTTCTTGAGAATCTGATGACCCTCATACTCCCACGGGATGATAAGGGAATTTAGTTGGCATGATAGACCTATATAGAAAACATATATGTCACAATAAATATGAATAAACGTTATACATGAAACACAAAATGAAAAGTTACAATACATCGTATTTCCTACGATTGTATGCATTTTCAATACCTTTCTATTTCTTCGAGAAAATCTGCCAAATCCCTCATATTGAGCTAACCACATTTTATCCTTTTATAAATCGATGAAATTAGCCACGTGGGTGGAAGCATACTCACAATCGCATACACGAGAACAATCATGTTAGGACAAAAACCTCGCGTCTTTAAAATATTGTATACTCTTTCTTTCTTATGCATATGATCTCGCACATTTAAATTTGGGCTCATTTTATGTTGCTCAAGTTCTATCCATAAAGGATGCAACTCTCGCTCTTCCTCCTCTATTCGCTCTACTAATTTCTCTCCACATGTTGGATTATGTTTTTGAAATATCTTTTCTTTTGCTTGATCCTAACATGGTGGTAGCGTCTAGACTATTTTTTCAAATAAATAGTGTTCTGATATTTGTTTCCCACATTTTTGCAAGTACCGACATAATTCAATTTTACGGAATCCATACAAGGTTATTGGAGTGCCCTCTTTAAAAGATGATTTTTCAAATTCTTCTAATGCATTCTTAATATTATCATTAAAATTTACAGAAGGCTGCATTGTTTCCTGTCACAATATCAAAAAACATTTAAACACAACATTTATAGATAACTGTTAATATTAAAAAATAAAAGGTAACACATGAATATGAAAACAAAGATTTAATAAAACATCCATTTCAATCATCAATTTGTAATTCCAATACGTTCTCACTAACGTAATACAAAGGTAAAAAAGTTATGCCATTTTAACCACCATCCCGTCATTCCTCGATACCTTCGTCCCTTTCTTCCTCCATACCATCGTCATCATCAAGAACGATTGTGTCAATTATGGAGCCATCTATCCCTTGCGCCATCCAAGATACATTTTGATCTTGATCTAGTTGTTGAATGCTAAATGGTTCAACTTTAGGGACATTTAAGTCTTCATTGGTTGAATATCTATTGAATTTGTCTCTTGGTGTCATCGAAACAACAATATTCCAATCTGATTCTAATGGGTTTTCCACATACCAAACTTGTTTTACTTGAGATGCTAGGATAAAAGGTTCATCACCAACTCGGTTACATTCGTATAAAAAATAGTTGAAGTTAACTAGCGTAAAGTTAAATTCATCTAAATTTTTACCCACACGGTTATTGATCCAATCGCATTCGAATAAGGCAAATTTCATGCCATTGATGTAACGAATCTCAATGATGTCTGTAACTTTTCCATAGAAAGTAACATCCCCTAAAAGAGGATTTTTGTCTCTACGGCTAGAATAACTCATCCGTGCATCTTTTAGAACCACCCCACTATTTTGAGTTTTTTTACGTTGATCAAACACCTTTGATCGAAATCGAAAATCATGAACAAGATAAGAATGGAATCTAAAAGCATCCCTTAGAGGGCCTAAAGATAAACTCCTAATTTTGTCAGGTAGTTGGACGTTATTTGTCAAACTGCGCACCTGATATTTGCCCAACAGAAAAGGTAATCAAAATTTTATATAGCAAATATACTAGATCACTATTAAGATTAGCAAGGAATAAACCGACTTACATGATTCTTAAACCATGTGCTGAATTTTTCGTAATGAAGGCGTTGAATATGGTGCTGTGAAAGTTGAGGATACTCTTTTAAAAGTTACACAAAATGTTTTCTATAAAATGCACACATGTAAATTTTGTAATGAAGGTAGCAAAACCTACAAGTAATAAATTTGGGCACGTTGTTAAGGTAAAAAATTAACTTACTCGATGAACGGTGCCAAAGAATCAGTGTTGAAAAGCACATAACGATTGGCTTAAACCAATGTTTATTCATCAAGCTGAATTTGAACTTTTTTCCCAATAGCGCGACCAGAGTCATTACCTTTGTCTTCTATTCTAATAGGTTGACTAGACTTCGTTTCCACGTTATCATCCAAATACCTCAAGCAAAAGGTCATGCACTCTTATAAAAGGACAGACTTAGCAATTGAGGCCTCAGGATGAGCACGATTTCGCACATAGAGTTTCAATGTGTGTAGATACCTTTCCATTGGATACATCCAACGATAAAACAGTGACCCAACAATTAATAGTTCATTAGTCAAATGTATGGCCAAATGTTCCATCACATCAGAAAATTCTGGAGGGAGTGTTTTCTCGAGACTACATAAAGTAAGAGCCATACGGTCTTCAAAATTTTCCAAGTTAGCTAAAGTATTTACACTTGATCATAGTATCGCAAAGAAATTACTTAATTCAATTAAAGCTTTGACAACATGCTTTGGCAATACCTTACATACAGCTATCGGGAGTACTTGTTGCATTAGAATGTGATTGTCATAATTCTTAAGTTCCCAAATGATTCTCTCTTGAGTGTGCACACATCGTGAAATATTTGATGAATAACCATCTGGAACTTTGAGATTCAACAACACTTTCAAGTATATATCCTTCTCTTTGTTTCTCATCGTAAACTCTGCTGGGGCTACATACTATTGATTTTCTCCTCGCCGCTGAGGATGTAGCACGCGCCTAATTCTCATCTCTTTGAGGTCTTTTCGAGCATTTAAATTATCCTTTGTTTTCCCTTTGATGCCCAACAATGTAAAAAGAATATTGTCATAAATTGTTTTCTCAATATGCATGGCATCAAGATTATGGCGTATCAAATTATGCTCCCAATATTACAATTCAAAAAAGATACTTTTCTTCTTCCAATTCAGTCTTTTTTTGGAATATTACCTTTAGTTTTTTTTTGCAAGCTCAATTTCCTTTTGGTCCCTTATCCTTCTTTTCAGCACATCTTCTTTCTTATATTCAGTTTCAACGTCAAGCTCATTTAATTGTTGCAGAACTTGTGATCCAGTTAGTTTCAGTGGTGGTGGCCTCATATCAACCTTGCCATTAAATGAAACTTTTTCTTTCCGAAATTTATATCGTATTGGTAAGAATCGATGATGACCCCAATAACAGTACTTACGTCCGTTCTTCAATTGTACAGCTTGATAATCCTTATTTCAACAAGGACAAGAAAATTCAGCTTTTGTGCCCCATCCTGATAACATGGCATAAGCAGGAAAATTGCTAATTGTCCATAGCAACACCGCATGTAACTGGAAAAATTATTTTGTTGATTCATCATAAGTACGTACCCTATTAGCCCATAACTCTTTCAACTCATCAATTAGTGGCTGCAAATATACATAAAATTTATCACCGGGCCCTTTTGGTCCGTTAATGACAACAGACAAAATAAAGTGGGTTGTTTCATACAGAATCATGGGGGCAAGTTTAATATCATTAGAATAATAGGCCAAGTACTGTGAGCAATGCTCATATTACCAAACAGATTGAATCCATCAGTTGCTAGTGCAAGTCAAACATTGCGACAATTACTCGCAAAAGATGGATTTCACTCATCAAATGTCTTCCATGCAAGGGAGTCAACGGGATGCCTTAACACGCCATCATTAATCCGTTCATCAACATGCCATTTCATTAGTGGAGCAATATACGATGACCAATACAATCGTTGTAATCTCGGCTTCAAAGGAAAATACCTTACCTTTTTCGTTGCTACTTTTGTACCCTCACCACTATCAAATTCATTTTTAAATCTATATTCCACACAAATTTCGCATTTCTCAAGATTCTTGTTCTCATTTCGAAACAATATACAATTATTAGGACATGTATCCCACGTTTCATACTTAAATCCTAAATCTTTTGTTAATTTATTGGCTTGATAAAAGGATTTTGGAATCTTGGCTTTCGGGAACACCTTCTGCAAGAATACCATCAACATCGTAAAAGAACGATTTGTCCATCCATTTAGTTGTTTCAGGTGCAATAATTCAACAACAAATGACAGCTCGGTAATGTCCTTAGGACAATTCTCATACAACTCACTTTGTGCCTCTTTTAAAAGTCTAAAATATTCTGGGAGGTCTGTGTCGAGCACATCATGATCTTCGATGTTAGTCTCTTCGTCGTTGCCCATATTTTCCTCTCTACATGGAATCTCCCCTACTTCTTAAACCATTATAATCATGCTTGCCCCCGAGTTCAAATCGGTTAATACATCATCAACAACCATACCATCGTTCCAACAATTTACGTTGATATTAAAATCACCAAATGATTCCCCATGATAAATCCAATTCGTGTAACTCTTTTCAAAATCATACATCTCTATGTGACTCCTCACAGTTTGTGAGTTGTAGTAGACACAATTAACACAAGTACTACATGGGCATTTAGTGCTAGAAGTAAGAATATCCTTATTTCTATATGCAAAATCAATAAAGATTTGAACTCCATCGGCGTACGCCTTTGTGGTCCTATCTCCTCTGATCCAACTCTTATCCATACTGATCTTATTGAACCCCTATTACATATAAAAAAAGATATATAATTATATACATAATTGCATTTGAATATCATTTGTGTGTGTGTGTGTGTGTATATATATATATATATATATATATATATATATACAGACTAGGCATAACATATGTCGATGGCACGTTTATAAGTTACTTCCTGTGTATATTCGTATGTGCCCTACCCAACCTTTACCCCATTTAATCCTCCCCGCCCTGAAACCTAAGTCCTCGCAAAAAAAAAAAAATTTTTTTAACAGATTTTTCATTTTCATTCGTCCGAGGCAAATACAAATTTTTCCTATACAAGATATGATAAGATACTATACCGCAAATCTTGGAAAAAATAGTGTTCATATGCATAGACTCAAAACAAAAAATATATTAATACAAAATTGATAAATACAATAAATACAAAATGGATCAAAACCAAAAAGGCATGCATCAAATGAGTACACAACAATAATGAGGTAAAAAATTAGAACTTCTATACAGATGAGTGGAGCAGAGCAGAAAGAGGTAAAAAATTAAAACATACCTCCGAGACAATCAACCACTGAATATGAGAGAGAAGAATGTTGCTGTGGGAGAGGATGGAGCGGCGCAGGGGAGTGGAACGGCGGAGGGGGTGGAGAGCGGCAGAGGGGAGTGAGAGGGAATAGAGATCGTGGGATCATGGGAAGAGAGATCGTGGGAGAGTGACGAAGAGCGAAATAGAGTTAGGTTAGGTCATATGGAAAAGTGAAAAAATGTGAGGAAAAAATAAGGATAGCTACCAAAAGGGTTAGAAATAACCGTCCCATTTGGTATATTAAAAGGGAGGGATTTTAAAACCGTCCCTTTTGGTGTACCAAAAAGGACGGTTTTAAAAATCCATCCCTTATTTTTATTTGGAAGATACCTAAAAATTGAAGTTATAAAAAAATTAAAAATTTAAGATATATAAAATGGGATGGATTTTAAAATCTATCCCTTTTGGTATATAAAAAGGGACTGTTTTTAAAATCTGTCCCATTTGATATAGCAAAGGGAACGGTTTCAAAAATTCGTCCATTAGATTAGCCCGGGAAAAACGAGCGCTAAAAATTCTCATACATTTTAAGGGACGGTTTTTAATAACTGTACCATTTGCTATACCAAAAGGGATAGTTTTTAAAAACCGTTCCACTTTCTATTTATCAAAAGGGATGAAATTGTTCCTTTTAGTACATCAAAAGGGACAAAAAGACACGGCCGTCCCAAATACTCCCATCCCTAATACTCATTTTTCTTGTAGTGTTCGAAAAAATATCCGCAGCGAAGGATCCGAATACCAGGCGTATTTGAATTTTCAAATTTCATTTACACCCCCAATTGGCAGGTGGGCCCCATTGGGGGTGGCCAATTAGATGAGAAGATATTTTTTCTATTCTTTATGAATTTGTTATTTTGCTGATTTTTAGGATATATTATAGGTAATTATTACAATATAGGATTATAGGATTGCACATCCGCGATACTAACCACACCATTGTGCACATATCCAAGGGATTTTGAGAAGGTTGTGATTTGGTGGGTCATGAGAAAGAGGTATGAAAGATTCGGCCTCTTGGGGTTGCTTAACCCACGGGAGTGCTTCGTTCAACGTGATGTCATCTAGTAATTTTTTGAACACAAAAAATCCTATTCTAGCCTATACCATTACATTATAAAGGGGAGAGGGATGTAACGACACTGCTGCTGATGAGATATGAATCTTCGTCATTCCCAAAATCATGTCGGTTCCCACCAGCGAGACACTCATCATCTATTAAACTTTGCATCCCCCAAGTTCTACAACGCGTCTTTCTTATACAACTTGGGTTCATATTCCATGTGTGCACCACTGGCTAACTATCTTTATTATGTATGGAGATGTAGATAATAATTTATGTGAATTGTGCCATTACGCTTAAGACATATGTCACCATATTATTTGCACATGCTTCTGAATACACTATCAATCCATCCTAGACTCATTCGATTAACTCCAATGCACTGTCTCTACATCATGTAGTCTCATTAGAGACTTCCTATTTATCCTCTTTTCCCCTCATATTATATATCAGGAGGAGGAATTAACCATAATTCATTCACAACTCTCCTAGATTAACTCTACTGACCACTTTCTCCTTCACTGTACACACCTTCTTGGGACTCTTCGATAGATGACCTCAAGTTGATTACAAATATTTGTGAAAGGTATATAAACATATCATGTTCAAGGTGGAGGTTCTCAAGCTAAAATAAATCAAGTTCTAATGATTCTAAACAGATGGAAGGGGATTAAGAAAACTTTATCAATATAGAAGAAAAGTCAATGACTAATTTGAAAAGAAAAAAATGTCCAATTCTTTGAAAAAGGTCAAAAGCCTCAATCACATTATCAAAGTCACATTTATAAGGAAGTAACAATTATTTTTTCCAGAGAAAACAAATTGGTGAAAAATTTCAACCTTAGCAAAAAATACATTGTCATAAAAAGCGTAATTTGAGGAGTTTTGATACAAGATTGAAGATATAATTGTCATGTTTCAAAATGTTTTTTGTAGGATGAAGTTTATTTGAAATACAAAAACCACCTTGAAATTGAATCGAAAACACTCATTAAACAATCTAATGATTTAGTTAGTATCATAAAATAGAGGACCATGCCTAAGTACATGGATGGGTCCGAGCGATCGTTGAAGTATCCCATACCTAAAGGTAAGTATAAGCAAAAGAAGAAAGGAAAGTAACCTATGAGAAGAAAGTGATCAAACAACATGGAGTAACTTGGATGACTCAGAAAAACACTCAGGCAATGACAATGTATCCAACCCTTGTCATGCGACAAAGGAAGATGATGCAGTAAAGTATAGAAATTCTTCTTATGAATCAAGCTGTGTTAGATATGATAATAAAATATATTAGAAATAACTACAAGATTATTCTCATGATGTTTATGATAAATTGGTTAAAATCAAATAGGCATATATGACATGAAATTTGTATTTGCTTCGTAAACAGAAAATTATTCCTTTGAAAAAAATTAGAAAGAAATGAAAAGAACTTTAAAACAAGAAAAATGTGATATACAAAATGGATTATCTACTCTCATAAAGGAAAATGAATTATTAAAATGTGAGTGTGGAAAATTTTTGATGACTTTATAACAGGAAACAAATATTGAACTTAATTTTTGGAACATTATGGTATGTTTATAACTAAGTTAGGGAATGCACCTAAAAAAGTCATTAAACTATATTTGTGAAAACCACCTCTACTTGTTCAAAGGAGAACTGTTCATCAAAGAAGGATCGCTTGTATCCAGATAGTAAAAAATAGTTTTTGTGAAAGGGATCTTCTAGTGAATCCAAAGAATCTAAATCACCAAATATATTTGCACTCATTTTGGTATAAAATCTCACAACTATTTACATTTTCCATATAGATTTTGCAGATACAAATAAGATTAAGTCCCACAAGGAAACAAAATTTATGGCAATCCAGTGCACCATAAATTTTGGGTATAAAGCAAGAATCACACATATAGTTTGTGTAAGTGTGTTTGAGAGCTAGATTGTCCAAATAAAAATGGCTCATTGAGAGCGATTGCTCAAGATATATGAATAGTGATAAAAAATCACTAGTGTTATTTCAAAATGGAATATTATTGGTGGGACACCACTGGTAATAGATTCTCTACTCACCCCGATAAACCACTTCTTGTAGATAATTTAAAATACAATCTTATTAGACTTATTCAACTTTGTAACATATTTTTAAACCAGACCATTGACATGTGAAAGATCCAAAAGATAATTGTATTATGCTCTTTGCTTCCAAATACCATGCTACTTATACTTTGATTTAATGGTTTCTCACAAAACCATTCTAAATGTTTGTCAGTTATTATGAACCGACATGGATTTGGCATAGAAGATTAGGTTATATGCTAATATGATCTTAATTAACAATTTATCAAAAATAGGTTTTGTTAAAGGCTTGACAAAATCAAAATTTTTGATCCATGGCAATTTGTAAAGATAATAAAAGCAATCTATCATAACAAAAATTTCTTTTCAACCTCTAGAGTTTTTGATAATTTCATATGGATATTTTGGGATTAAAACTAATTTATATATTAAATGGAAATGTAATACCCATGCCCAATATTTTATAATTTTTCCCGCATAAATTGTAATCATATGAACCGCTTGGGATTTAAATTGTTAACATACGGGATTTATATATATATATATATTCAATTATTCATTTGGCCTTGGTGATAATTGTTGGAAGTTATTGGGTGCAATTGGAATTTTTAAAAAATTCTATGGTTCAAACAATTACCTGGTTCATTCAAACTAGGTCCATGTCTTGTTCGAATGACTATGATGTTGGTTCAAACGAAATAGCATGTCGTTCGAAGTTGGATTCTAATGAAGATCTAATGAGATGTCCCTGGTTTCTAACCTTGTTAGAAGGTTGTTGGAAGGCTGATCGAACGTGATCTTAATCTCGTTCGAACGAGGTCTCATTCTTGTTCGAACGAACTGTTCAGAAATCGATTATTATAGCTTAGAAAGTGCTGTCAAAACCTAAATCGTTGGATTAAGGCACATGTCAAGCTCCTATAGCAGCAGATCAATTCGTGGATAAGGTCAGGGGAATTTCAAGATTTTTTCTCCAAAGAGTATTGGGGCATTCAAGGAATGTTGGGGCCATTTGTGGCTCATTCCAATCAGATTTTCGCCTCTCTCTAGCTTTGAGAGTTTCTCCACCACCAACCACGAACCACTACCCTAGTACCACCATCCCTCTACCCAAAAAGTTTAACCATGTTCTTCCATATTTAAGCCTTTTAAACCAATCTACACCATTGTTTGGCAAATCAATGAAATTTGGAGTTATTGTTAGGGGTTCTTGAAGATGAAGGTGGTAGAAATCATGGGGCTTGAAGAGGTTTTTAGTGGAGCTTTCATGGAGTCAAGCTTTGTGGAGCTAGACAACCTCTTTAAGTCCATCTTAGGAGATGTGAGGTTTCCATCTACCTCTCCACTCCATCCACCATTGTTGAAGCTTCAGTTGAGGTAGAAAAAACTCTACTCTTAAATCGAAGACTCTATTTTCTTACTATTTGGTCTTGCACGTAGAGTTTAAGAGTAGAATGCATATACGATTTATGAAAATGGGTTTACAAAGGGTTTCAATGATTTTGAGAAAATGGTATATTTCAAGAAAACTTGGTGTTTAATCATTTTTATGAAATAAAAATGTTGGGAATGTTTTATGAACAAATATTTTCAAAAATTAGGATTTATGTATAAATAGACATTTACTCAAGTTTTGGAGAAATAAAAGTGTCTTTAGCTTGAAAAAAATGTTTATGCCAATATTGTAAATTTTCTAGAATAAACCATATGTTAGGCCCATTTAATAGAATTTTTGGATATAAAATCCATATTTTCATCTATATAAACGTATAGTATTTTGATGTTGAATATATAAACAAGTTTAATGAGGGTACTAATGGGTTTAAACATGGAATAAATAAAATAAAAATATCAATTTTTAAGGTGTGAAAAAGAGGTGGAAAATATGATAAATGTATATTTAAGACTACGTGTGAAAAAAATGGCATTTTCGTGTGAAGTAGTCTCCAAAGGGTAAAAGAATGGAGTTTTCTTAGTAAGGAAAGTAAATAAATAAAGAGATTTAGAACTTGAGATGTATGTTACTCCAAAGTGTTAGATAAGTATTAGTGAGTTGAAAATATTTAAGAAGTTAGTGTCGGTAACTTAATGATGTTTTGGGGAATAATACTTGTGAAAATGAAGGAAAGACAAGTTTGAAAATAAATGGGTAAAATGATAATTTTATGTAAAGTGGAATATTTTTATGAAATAAAAAAGTTGAAAAAGGTGTTAACAAAATGGTCATAAGTGAACATGATTTTTGGGATACAATCAATGCTAGAGTAAAAAGGACAAGAAATGATGATTTTAAAGTGTAACACAAGTTGGGATGAAATTTTGAGTTTTGGCTTCGACCAGTAAAGGAAAAGTGGAATAATGTGATCATTTGTAAAATATTAAAATACATTAATATGGACTCTAATGACACCGGGATAACTAAGGAGGGCTCTGAGCCCTGGGGTGAAAGACCCAAAATCACTGACCAGAGCATATGGTAGCATAGCTGGCGGTGTGGATCTCATTAAACTATGCAGATATTAGGAGATTTCGAGAAAAGATAATGAAAAGTAGAACATGTCAAGATATGGGTTGTGTAGTGAATATGTGAAAAGACAACCTAACTTGAATGAATTAATGAATGTTCCGGTAAAGGTTAAGGTGGACAAGTGAATGAAAAATTTGATTAATGTCCATAAAGTAAAGGAACGGTAAAGAAATGACTAAATGGGTAGTTAAGCAGCCTAAGAGGTTTAACCCATAATTAACACAAAAGTGTGTTTATGAAAGGTTTTCAAAGAAAAATAAGTATTTTTTAACAGGGTGCTTGGGTATTTGTTTAAAGCATTTAACCAGGTGTGTTAAATCAAGAAATAAGTGTCAAGTCAAGTAAAAGGAAGTTGTTTTCTAAAATCAAGGTGGATTAGTAGGGATAAGTAACGTTTTTTGAACAAAAACGATTTCATGCATTAAAGTATATATATGTGTATATATATATATATAAGGTAGTTGCATGTGCACATAGATGCAACATGTTTGAGTCTAATTTCTGCCGTTTGATTCTATATTGCATTATTGTATTTTCCCACTAGGCATTCAGCTCATTCACTCATCTTTATTACGATAGGTTGGGTACGATTCTATATTTTTAGAGCGCTGTGCAGGTAAGTATTATTTTTATTTTATGTTAGTATCTCTGTATGCCTGAATTTCGGGGATGCTTCCCACAGGTCCCTTACATAGCTTGACTTAAATGAAAATCTCATGTTAAACAGGTGGAATGTTAATTAAATAAAACTGGACTAGCAACATTATGTAGGTTATTTAATTGCACTTCACACCTAATGCTCGGGTCAGACTGAGTTGACCACGGGTAAACCTTAAATTCAGGCCGAGGAATTACATATGGTATCAGAGCTTTAGGTTCAAGGTTCTTTTCGGGAGTGACGTTGTGAGGTCAGTAGTGGATCTTTCGAAGTCAATGTTGGTTTTAAGCCTATCATGCTAGATTAGTGACTATTTTAGTTCATGTACTTGACAGTAGAGTCAAAGATATTAGCACGACATGTAATTCATTGCCAAGTGGCATATGACCAAGTCATCACTGTCGTGCTTCTGATTTAGATATGTTAGTAATTTGCGAGTGTCTGTGTGAGCGGACAGTCAAAACACCATGATTTTTAGTGTGAGGTGCATGTGCGTCAACCCTTGATGATATGAGAGGTCTTCTAAGATATTTCTAGAGAGAAATGACGTCCACTAAGATAGGGACGTGAATCACGCAAAGTCAATCGTGGAGATTAGGCGATTAGAGTGTCATGCTTGAGCGGTGTTGATTGTGATAAGAATGCGTTAAGTTCCCTGATTAGGTCCTTTCGGGTAGTTACTAATGATGATGTGACTAGGCAAACTTTATACTTGGCGTAATGGCATATCATAAGCATTTGATAACTCTGTGGGAAGGTAGAACTGCGTCGATTATTACTCGAGGATATGTGCTTGGTCTGAGTCAATAGGACACCATCATTGTAAGCAAGTGCCTTGGTAATTGTTGATTGAAAACTGTATCTCGTAAGCTATGATGATAGTTACAAGCCATTGGTGGTAAGTGTGTTACATGTGTAACAATGATGAGTTAAAATGATATAGGAGTGAACCTTAAATAACTTTCCATAACGTGGTCTTAGAGAATGTGATGCAACTATGAGGAATAGGATCCCTGATGGCATCGATAGTAAGGACTTAGAGGTGTATATGTTGTACACGACATCCTATATCCTGCCAGAATCCTTGGTAGTGTTAGTTTATGATTTGATACGTGGTTTGTTGTATCATCTGTTTGGAAGGAAGTTGTTGAATCTTTAGTGGGTCTCGAGGAAATGGTCATAGGTTAACTTATGCCAAAGTTTCAAACAAAAACGGAATGAGATTTTTATCTTAATACCGTAGCCCGTTTTTAGAAATCTAAGTAATGGCTGAATGCAAGGCAGTTTCGGCGGAAGTAGGATTTAAAGAAGTCTTAGAGTGTTCGAGGATCTGATTGTGTGTGGCATCATTAAGAATAAAAATGTATTTGTTGTGATGCCATGAGGTATTCAGTGGTTAAAAGTGCGTCATGTGTAAAAATTCATGGACTAATATCTTTGTGAGCACCTAATAGTCATGATGTGGATATTAAGAAATTTCTAGAGCGTACCTATGATGAGAGAGTCATAAGTGAAAAAATCTTATAGAGATTTGAGGACTTTTACGTGGGGTATGTTTGGTGTCCTTAGGGAACCAGTTAAGTTCAGTATTATGAAGTGCTAGCATTCCAGTGATATTAAAGTCATATGATGATCTCAGGATATTGGTCAAAGTTTAAAAAGAGTTGAATTATGCACGCATCAGTAATATCATTCAAATAGGCACAAATGGGTGCTGTAACCTTCTAATAGCGATTGGGAGCTTGTGTTTTGATTGGGCATGCGAATCGGGTGTCATGGGGTGACTGGTTTAGGCAGTATAATACTTAATTCTCGGGAGTACTAAGAAATGCATTCAGGATTTTGATTGCCGATGCCATGGCCCTACAACGGGATATTGAAGTATGATTAGGGTATCGACATGCGTCGACTACATAAGTAGAATAACCCCATCAAGGAAGGGGCTGAATCTTGGCACGTCTTGCCAAATCTATACGGATTGGGAAGGTGTAGCCCTATATGGTACTTATACCCTTAGAATGCTAATGACGACCGGTGTAGTCGTCACACGAGTTCAATTTGTGTAGAACCTGGAGATAATCTCATTGACAACCTTGTTTAGTTAGAGATTATAATAAGGTGAATGTTTTGCTCAATGAGATACTGCCCAAATAAGAATTTTGGGATATGATCAGGGCATGATAATGTCGATAATGACCTAGGCGTGTTAGGTTGGTCAAGACGCCACTAGGGATGTGGATAAGGTTGGCATTGACAAAGGCATTAGGCATTTGCCAACTGGAGTGGTCCACGTCTGTCAAGGGCATGAGGAGGAAGCCTCATCCCTAAGGAGGTATTTCTAGTGCTTGACTTACCCTAAGATAATAGGTTCGTATGTTGATTTTTCTTATGAGGATGAATGGTTCGTGATTCGATTCATCATGATTGGTGACTCGAGCTAGAGTGTGTGGCTAGGTTAGCACCCAGTGAGAATGACTGGGAGGAGTTATAGACTTCGAAGCATGTGGAGTAGGTTCTCTTTTTATAGACCATAATCCATTACGCGCGAATGGGATTTTATCGGATCGGTTGTTCATTCATTCTGATTCTTATATGCCCCTTTAGGTTTTGGCGGTCGAGGATTGTATTCCATGGTTGTGGTAGCCCAAATTTGTACCATATCATGGTACGATGCGGTTTACCCCAGTAGAGTGCGGTTGGACCTGGCACGATCAATGTATCTAGATAACTGGTTGCGCCCTTACTATTGCACAAAGTATTGTGCACGGGTGGATGCTCTTTCGACCACTCAGATTGCTTAATGTATCCATTTGCTTTAGAATTAGAGACATTATGATTAGTCAATATGGCAGTCAGTGGCTCTGGTTATAAAGACCAGGATGATGACTTGAGGACATCGCATAGTCTTAGAACTCAAGGAAATTAACACACAGTGTTACTTTGCCATGATGAGTGGATTGGTGCAATACTTGAGTGAGTTATCTAAGGTTAGACACCTAGAGTGATACTAGGTTCATAGGGGGACCTTTGGAAAATGTCAGTCGGGTGCACGATGATTATTTGGTCAGTGTGTTACTCGTCGGAGTGAGTAGGTGTAAGGTTAGTATCAAACTTAAGAAAAATTATTTAGTTAAGATGATGCAAGAATTTGTGGAGACGCATGATGTGTGGTTCAAAGATTTGAAATGGTTCTTGATGATGAATCTAAGTTTGGTTACATTATGCTTTTCACTTGGATGGGTATTGATCACTAGAGGGCATTACCCGGTAGGGGAGGCAATATGCTCTAGGTATTAGCAAGGTAGTCTTAGGACTTGATTGATCATGATCATTAAGTGAGTGGAGACTCAAGGGAGGTTATTTGACATTAATGGTTAGCATGCCGGTGAGCGTTAGAGCATGTTGCATGTTGAACTTTTAGTGACAACCCCTGTGAAAGAGTGCATGGTGTCATCTTAGCTATTGAGGGCTTCAGTGATTTGATCTTGTCGGATTCCTACGACTTAGAATAAGAATTGGAAAACCCCACGGACTTAAGAAATCGACGGATCGATAATTTCGAGGATGAAATTTCCTAAGGAGGGAAGAATGTAATACGCGCGTCGAATATTTTATCACTTATTTCATGTAAAATTTAATCATATGAAACCATTGGGATTTGGATCGTTCATATATGTTTTTTATTTATATTCAATTATTCATTTGGCATCGGTGACAATTATTAGAAGTTACTGGGGAAATTAGAATTTTTTAGGAAATTCTGTCGTTCAAACGATTACAAAGGTCGTTCGAACGAGGTCTCTATCTCGTTCGAATGAATATGATGATGGTTCAAACAAAAAATGCATGTCCTTCAAAGTTGTGTTCTAATTAAGATCTAACAAGATGCCTTGTGTTAGGTTTCCAGCCTCGTCAGAAGGTTGATCTAAGGCTGATCGAATGAGATCTTAATATTATTCGAACGAGGTCTCATTCTCGTTCGAACAACGTGTTCAGAAATCGATTTTTGTAGCTTGGAAAGTGTTGTGAAAACCTAAACCATTTGGTTATGACACGTTTCAAGCTCATGCAGCAGCAGGTCAATTCGTGGATAAGGTTTAAGGCATTTTAGAGATTTTTCCCTAAAGGATTTTAGGGTATTTAGGGAATATTGGGGCCATTTGAGGCTCATTCCAATTATATTTTTCCTCTCTCTCTAGCTTTGAAGGTTTCTCCACCACCAACCATCATACACCACCCTATCACCCCCATCCCTCCACTTAAAACCACCACAGTTTAACCATGTTCTTCCACCCATCTACACTATTGTTGGGCAAAGTTACGAAATTTAGAGTTATTGTTAGGGGTTCTTGAAGATAAAGGTGGAATAAATCATGGATCTTGAATGGGGTTTTAATGGAGCTTTCATGGAGGCAAGCTTTGTGGAGCTAGGAAACCTCTTTAAGGCCACCTCAGAAGGTGGGAGGTTGTCATCTTCCTCTACACTTCCTCCACCACTGTTGAAGCTTTATTTGAGGTGGAAAAAAACTCTACTCTTAATGTTAAACTCTATTTTTCTAGTGTTTGATATTACATGCAGAGTTTAAGAGTAGGATGCATATATGATTTGTAAAAATGGGTTTACAAAGAGTTTCAATGATTTTGAGAAAATGGCATATTTCAAGAAAACTTAGTGTTTAAACATTTTTATGGAATAAAAATGTTGGGAATGTTTTATGAACAAATATTTTCAAAGTTTTCTTATGAAAAATGGGATTTTTGTGTAAATAGACATTTACTCAAGTATTGGAGAAATAAAATATCTTTATCTTGAAAAGCATATTTATGCCAATATTGTGAATTTTCTACAATAAACTATATGTTGGGACCATTTAATAAGATTTTTGAACTTAAAATCCATATTCTCATGTATATAAACTTGTAGTATTTTGACGTTGAACATAATGGGTTTAAACATGAAATAAATAAAATAGAAGTTTCAGCCTTGTGAAAAAGGGGTGAAAACTGTGATAAATGTATATTTAAGACTACGTGTGAAAATAAAAGAAATGGCATTTCGTGTGAAGTAGTCTCCAAAGGGTAAAAGAATGGAGTTTTCTTAGTAAGGAAAGTAAAGAAATAAAGAGATTTACAACTTGAGATATATGTTACTCCAAAGTGTTAGATAAGTATTAATGAGTTAAAAATATTTAAAAAGTTAGTGTCGGTAACTTAATTAAATTGTGGGGAATAACACTTGTGAAAATGGAGGAAAAGACTAGTTTGGAAACAAATGGGTAAAATGGTAATTTTACCTAAACTCAAAATATTTTTATGAAAATGTTAGAAAAGGTGTTACAAAAAATGGTCCTAAGTGAACATGATTTTTGGGATACAATCGATGCTAGAGTAAAATGGATAAGAAATGATGATCTTAAAGTGTAACACAAGTTGGGGTGAAACCCTGAGTTTTGACTTTGACCGGTAAAAGAAAAATTGAATAATGTGGACATTTATAAAATATTAAAACATATTAGTATAGACTCGGATGACATCGGAATATTTAAGGAGGGCCGGAGCCCTGGGATAAAAGATCCAAAATCACTGGGCAGAGCATATGGTAGCATAGACGGTGGTGTGGATCCCGTTAAAGTATTCAGATATTGGAAGATTTAGAGAAAATATGCGAATATTGGAAGATTTTGAGAAAAGATAATGAAAAGTGAAACGTGTAAAGAAATGGGTTGTGTGGTGAATACGAGAAAAAGCATCATAACTTGAATGAATTAATGAATGTTCTAGTAAAGGATAAAGTGGACAAGTGAATGTGAAAATTGATTAATGTCTATAAAGTATAAGAATGGTAAAGTGAAATGACTAAATGGGTAGTTAAGAAACCTAATAGGTTTAACCCATAATTAATCCAAAATGTGTTTATGAAATATTTTCAAAGAAAAATAAGTATTTTTTAACACGGTGCATGCGTGTTTTAAAAGGTGATTTTCAATGAAAATACTAACATGAATTCGGTATGAACAAAGGGGTAACTATAGTGACATAAGTAATTTTCCTTAAACAAAGGGTATTTGTTTATAGTATTTAACAGGTTGTGCTAAGTTAAGAAATAAGTATCAAGTCAAGTAAAAGGAAGTTCTTTTCTAAGATTAAGGTGAATTATTTGGGATAAATAACATTTTTGAAAAAAAAAAACGGTTTCATGCATTAAAGTGTGTGTGTATATATATATATATATATATATATATATATATATATATAATGTAATTGAATGTGCACGTAGATGTCATGCGTTAGAGTCTCCTTTCTTCCGTTTGATTCTATATTGCATCATTGCATTTCCCACTGGGCGTTCGACTCATTCCCTCATCTTTGTTACGACAGGTTGGGTGAAGTTTCGTATTTTGAGAAAGTTGTACGGTAAGTATTCTTTTTATTTTACGTTAGTAGCTTTGTATGCTTGGATTTCGGGGACACTTTCCATGGGTCCCTCACATAGACTGACTTAAATGAAAATCTCATGCTAAACAAGTGAATTGTTAATTAAATAAAACTAGACTAGCAACATTATGTAGGTTGTTTCGTTGCAATTCACACCTAATGCTCGAGTCAGATTGGGTTGACCACGGGTAAACCATAAATTCGGGTCAGGGCATTACCAAAAACTTGTATGCTTTTGTCATTATTGATGTTTCTTAATATACACGAAGTATGTTTTTCTTGCACAAAAGAGTTACAACATGACATACTTTTTAAGTTTGGTAGTGTGATACCCAAGACCCATGAGCAAAGAATTAAGTTTAACTAGAAAGACTTGTTAGGCCACTAACATGGTATTGGATTTATGGGTAGTTTAAGTATCTAGTTTCCTTGAGGCTTCTAAGCTATGGTATCAATAGAGCGTAAAATTTGGATTGTAAAAAGAAAAAAATACTGATCAATTACATGAACCAGTCAGAATATTTTTTGGGGATAACATGTTGACCTTCAAGAAGGTCATAGATAAAGACGTATTGGAGAATCATTCAGGATGATTCCAGATATGATCTCTCCACAAGATTATGAGTATACCCCTTTACCTAAATGGGTCAACCTCATAGGGTCGACCTTATAGGGTCGACCTCAAAGGGTCGACCTCTGCAGGGCCGACCAATATAAGGCAGACAACTATGAACGTGTTGAATTAATCAAGAAGGCTATATTCGTCACCCCAAGACTGTGAAAGTTGATGAATGTGTGAAGAATAATCAAAATATTCTCGAAACTTCTATAAGGACAGATGGTACTCATCTAATGTTGAAGATCAGGAAACATTCTCCATGTAACTTGGGGTGACCACTTTACCTCAAGTCACCTATAAATAAACAACTATTGTACCTTGTTACATAAGTCATCTAATTATACTGAAACTCTGTAGAAATACTGTAGAGAGAGAGAGAGAGAGAAAGTAATTATAACTTGTAAAACTCTTCATTACTTAGTGCAAAATCAGTTGCTCTATAGTGGACATAGGCTTAATTGGGCTGAACCACTCTAAATCCATGTGTTAATATGTTGTTTTGACTTTATCTTTACTTTTACTGTTCATATTCATAGCCAGAACTTACTAAACAATATAACAAAGTGATTTACGTTTATATTAACTGAGTTAATACCAATTCATGTAACATCAGTTTGGCGCCAGCTGTGGGAACGGACTGATTAACGCAACTGGTTTTCACGGATGAACTCTCTCACAACCTGGTCATTGGCATAAATCTCAATCAGATTAGATCTGTATCTATCATTTGAAGATTTGAGTTAAAGGTTTATCTTTCTTCATATTCAATTATGTTTCTAGGTATTCAATGAGTTTCATAATAGTTTAATTACAATTACGAGCGGAAAATATTATTCACCTTTAATTTTTTGGGGGTTTGATCTTTAAAATTCAACCAACTCATCTTCATTTTTGTTTGTTCATCCGATCTGGGAATTTTCGGGTAGCACTTAAACCCATAAAATCGAATTCAAAACTTTACTATTTATCATCTTATCTGGTGTATTCTGGGTAAATTTATTTGGTTGAACTGTCATATTTAATGATAAAAAATGTCGTTGAAATTTCCTCTGTCACCACCTCCAGACGGAATGAATGCCTCTGGTAGCTCACCGCCTTCAGACATGGCAGAGCTCATCAGAGATCTAGGATGATGATTGCAAATCAAGAAAAGATGTAGTCATACATGACGACTCTAACATAACAAATTATGGGAAGAACCTCAGAGGGTGCGATGAACCCTCATACTCCTCTTACAGACAAGGCATAACCTCTAATATGATGAAGATTCGATAAATAAAGAGGAGGTTGAGTATGAGGATGAATCACGACTAAGAAACCAAGATAAATCTTATAGACAAGGCATCACCTCTTCTATCCCTAAGACTGTAAGGGGAATTTGGATTAAAAACCCCTTGTAACAGAGGTCAAGTGCGTTCATTAGGCACTCGAAATAATCAGCTTTTGGTCGGATAGGACCTAGATGTCGTGTCCCACTTTTTTCTCAAAACTAATCTGATATGAGATATCCTACGAGGGGAATAGGTAATCATTGACCTTAAGGGGGTCGATCTATATTGGTCCTAGAGATCTATTTCATGCATTGACTAATAGGAACCAAGGGGGATCAAGGAGAGAAGGGTCTAGGGATAACCGCCCTAAAAGCCTTGTAAAAGTTCCATTAAGTGGATTGAAAAAAAGTTGGGTAGCCTGAGAAATAGTAAGAATCCCTTTGAAATTGGGTACACAGAATGGTCTCCCTTTGTATAAGAAACTGTAATCTATCCCACTCCTATGATGTTTAAACCTCAGAAGGTAACACTAGATATGATGGGATCTCAAATCCTATTCATCATGTAGATATTTACCAATTAATTGTAAATATTTATGTAGTGCCAGATGAGATGAGATGCAGAGGATTTTCAGGCACCCCGGGGCATCACATATGTGGTTCACGAGTTTGCCTATGGGTTATATCATAAGATTTAAAGAACTCGCTGAAAAATCATTCACAACTTGTGCTTCGACTTGAAATAAATGAGGAGGGTGACATATATCCTTAACATCTGACATAATAAAAGAGAGTCTCTCAGAGACTTCATCTCCTGGTTCAATAAGGAGAATCTTAAAGTTGTTGATTATAATGAAAAGATTGAAATAATAGCCCTCATCAATGGGATCCAACTCGGACCACTATACTAGGCACTTTTGAAAACCCTTCCTACTACAATGAATGAGATTATGGTAGAGGCCGAGAAGGTCACGAAAACCAAAAAGGGAGAGCTCAAAGAAGATGGGTCAAGAAAGTCTTCTCAAAGTAATAACGAATACAAACGAGGAAAGAAATCTCAGGAGGATTTCACTAGGTACACTCCCCTCAATACGATGGTTCATCACATCCCGAATACTATCAAGGATGAGGAAGACCTCAAATGGACAGAAAAGATGAAATACCCACCAACAAAGAGAAACAAGAAAAAATATTGTGAATCCCATGAAGACCATGTCCATGATACCAATGACTATTATGATCTCAAGGATGAGATTGAAAAGATCATCAAGAACGGTCTGCTGAATAGATTCGTGGATCAGAGCGACCGTATTTAAGAAAAAAGGAAGAGGCAGGGATTTCTCGCATGAGATAAAATAAATAAAAAGGAAGGTAAAAATCCAGAGTATATGGAATAATATGATGATCAGGCGAGGAATATAAATTATGTAAATAAGAATGTCATACATGATGTGAATGCTTTCCCCATTATAGATGAATACAAATACAAGTTTCCCTCTTATCTTATCTAATTGATTTCATTATATCTACTTCTTCTTATGATAAACATCATTTATACCATAAAACAGGAAATGCTCTGATTAATTTCATTATATCCACCCCAGATACTACTGAGCCCATTGGCTACCCCTCTCTTTGGTACACCCCTCCATCCGTAGGTAAGTTGACATTCCATTTTTATTTCTTCGCTTAAATGGAACTTTTATTTGGGATTTAAAATTTCTATTTGCCTTTTGCACTGGTTCCTGAGCCCACTATGTCGGAGTTTAATAGGTTCACGAGTCTCAAAGGTTGGCCTCCACTCCCTTAGAGATCCTCGTTACTGCCAAATACCTTTTTTAATATGGGTTGGGGTCTTAATCTAATCCTTTAACCTTTGTGGGAGTCCTAGAGCCCCCTAAGATCGTTGCGAGGACCATGATGGGGGCTGGGCCTCATGCCTCAATTTCTCGATAGAGGAAGGCCGTATGTGAAGTTATAGTAGAGGTTCATGAGGCCTCTGAAGGAGAGGATGACCAGGCCAAGGAAGGGGTTAACTTTTAAAAGTTTAATGGGTCTCTTATTCAGATGATGAGCCCATTCTTTTTTATAAATATTCTCATTGTAAGTAGTTTGGTCCTTTCCCTTTTACCGTCTTTCCTAGTTCTTTGATGGATGACTCTGACCTCTGGTTGATTCAGTAGATGAATGGGAGGAAATGAGGTATGATCTTGAGGCCTTAATTAACAAAAAGAGGAGGTCCAAGTCCACCAAAGCTCCTGGAGTTTGGTTCCCTTGTAAACATTCCAACTTCCGGGGTCAAGCTAATAGCGAGGTCTAATCCTGTTGAAGGCTCAGGTTTGGAGCTCGATATAACCCTGCCCTTACTGCAAGAAGAACTGGGGGTAGATGGGGATCTTGGGTTAACCTAGGGAGATCCTTCTATTCCAAGGTACTTGCAACCCTTGGTATTAAATAATGAAGATGATGAATTTTCAAGAGGCGATTGAGGTGCCCAGTACATCAGAGGGAATATACCCTTATACCGCAATGGGGGAAGCCTTTCATACGATGACAAAGGCAAATATCTCTAACATGGTGGCTACTATAAGGAGCAGAAGGACCCCTGCCAATGCTGAAGAGGTGGTCCACTTAATGGGCAAGGTAATTTTTTATTTTCCTTATTCATCCATAACCTTTTTACATTCTGCTCCTATACTCATATCCTTTTTTATTTTATTTTTTATTATAGGTTCAGAACCTGATAGAGGCTCTCTTAGTTGATGCCAGTGGTCATCCTGATCAGTGCGACGTTCCTTCCGGGGGGAAAAAGGAGAAAGAGGATCCCCCAGGGAAGAAATTGCATCATGGTCTCGCACCCTTCTCTTTGAGAAGGGGGCTTCGGCCGTCGTCGGTGTGGGGTGAATGTAAAGAAATAGAGTCGTCAGTCTATCTTGCTCAAAACAGGCAAAAGGATCTGTTGCCATCTCAAGAGAGCGACATCAAGGACAAAACCGATTCGTGCGAAACCAATAGATCAGAGGTATGAGGGCTAAGTTACGGAATGGGAAGGTATTAGGCACCCATCCCTCCCTTTCGGTCTCTCATGGGAAAATGTTAATATTTTCCCTTTTATCCCCTGTGAAGTGTATGCATATGTTTATATAATGGAGATTATAATTGTTCGACCCGTATCATGGAAGAGATAGGGTGAGGTCATCCATAGGAATATTCCCAAAATAGTAATAAATGTAGATATAGAATATGAGCGTTCATCAAGATATTAATCATTATTAGGAAACGATAATATATGTGGAATGAGACGCGAACAAATATGTTATATATATATATGATGATAAGGAGTAATTTTGAGGATTATGAAAAATAAGAGAATTTAGAAAATTAGAAAATTGGACTCGAGTCTCAAATTTTAATCCGAGATGCCTAGGTAGCCCATAAAGGCATCAAAGTCCACGTAGTTTGAATGTGGAATAGGGGTGGGGTTTATCCCAAAGATTCGAACGGAATTTTATTAGGTGTGTGTGTATAGAAAATGTGTTTCTAGTTTTGGAAAAGAAATGTGGTAGATAATTCCGTTCGGAATTTACGGGTGTAACCCTCTTTTATTTATTTTTGGGGTTTTTTATGAAAAATAAAGTATGTTAAATATACTAATAAAAGTGTAGATGCTAATATGTATGAACTATAATGAAACTAGATTATGAATCTAAGGTAACTTATATAAAACAATAAATTAAAAGAGAGGGAGAAAGAATTGGACCTTTCTTGGAGTTTGAATTTGGATCTTGGATGAACTCCTTTGAATGTTGATGAGAGAGAATGATATTTGCCAAATTGGGTGTGAAAAGGATGTGGATTTAGGCTTGAATGGGATTTATCATATGGAACTTCACTAACTTCGAGAGAATGTTGCTGAGATCACTTGTGCTGATGGATTTTTCCTTCTTTTGCAATGAGGTCATGGCCATTACTTATAGGGTCATAGGGGTGCCAATCGGCATACCCCAAAAGTTCCTATCAACATGTCACCCTTGACACTGTGCCGATAAGCAAGGTTCAGGACCTGCCAATTGGCAGTCTTGTACGATTTCTTTTGGAAAAAGGACTGTAGAACACAAATCATTGATCCAAATTGTGCACGGGCTTACCGTTAGAAAGGTATTTTAGAGGCTTACAAGGGTCCTTTGGATCGCTCCGAGGTCCAGTATTTGACTTTAGGTCAAATTTGCCTCGAAAGCGCATGTCGGTCCTTTGGACGAGAGATCATCAGACGCAAACGAATCGTTTGCCCGCATGGTAAGTCAGAATCGTGCACAGGGTGGACCGTTGGAATGGTTAGGAGATGTACTTTGACATTACAAAGAGTTTTTCTCATTTTCGTAAGTTGAACTTGGTCAGCCGGGGCCCAAAAATTCCCGATGACCTCTCGGAGTAAAACAAATCGTTCGTCCATACCGTAGGTTAGAATTGCACATGGGGTGGATCGTTAGAAAGGGTATTCAGTTCCCTTCAGATAGTAATTAAGTCTCATTCGAGCTGAAGACTTGAATTTGGTCAAACGGAGTTCGAGATTGACAGTGGCCTCCGGATCAATTTTCGAGGGAAGATTGATCGTTCGTCCTAACGGTTATGCTGTTTCGTGCACGGGGCGGACCGTTAGAAAGGGGTTTCAGTGACCTTCGAAGATTCAAATATCTTTCGCTCTAACGGTGGAGTTAATTTGGGTTAATTCGGGGCCCAAGAGCGCCCGATGGTCTCTAGATTGATACTCGGAGTGTGACCTAGGTTTACGGTGGAAGGGGGAAGTACTAAGAGCCTAATGAGAGACTTAGGGGGTCCTAAAATGTGGTGTCTATAGAGACCCTAGATAGGTGAGCTTGGAACTAGTGATGGCCTTCGAATAGACACAACATGATAGAGGGAGGTCAGTTCTGCTGACCTAAGGGATGTGGATGATCGATTCAGAGGGCCGAGGTTAATTTAGACCTAAAAGAGGTGACGACCGAGGGCTAAGGTCGATTATGACCTAAGAAAGGTGACAATCGAGGACCGAGGTCAATTCTGACCAACCTAAGGTGACGATCCTAGATTGAGGTCAATTCTAACCTAAGAGAGGTGACGACCGAGGACCAAGGTCAATTTTGACCTAAAAGAGGGGATGACCGAGGAACGAGGCTAATTCTAACCTAACTAAGGTGATGATCGAAGACTGAGGTTAATTTTAACCTAAAAGAGGTGACGACCGAGGACCGAGGTCAATTATGACCTAACTAAGGTGATGATCCAAGACCAAGGTCAATTTTGACCTAAGAGAGGTGACGATCAAGGACCAAGGTAAATTATGACCTAACTAAGGTGACGATCCATGACCAAGGTCAATTCTGACCTGAGAGAGGTGACGATAAAAAAATGAGGTCAATTCTGAACTAACTAAGGTGACGATTCAAGACCGAGGTCAATTCTGAACTAAAAGAGGTGATGATTGAGATCAATTTTGACTTAACTAAGGTGACGATCCAATATCGAGATCAATTATGACCTGAGAGAGGTGAAAATCGAAGAACGAGGTCAATTCTAAACTAACTAAGGTGACGATCCAAGACCGAGATCAATTCTGACCTAAAAGAGGTGATGACCGAGGACCGAGATCAATTTTGACCTAACTAAGGTGACAATCCAAGATCGAGGTCAATTTTGACTTGAGAGAGGTGATGATCAAGGACTGAGGCCAATTCTAACCTAACTAAGGTGATGATCTAAGATCGAGGTCAATTCTGACCTAAAAGAGGTGACGACTGAGGATCGAGGTCAATCTGACCTAACTAAGGTGAGGATTGAAGACCGAGGTCAATTCTGACCTAAAAGAGGTGACGACCGAGGACCAAGGTCAATTATAATCTAACTAAGGTAATGATCCAAGACCGAGATCAATTCTGACCTGAGAGAGATGACGATCGAGGACCGAGGTCAATTTTAACCTAACTAAGGTGACGATCCAAGATCGAGATTAATTCTGACCTAAGAGAGGTGGCAATCGAGGGCCGAGGTCAATTCTGACCTAACTAAGGTGATGACCTAATACCGAGATCAAGTATGACCTAAAATAGGTGACGACTGACAACTGAGGTCAATTCTGACTTAACTAAGATGACGATCCAAGACCGAGGTCAATTCTGACCTAAGAGAGGTGACGACTGAGGATCGAGGTCAATTCTGACCTAACTAAGGTGAAGATCCAAGATCGAGGTCGATTTTGACCTAAAGAGGTAACAACCGAGGATCGAGGTAAATTCTGACCTAATTAAGGTGACGATCCAAGACTGAGGTCAATTCTGACCTAAGATAGGTGACGACAGAGGACCGCGACCAATTCTGACCTAACTAAGGTGATGATCGAGGACCGAGGTCAATTCTGACCTAAAAGAGGTGACGACTGAGGTCAATTTTGACCTAACTAAGATCATGATCCGAGACCGAGGTCAATTCTGACCTGAGAGAGGTGACGATCGAGGACCGAGGTCAATTCTGACCTAACTAAGGTGACGATCCAAGACCGAGGTTAATTCTGACCTAAAAGAGGTGACGACTGAGGAAAGAGGTCAATTCTGACCTAACTAAGGTGACAATCCAAGACTGAGGTCAATTTTAACCTAAAAGAGGTGAGGATCGAGGACCGAGGTCAATTCTGATCTAACTAAGGTGACGATCCAAGATCGAGGTCAATTCTGACCTAAGAGAGGTGACGATCGAGGATCGAGGTCAATTCTGACCTAAATAAGGTGACGATCCAAGACCGAGGTCAATTCTGACCTAAGAGAGGTAAAGACCGTGGACCGAGGTCAATTTTGACATAACTAAGGTGACGATCCAAGACTGAGGTCAATTCTGACCTTAGAGAGAGGTGTACTTTCCTTCGAGAAATTCGAGGATTTCGCTAGGGATAAAGATTTAATTTTGGGTTCCGCTGGGGAATAGTGAATGAGCTGGAGAAAATTTAGAGTGTCCTTTGGAGATGTTTTTGGGGAGAATGATTTTCTAGAATTCCTTTGGGGATGTAAAAGAAGGTGCTAGGATGGATTTGGGCAATTTTAGGAATTTTTTGGGAATTGTTCGAAACTTTCTGGTATTTTTTTGAACTTTTTTGTACGAAATTTTAAGGGTTGTGTCGACCTACATAGGTGTGGGGGTGCCAATCGGCATTGGCACAGACTTTTGGGTAGCCTCGAGCAGGTGAAAGGCATAGTGCCGATCGATGGGCGGAAGGGATTGCCGATTGACATGACCCTTAGACTCTTATAAAAAGGGGGTGGGTTCTCCTCATTTTATACATCTTTTTGACTTCTTTTCTTCTTATATATACCTCTACAAATCGTCCTAAATGTCCGAAATGGATGACTTCTCAAGCAGTGCGACCCATATGGCGTGGCTCAATGCCGACGACTGGGCAGGGTTGGAGTGGAGGGCTAGGGTGCCCATCGCATTGGATAACGAGAACTCCTTCGACTCGTTTGAGCCTATGGCAGATGATTAGACTCTTTTGTGTGAGCATTCGCATCATCACTCTTCAAGGGTGGTGAACCCTAGTGGTTATGTAAATCTTGCACGACTCTTGGTATTCCTTTCTTCTTTCCTTGACAAGATTGCTTTATTTCCTAAATCTGACAAGGGTTCTCTTCATTTCTTGACAGTCTGATGTCTCCATGATGACTATTCATGCCCGTGGTACGCTAGGGCTCAAGGATGTTTTGGAGCACCTTCCTGCTGTGGTGAGTTAGATGGTGTCCTCTGCGGGTTTTGGGAGGCTAGCATCGACATTGGATGAGACGTCCCGCTTCACTGCGATTATATGTGCTTTGGGAGAGAGGTGGTGGGACACTACCCAAACATTCCATTTTGGATTTGGGGAGATGACAGTGACTCCCATTGATGTTCAGTAGCTGTTGGGGCTGGACTGTGAGCGTGCCCAAATTGAGGTGGACAGGACACTGCGGGTGATGCCAGAGGCGGTGATGACGGCTTTAGGTGATGTGGAGAGGGTGGTTTCTGGGGATTCCCTCCACCTATCTTCTTTAAGGGAGATTTTGCTGAGGAGGACGATTGATGAGAACAATAGGCAACATGTGCGTCAGATGTCCCGTCTGTTTAGCTTGCTGGTATTGGGAGGTTTTTTGGTGGCGACGAGTGGCGATGTCGTCCATTTATGGTTTCTGCCATTTCCGAGGATGTTTTCGAACATCCGCCTATATGATTTGGGGAGCCTGACTTTGGCGAACCTTTACTATTCTTTGTATGCATTCAACTGACTTTTATTGGGGCCACATATCTTCTGGAGGTATTCTTTATTTTTCGCATTTTCCTTTATGCATTCGCATTTTCCATTCGTACACTTCCTTTTGATTTCTTGAATGCTGATAATTATCCTTTGTAGACGTGGTTCTACGAGGTGATTGGGTTGAACACCCAACTAATTTCTCTGAAGGATGACTTCATTGGGGACTTTTACCGGATGTTTTTATGGCGGAGGTCCAACCGACAGTCAAAGAGGAACCTTTCTCTAGAGGCAATGCATTAGGTCTTGAATGGCCTAACGAGCGAGCATGTAAGCATTATTTTGTTCTTGAGATGGTACTTTTACTTTGATGCCATTTTATTGATACCGATCCTTCACTTTCACCGGGGATTTGCAGGTGACCTTCTATCCCTATGGGATGGCTATTCAGTGCACTGGGGTGACTGGGGGACATGCGCAGATGCGGAGCCTGCTGGCACATGAGTTTGAACACTCCTGTTATCTTGGGGAGAGGTTAGTCCGTCAGATTGTGTAGGATCAGGTCGCTGTGTCATCAACGAGACCCCCTATGTTCATAAGGTGCGTTCAAGAGATATCAGATGACACTCGGGTGGCTGCGATGATGGGAGATCCATACTCCATGTACACTGACATAGCGATGATGTATGACTATATGGACTTTGTCAAGAGTTGGCTGATGCCCCCTAGTATTTATGATGTGATGCCTCTCCCTAGAGAGGGTTCATGTCGACATGTAGGGTCTTCTCATAGTGCAGGTGGTGCGATTACATCAGCAACGACGACGATGACTTTAAGGCCTTCTTTCGTGCGACTGCATTCCCCTAGTTACAACATTCGACAAGTAGATTGGGGATCCGTCCGTTTGCAGTATCACCCTCATGAGATGGACCCGGAGGAGTTGGGTCTGACAGAGGAGGTTCTTCGTCCTGCGATATGTCTTTTTCTTTTAATTTCCTTGATTTCTTTCGCTTTCCTCATGCTTGACTGATTTGATCCTTTTTATCCTTCCTTGCAGCATATCAGTGTTTTGACCACTTGGTTAAAGGACATCAGGGACTGAGTATCCTCGGTGACTGCTCACATTCGTGAGGCGATTTCCAGTTCCTTCTTGCTTGGTGCCGTTCGCCTTGTATGGGGAAGGATTGAGCTCTGGTAGCTGGGGCACATCATCTCGCCACAGGGGGAAGAGGGCGCACCGCAGGGATGGGGGATCTTAGAGAGAGAGAGAGAGAGAGAGAGAAGAAAGAGAGAGATTGGGTCCCATTATTTCTTCATTTTTTCCTATAAAATGTTAATGTAACACAACAAAGTATATGCAAATGAAGAATGAAGTTTTTTGTTAATTTTCCTATTTTAGTGATTAATGCACATGCTCTTTTTTACTTTGCTGCTGAGATCATAAAAAGAATTTTGAAAATTAATTTGAGAAGGATTTTATTTGACATGAGATTAGTAAAGCATAAGTATAAAGGAAATTCGAAATTCCCTAAGAAAATTATTTTTATTGGTTTTTTGATTTTGACAAAAGAGGAAAAAGGGAAATTTTCAAAAATGGGGGGTTGCCGATCGGCATGACCCCTGTCCTGCCTATCGGTATGTCAGTCCAGTCCAATCAATCCAAGGCTTTGATTTCACTTTCTTCAATTGCTTGGTACTTGGGGGGGCAAGTTTTACTCCGATTTCTACAGGGTTCCTTATCTTGACTTGGGAGTTTCCAAGTATAAAAGAGGGTGTGGATGGGGCTTTCCTCCTCACACTTTTACTTTCTTTCTTTTCCACATTCTTATTTGCTTACTATCTCTTAGTCTTGAAAAATGGCTCTCTCTGGTAGCATTGATTTTGCTAACTACCTCGAAGCCTTGGAAGCAATGTGTTCTTACATTGTTGATTATGATGCCTTTCATATGCGACGAGTCTCTTTGTGGCGCAATCAACCCATTGAGTGGAACATGTTGATGGCGGCTGTCGAGTTTTGGTATCTCGAGGATCATGTCTTCCACTTAGGGTTAGATGAGATTTGTCCTACCTACGAAGAATTTTCTGCCATGCTGGGGATAAATCCCAGCATTGCGCGGCTCTGCCTGAGTTTTCCCATTCTCCCAGGGAATTATCAGCTGGGCTTCTTCATATTTTACCTTACGCGGACATGCCATTGGTAATAGGGGGAATGATCTCCCTTCACTACACCAAAAATAGGAATCTGACACGGTTTAAAACTGTTCCAAATCAAATCTGGCACAGTTTTGAACTTTTCCAGAATCAGGTGTTCCAAAATAGCCATTTTTTTCTGGCACGGTTTAAAAGTGTGCCATATTTGGCCAAATAGGAACACTTCTGGCACACTTTTAAACCGTGCCAGAATTTGATATTTCTGGCACACTTTTGGCACAGTTTTTAACTGTGTCAGATTTAGCACATTTTCATAAAAATTTGGCACAGTTCAAAATCGTGCCAAAATATGATACACTTTTACCACGGTTTTGAACTGTGCCAAATTTTTTTATAAAAAGAAAAAAAATCATTATTTGAAAGCACGAATATTCACAAATTGAAAATATTGCACGTTGTTGATAAACTAATGTACATACAAACTTCAAAGTATTACAAGTCTTTAATAGTTCACAGGCCAAAAAAAAATTAGACAGAGTTTCCTCTATTATATGGGCATTCCAAAATCTTCTAATACAAAACCTGCCTAAAATAAAGCCCGCACGACCACAAAATATAACAATTAACTTACAAAAGCCCGCACGACCATAAAAGTTAACAATAAAACTACAAAAGCTCGCACGACCATAACACAAAAATATAGAATCATGAACAAACCCCTTGCTATAAACCATTGAGTTCTCTGTGTGTTCCACGTGAATAAATGCCAACGATAAAATGTTATCCGGCAAAAAAATTCGATACAAAAAAGATACGATATTAGTAACCCAGTAATTTACAAAAAAAACTTACTCAAACTAAAAAATTAAATATACGAGTGAAAATTATCGTCATATTCTCAAACCAGGAGACCCGCGACTACGCGGTCAGTTCCTACAAGTTACATTTTTTCTCGTACGAGGTGTTCGTGCCTCCTAGGGGGACGTTTGGGGGTTGGTTTAGGTTTTCACCCTTTAACGGTCTATTTTTAAGTCTAAGTGTTGATTTTTACAAATTATCGTCATATTCTTAAACCGGGAGCCCCGACACTACGCAGTCAGTTCTTACAAGTTACATTGGTCCCGTGCGAGGTGTTCGTGCCTCCTACGGGGACGTTTGGTGGCTGGTTTGGGTTTTCACCCTTTAACGGCCTATTTTTAAGTCTAAGTATTATTTTTGCAAATTATCATCGTATTTTCAAACCGGGAGACCCGGGGACTACGCGATTAGTTCGTACGAGTTACATTGGTCACATGCGAGGTATTCGTGCCTCCGACGGGGATGTTTGGTGGCTGGTTTGGGTTTTCACCCTTTAATGGCCTGTTTTTAAGTCTAAGTGTTATTTTTGCAAATTATCATCGTATTCTCAAACTGGAAGGCCCGGGGACTATGCGATCAGTTCGTATGAGTTACATTAGTCTCGTGCGAGGTGTTCGTGCCTCCTACGGGATCGTTTGGTGGCTGGTTTCGGTTTTCACCCTTTAACGATCCGTTTTTAAGTCTAAGTGTTGATTTTTGCAAATTATCGTCGTATTTTCAAATCGGAAGACCCGCGACTACGCGGTCAGTTCGTACAAGTTACATTGGTCCCGTGCGAGGTGTTCGTGCCTCTTACGGAGATGTTTGGTGGATGGTTTGGGTTTTCACCCTTTAACGGCCTGTTTTTAAGTCTAAGTGTTAATTTTTGCAAATAATTATCGTATTTTCAAACCGGGAGACCCGTGACTACGCGATCAGTTCGTATAAGTTATATTGGTCCCGTGCGAGGTGTTCGTGTCTCTTACGGTGTCGTTTGGGGTCTGATTTGGGTTTTCACCCTTTAACGGCCTATTTTTAAGTCTAAGTGTTGATTTTTACAAATTATCATCGGATTCTCAAATCGAGAGACTTGCGACTATGCGGTCAGTTGCTATAAGTTACATTGGTCCCGTGCGAGGTGTTCGTGCCTCCTATGGGTACGTTTGGTGGCTGGTTTGGGTTTTCACCCTTTAATGACCTGTTTTTAAGTCTAAGAGTTATTTTTGCAAATTATCGTTGTATTCTAAAATCGGGAGACCCGGGACTACGCAGTTAGTTCGTACAAGTTACATTGAACCCGTGCGAGGTGTTCGTGCCTCCTATGGGGACGTTTCATGGTTGGTTTAGGTTTTCACCCTTTAACGACTTATTTTTAAGTTTAAGTGTTATTTTTGCAAATTATCATCATATTCTCAAATGGGGAGACCCGGGGACTACGCGATCAGTTCGTACGAGTTACATTGGTCACGTGCGAGGTGTTCGTGCCTCCTACGGGATCATTTGGTGGTTGGTTTGGTTTTTCACCCTTTAACGGCCTGTTTTTAAGTCCAAGTGTTGATTTTTTCAAATTATCATTGTATTTTCAAATCGGGAGACCCGCGATTATGCGGTCAGTTCGTACAAGTTACATTAGTCCCGTGCGAGGTGTTCGTGCCTCTTATGGGGACGTTTGGTGGATGGTTTGGGTTTTCACCCTTTAACGGCCTGTTTTTAAGTCTAAGTATTATTTTTGCAAATTATCGTCGTATTCTCAAACCGGGAGACCCGGGGACTACGCGATCAGTTCGTACGAGTTACATTGGTCACATGCGAGGTATTCGTGCCTCCGACGGGGATGTTTGGTGGTTGGTTTGGGTTTTCACCCTTTAACGGCCTGTTTTTAAGTCTAAGTGTTATTTTTGCAAATTATCGTCGTATTCTCAAACCGAGAGACTCGGGGACTATGTGGTCAGTTCGTACAAGTTACATTGGTCCCGTGCGAGGTGTTCGTGCCTCCTATGCGTACGTTTGGTGGCTGGTTTAAGTTTTCACCCTTTAACGGCCTGTTTTTAAGTCTAAGTGTTATTTTTTCAAATTATGATCGTATTCTCAAATCGAGAGACTCGGGACTATGCGGTCAGTTCGTATAAGTTACATTGGTCCCGTGCGAGGTGTTCGTGCCACCTACGGGGATGTTTGGTGGCTGGTTTAGGTTTTCACCCTTTAATGACCTATTTTTAAGTCTAAGTGTTGATTTTTGCAAATTATCGTCATATTCTCAAACCGGGAGGCCCGGGGACTACGTGGTCAGTTCGTACGAGTTACATTGGTCACGTGCGAGGTGTTCGTGCCTCCTACGGGGTCGTTTTGTGGCTGGTTTGGGTTTTCATCCTTTAACGACCTGTTTTTAAGTCTAAGTGTTGATTTTTGCAAATTATCATCGTATTTCCATACCGAGAGTCTCGCGACTACGCGATCTGTTCATACAAGTTATATTGGTCCCGTGCGAGGTGTTCGTGCCTCTTACGGGGTCGTTTGGGGGTTGGTTTGGATTTTCACCCTTTAACGACTTGTTTTTAAGTCTAAGTGTTGATTTTTGAAAATTATCATCATATTCTCAAACCGAGAGACCCGTGACTACGCGGTCAGTTCGTACAAGTTACATTGGTCCCGTGCGAGGTGTTCGTGCCTCCTATGGGTACGTTTGGTGGCTGGTTTGGGTTTTCTCCCTTTAACGGCCTGTTTTTAAGTAAGTGTTATTTTTGCAAATTATCATCGTATTCTCAAATCGGGAGATCCGGGACTACGCGGTCAGTTCGTACAAGTTACATTGGTCCCGTGCGAGGTGTTCGTGCCTCCCACGGGGACGTTTCATGGCTGGTTTAGGTTTTCACCCTTTAACGGCTTGTTTTTAAGTCTAAGTGTTATTTTTGTAAATTATCATCATATTTTCAAACCGGGAGATTCGAGGACTACGCGATCAGTTCGTACGACTTACATTGGTCACGTGCGAGGTGTTCGTGCCTCCTACGGGGTCGTTTGGTGGTTGGTTTGGGTTTTCACCCTTTAACGACTTATTTTTGAGTCTAAGTGTTGATTTTTGCAAATTATCGTCGTATTTTCAAATCGGGAGACCTGCGACTACGCGGTAAGTTCGTATAAGTTTCATTGGTCTCGTGCGAGATGCTCGTGCCTCTTACGGGGTTGTTAATCTCGGTTGTTCTTTAAACAAGACAGATATTAGGATCAATTAGGATCAAACAAGACATGTGTTGTTTTGAATTTTGAATTGTTGTTTTCGTAGAATAAAATAAAATTGTTTCTTTGAATTGTTTTATGGGTGGATTAACAATATTTACCTTAAGGGCATTTACTTTCGTAATTAACATGGGAACCTTCAATCCAGAAAGAACAGGGGCAGCTTCATCAAACTGGAATACAACAAATTGAGTAGTTAGTCTTCTTCCTTGGCATGGCATCCAAAAGATAAATAAATAAAAAGAAAAGTTCCAAAGAAAAGTTTATATGAGGAGTGACTAGAGTAGGAATGTATTTAAGGATATCTTCTTGTACATCATTACCTGCAAAAAATAAATAAAAAGTAAAAACAGAGAACAGAAGACATGAAGAAGTCATTGATGGCAATAAAATGAGTCCAAATCCCACGTGATCCATTTTCTCACTCTAAACTATATTATCAGTAATTATTAACTCAGAACAAGTCACGATATTATTAGTAATTATTAACTCATAGGACAAACACTAGTGCTCATATTAGTAGCTTCAAAGAATAGGTTGATAAATGATGGGTTTACAAAAGCACGATTGATCTCAATCATGAGAGCAAATATTACCTGACGGACTAACTCCTCTGGAAATCAACTCAAGCAAGTATTTCTTCTCACACTTTCTCCTCTCTTTTATATGCACTTGTGTGCCTTCAAATTTCCAACAGAGGTTAGATATGAGCAAGAAGTGGATATGAAAAACTCCAAACTAAATGCTCTCATTGCGAAATTTTAAGACATTTGGTTATTGACTATAAAGTGGCTAGAATAATTCAATTGGATGGAGTTGACATGAAGAAACAAACACATCCACAAGATAAATAAAATACTTCAAGAATATCAAGAACTAAGACTAGAGGTAGATCTTAAGTCAAGTAAGTTTATGTTCCTAAATTCGTTAATGATTCAGATTTGGAAGACATTTCTGGTACTAAAGACCCTCTTATTTAAGATGTGTACTATGCCAACTGTAAAATTAATGAAGAAGACCCTCTATAGCAGCCCCTCAACATTTAGTTAAATGGAGTAAATACATAAGAATCAGTCCAACCTGAAGAGGTAAAACATATTGCTATTATCCCAATCCTTAATGATGAACCACCTCCTGCATTAGTAGATATGCAACTGAATCTCAACATTTTTAAAATAGTCCTTGGGCATCATTTATGGAAGAAGAGGAGAATGATAAATCTGCTAATGAAGAAAATAGTAAAGCAAGGTTTGTGGATTATGAACTGGAGAAAGCAGTTGAATACATTAGTAAGGCATGTTTATCTAGTCCTCAAACTCTCGCTTCCACTCATTAGTAAATCACTTTTTCGGCCTTATTATATGGTGTGAATGATTTATATACGGTGGTTTATGCTTCCACCGATTATCAAGTCAGGAGACTATTACAGAATAATCTTAATGTAATCAAAAGCCAAATTACTAGACCTTGGATGACAATAGGAGATTTCAACAGTGTTGTTTGTGATCATGAATGGAAAGGGACTAGGTCTCCTTATGCTACTGCTTACAATGACTTTAAATAGACGATAGACTCTTATAATTATTCATAATAGGATGTGAAAAATATATTCTTCACTTGGAAGAAAAGTACCACATCTGATGTTGAGAGAAGATTAGATAGAGTTATGATTAATCAAGATTGGTTTTCCTCTTGGACTAGTGTTTACTAAAATGCCCTTCTTAAGAGTTGATCTGATCACGACCATATCTTATCTGAAGCAAATTCTTATTTTCAAAATGGTCCAAAGCCCTTTAAATTCATCTCTATTTGGACTGATCATCCATCATTTTTTTGGATTTCGTGAATAAAACTTTCTATGATTTAAATGTAGTTGGTTGTCCTATCTTTGTCCTTAACGAAAAGATTAATTCATTCCAGAATGTGCTTAAATAGTAGAATTTGGAAACTTTTGGTGATGTTCATGAACAAATTTTAATAGCTAAAGACAATCTTTTGAAGGTACATGTTGAATTTGATTTTATAGCCAATGTAAATACAATTATCTGACTTATTTCATATCAATAAAACAAAATAACATAAAAGGGGGAAACAGAAGATACACAAGTATTCAAGAGGGAGAGAGTACCAAATTCACTTACAGGGCTCTGAGTTCAGAACAATTCAAAATGTATATCCCCTTCACACAGACACACACAGACACACACAGACACACACAAACACAGACACACACACACACACACACACACACATATATATATATATATATATATATAAAATATGTTTATATAATATAGTAGTCCCGAATAACAACAATGACATTAGGAACCAAGAAATGACAGCAACAATAATCATAGTAGATATAAATCTTACTGTAAAATCAGGACAACTTATGTACTATATATATAGGTTTAATCAATTGTCACTAATAAGATAATATATATGTAGAAACTCCAATAAGTAATGCCCTAAAATGTACTAAATTGATTCATTAAATTAGCAGATAGTTGGTTCTTGGCGAGGTGAATTTGAGTTAATGCCCGGTGAGACGAGGAATAAGCTTAGGGTCGAATCAAGGCGTAAGCCTCAATTTGAAAAAAACAACAAAAATATTAAAAGAAGACAAATTTTGTCGAGGAGGTCAATATACATTGACCTCAATTTCCTAATTAGGTCAACATACGTTGACCCTAGAGACAGGTCTATTGCCCAAGCAAGGTTGACAGCTGTTCACCTTAATTGTCGAGGAGGGGGGAATTATTTATGTAATAAAGTTAAATAGAAAACTAAAATATATCATCCCCCTTTTCGGGATGAAAGTGCAATTATTAAAACGTAGAACAAGATTAAAATTGAACATTGCTTCAGATGCACAGAAAATCACATTTCTTGTTTTTCCACATGGATGTAAAAAAATGAAAAAATCATAGTCTTCAGGGGTGCCATTTAGAGTCCAAAGAGAATACAGAGTGGACGTAAGAAATCGTAGTAAACACAACGTAATTAACTCACTAGCACGCAAACAAAAGAATAATCATAATAAAAAGCCAAAGAAATTTCTCAAATATTATATGCCAAAACTAAAGTAAAGTAGAATGATTAGTACGATTAACCTTATTTATAGCCTATTTAACCACAGTCATAAATCTAACAAATTATTAAAATTACAAACCTAGATAAACTAAAACACAATTAAATATAAACCCGAATCTAAATCTAGTAATCTCGTACTCGAAAGATATTTCTTCTATTCAGCACAACAATGAGGTATTAATAATTCATGAAAATCGAAAGAAGCATGTGCTTATACTTTCTATCTTTATTCTTTTTCTTTTTGTGACAACTCAGGATATTTGGGAAGGGGAAAAACTTACAGCCATGGATGAACCAAGCTGAACAACACTATGAGGAAGAACATGGATGACTGCGAGTGTCTGCAACCAAGAATAAATATGTCGTGAATAAGAAAAAAACCCATACTGGGCTGGAAACAGTTAGAAAAATATAATACCTAATAGAATTTGCTTTAGCGTGAGAGAGAAAGAGAGAAAAGAGGGAACCTGATATTGAGAGAGGGAAGAGAGCGGGAGCGTCAAAAAATTAAGGGGGTTAATTTTTTTTAAGGTATTTATATTTTAGTGAAGTGTTCTTAATTTTGGCACACTTTTAAACAGTGCCAAATTTTGGCATGGTTATAAAGTGTGCCAGATTGTTATTAAACCGTGCCAAAATTAGGCACAGTTTTAAGCTGTGCCAGATTTTTAATATCAAGGTGTGCCAAATTGCTATTTTTGGTGTGGTGCTTCCGACGGTGGTGCAATTCGTGCATTTGTAGGACGTGGGTGATGATGGATATGCTGGGGCCGTCATCCTAAGCATTGTTTCAAGAGTTCTGTTGGTGATCAGAGAAACGTTGGTGGACCCCCGACTGGCAGCTATTTTTTCTGGGATGTCGTACTATCGCAATCTTGCGGCGATGATACTAGCGGAGACCTTAAATGGCCTGGATGCCTGGCAGGGGGGTCGTTCTGACTTCCTGAGGGGCAACCCCCTGTAATGTTGTTTATGTGGCTGTCGGAGAGGTTTCGTGTGGCGGTCCCACCTGAGTATCCCTTATCGGTGGTTCTAAACTTCTTCTCGTGTTATTTCCTTAGCACGGGCCAGGACATTAACCGTTAGGGGAATTTTTTATACAATACGGGGCTCGAGGCCTACGCTGGTCCGTGCCTTGGTGGGGGGAGCTGCTGCCCATTCTGGAGTTTGGAGAGTACCAGTACGTCAAACTAGTTGGCTTCAGGCAGACCTTCTTCTACTTTCCCTGACGGCTGCTGCGCCAATATAGTTGGGAGCAAATTATGACACCGTGGACATCAAACTTCTCTCCTATGGAGGATCTGATAGAATGTGTGTGCATGCATCTTGGTTCCCTGTGGGAGAATCGTCGTCCGTCAACCCGTCCTTCTCAGTCTACTGGGAGAGTCTGGCATGTCTCTGGGGACTACATGAAGTGGTTGTGGAAGAAGGTAGTGGCCAGGATGATGGCTATGAAGACTGGTCAAAGGTGGTTTGCCATATCTGACACCATGGAGGGAGGCGTTGTGGTTTACCCCAAGCTAGTTCGGGCTTATCGCTCTATGGAGCGTCTACGATACTCTATTCAGGCAGGGGAGGTTTAGGGAGTCCAGGATGCAGGTGATGATGGTGCTGGTTCCTCTAGCAGCCGTGGGTAGGGTTTTATGAAGCTTTTTGTAAAAAGTGTTGTTTTATGTTTTCTGGAATAATTGGAATGATTTTCAGGGGCAGTAGGGCTTATTATTTTTTGGATTTTTTGGATAGGGAAGTCGTTTAACTCTTTATGCCGATGTAATCGTACGGAAATTTCAGATAATGAAATAAATAATTTTTTATCATCTAGTTGTGCCTTTTGATGACTTTTTGTTTTTTGAATTATTTATACCAATCGCTACGGCATACATAATCCTTTTGTTCATGTATATGTTAAAATGAACAGTCATTCTCGAGGATAAGAAAAGAATAGTATTTTATGAAAAGAAGGGGGGCCGAGCTCATGTGAAGTGAATGATATGCGTAGGTACTTTGAAGGTTTTGAGAATTTTTGAAATTCATTTTTGAAAATGTTTTTAGAGGATCAGGCCCACGTAGTTTTGGGTAGGGGAAATGAAGAGTTTTTTTAGAATAGAATGGAGATGAGAAGAGTCATAGCGCGTTGAGATTTCGGACTAGGGGTATAATTTCTTGAGACGGTCCAGGTTGAGTGGGTGTATCATTTCTTCCCCATCGAGGTTGGTGAGTACAGCGATTCCGCCCGACAAGATCTTCTTCACGATGTAGGGACCATTCCAATTGGGTTTGAATTTTCCTCTGGGGTCCCAGATGGGCTCTACTATTTCTTTGAGGGCTAAGTCCCCCCGAAAACTGTTGTCCTTGACTCTCTTATTGAATGATCGCACTATACGGTGATGGTACCCTTATATGTGAAATAGATCTTTCAATCTCCTTTCATCTAGGAGGGTCAAGTCGTCAAGACGGCTGTGGTACCAATCTTCTTCGCTAACCTTGATTTAAAGCATGATGCGTATCAAGGGTATTTCCAGCTCCACGGGTAGGACCGCTTCCATATCGTAGATTAGAGAGTAAGGGGTAGCCCCGATAGAGGTTCAAACTGAAGTGAGGTATCCATAAATGGCGTAAGGAATCCTATCGGCCCAATCACGATAACTCTCGGTCATCTTACTGATAATGGCTTTGAGATTCTTATTGGCTTCTTCAACCGCTCCGTTGGTTTTAGGTCGGTATGGAGAGGATTTATGTCTCTAAATTCCATACTCATTGAATACTTCCGTAACCTATGACTCAAAATGTATCCCATTTTCTGATACCAACTCGTGTGGGACCCCATATCGGCAGATGATGTTTTTCTTAATGAATTTGGCTACTTTCTTGGCATTGAGAAACTATGTATGACTCAACTTTGACCCATTTGGTGAAGTAGTCAATAAAGACTAGGATGAACTCATGCTCATTGGATGCTTTAAGTGTAACTTTACCTATGATGTCGATGCCTCATGAGGAAAACGACTAGGAATAAGTCATGTGGTACAATTCTGGCGGATGCAAATTCCCTATGATGATGGATGAATCCCTATAGACATTGAGACATCAAATTCCTTTCTTTAGGGTAACTTTGAGGCCTACTGTGCATGCCTCATATTCAATCATGTTGTTAGTGCAGGGGAAATCCAATTTGATAGCAATCGGAGCATGGGAGGCATCAGGGGCAATTAGAGAATCCCAATGCCATACCCCTTTTTGTTGGTAGCGCAGTCAAAGAACATTTGCCATCGAAGATCTTCATGGGAGGCCTAAAGGATATTCTCATCTGGGAATTTAGAAATCCAGACATCGGCCTCTTCCATAGGGTAGTCAGCAAGGTAGTCAAAGATGGCTCTTCCTTTCATAGATTTTTATGTGACATAGGTGATATCAAACTCGACTAGAAACATCAACCAATGGGCCATTCAGTTGGATAGGGCGGGCTTCTCGAGTAGGTATTTGATGGGATCCATCTGGGATACGAGTCTGATAGGGAAGGCGAGCATGTAGTGCTGTAACTTTTGGGTAACCCAGACAAGGGCGACACATGCTTTTTCTAAGGTGGTGTAGTTAACTTTGTAACCAACCAATTTTTGACTTGAATAGTAGATGTCTTTCTCCTTGCGGGTTTCTTTAAGGTATTGGGCTAGCAAAGCCCCGACTATAGTGTCGATCACGGTTAGGTATAGGAGTAAGGGAAGACCGGGCTACAGTGGCATAAGTACTGGATGTCGGGTTAGGTATTGCTTAATTTGGTCGAAGGGTTCTTGGCAATCATCGTTCCAGACCTTGGTTGAATCCTTTTGGAGGAGTTTGAAGATGGGTTCATAGATGAAAGTCAATTGGCTGATGTATTGTAATTTTTAAAGGAATCCACGGACTTCTTTCTCCGTTTGAGGAGGTGGCATCTCAAGTATGTCTTTTAGCTTGGTAGGATATTATTCTATCCCCTTCTCACTGACCATGGATCCTAAGAGTTTCCCTTTGGTAATGTCGAAGGCACATTTTTGGGGGTTAAGACGCATTTGATACTTTCACAGTCGTTCAAAGAATTTTTGAAGAGCAGGAACATGACCTTCTCAAGTCTTGGACTTGATTATCATGTCATCCACATAAACCTTAACTTCCTTGTGTATCAAATCATGCAGACTGGTTATGGAAACGCTTTGGTTGGTAGCCCCTGTGTTTTTAAGACCAAATGATATGACAGTATAGCAAAAGGTTCTCAATGGTTGATGAATGCAGTTTTCTCTTGATGATCAGGGTACATCTTGATCTGGTTATGTCTGGAAAATTCGTCAATGAATGACTTGAGAGGATGAGTGGCTGTGTTATCCACGATCATATCAATGTTGGGTAGAGGGTAATCATCCTTCAGAGAGGCTTTGTTCAAGTCTCGATAGTCGACACACATGCAGACATTTCCTCCTGATTTCGACACACGTACGATATTGGCTAGACATATAAGATATTTGATCACACGAATGAAGCCGACATTCAGTTGCTTAACTGCTTCTTCTTTTACTTTGAGTGACCATTCGGTACGGAGCTTTCACAGCTTCTATTTGACTGGTTTACATTCCGGGAGCGTTGGAATCTCATGCTGTGCTATTTCAGGGTCAATACTGGGCATATTATCGGAGGACCATGCGAAGACATCCATGAACTCCTTCAGTAGCTCTTCGAGTTGCATGCACTCGTGCTCATTAATGGTGGCCCCTATCCTAATTTCGCGTATTTGTCTACTAAAACCGAGATTAATAACAATAATTTTGTCTTTATTAACTTGAACGTGGTTATGTTGCTTATTATTAACCTTATTTAGACCAGTTAAGAATTATTCATTTGCAAAGTCATCATCATCAAAAATTTGATTAGAATCAAGACAATTAATGTAAGGCATGACAACATTGAGAACCTTATCAAAGGAAAAACAACATTGAGAACCTCATCAAAGGAGGTCTCGATTAGATAAAAGTGAGAGGAAATAACTAAAAGGAAAAGGGGATAGACATTAGGGTTAGGTTGAATATCATCAGGTGGCACAGGTGCAGCATGCTAGTTGAGAAGAGGTGTATTAGTATCTTTGATGAGGTAGGATGGATCAAATGATCTAGTCCCTGAGTGGATCATGCAGAGTGCCAGCACCAGTATCTGCAAGTTAAAAGAGTCCTTGGAATCGTTGTCCTCAGAATCCCCGGTACCAGCTAAAGTCTCCTCAGTGAGTGGTTACACACAATGTTAGGAACTCTCAACCCTCGAGTAGCTGTCTTGAAAAAAGATCTCCATTCCTGGTTTCATCCTTTTGTTTATATGGTCATACCAAGGTTTAGGGAAGCCGCAGAAGGGTAAATCTTCATCCTCTTTGATAAATCTTCCGTTTAGGGAATCACCCACGATAGTTCTGGCGCATTCTAATTTTCTCTTCAGTAAAGGCTGACAGATTAATCTGAGTTCTTCTTCTGATGGTTGGTATCCTAAGCCGTAAGTAAAAAAGTCCTCCCTTAACATAATATGTTCAATTATCCCTTGTAGCCTTTGCCCTAACCCCTGTCCGGGCATGAAGTGCATATTTTTGAACATTTGGATTACATTAACGTTTCCATGATGATCTTATTTTGGATAAACCCTCTCTTTGAAGTCGTCCCCTACTAGGAGTAGGCGTGGTTCAACCTAGAAGCCTTATAACAACATATCATTCATCTCGTGTGGTATCTCGAGTACCGAATTACTGGTGCTTGCATTGTCGATGTTGTCACTGTCTCCCAAGATGGTGATAACTTGTCCATTGGCAAAAAACTTCAATTTATGATGAAGGTAAGAAGACACCCCTTTGATTCTATGGATCCACGGTCGTTCAAGCAGTAGATTGAAATAGGCTGGGATGTCGATGACTTGGAATTCAATAATCGGATTTATAGGGACGAACCCTATTGCAAGCTTGATAGATACCATTACTTCTCGATGGGTGTTGTCATAGGCACGCACGACAACAGAGGTTGGATCAAGGTTGCTCACTTTTAGTCCCAAATAATTGAGGGTTCTCAATGGGAAAACATTCAGAGCTGATCCATTATCGAAGAGTGAGAGCGGAACAATTTTCCCCGTGACTTAGACAAAGATATTGAGAGCAAGATTATGGTTGGGACCATTCTTAGGGATTTTCTCTTTAGAAATGGATAGCATTCGAGTAGAGGTCAAGGATCCAATTAGGTTCACTGCTTCTTCTGGTGTAGTTGAGGGAGGAACTGTGGGTCCTGTGAGTAGCTTGATTAGGGCATTTCGGTGCAGTTAGGAAGACATGAAAAGTCTTCATAAAGTGATGTTGACTTGAGTTTTCTTCAGTTGATCAAGTACCTTGCTTTCTTCAAGGGTTATTTCTAGCATAGGGAGATTCTCAACACCTTTCCCTTTATCGCTTGCTGATGGTTGTAAGTTTGGATTCTGGTAATGTCTCCCGACCTGGTCATGTGGTTCACGAAAGAGGGAAAAAATAGAAACCCTATTTCTTCATCGATGTCTGGTTGCTCAACTACCTGGTTAATCTCTCCTAGCAGCTCCTCGAATGATATCATTCCACATAGGTTAGCTATTAGACTAGTCTTTCTTGAATTTGGCTCTTTATTTGTATCTTCAGAATAATCTCCCCATCCGGTGGCAACGATATTGTCTTTCCATGCAAAGTCAATACACTCTACAACTTCTATGGCTTCTGCGTATAATTCCACCCATTCGGTAGGGAAATGCAAGATAGAGGGGACCATATGCCCTTATAATTTTAAAGCGTAGAGAAACTCGGATATACTACAAATTTCACCAGTTTATAGAAACAAATCTGCCATGATCTGGACCAGGCTATCTAGACTGACTTCATAGGTTGGCATTACCTAGTTATCTGACTCTAGGGCCCATTTTTGAGCTTCTAAGAATAACTCGCCGAATCTCTGACAGTCGATGGTCATCTGGGAGGGCAATTTCAGCTTGAACTCTAGGAGTTGGTTTAACACTTATGATAATTCCATATATTTACCTCCAGAATGGGTACGGACAGCGATGCAAGCTCTAGTGAGGAGTGATAGGACTTGATCGACAAGGTTGGTAGGGTGTAAGAGGAAACATGGACATATTTGGAGAGGTTTAAGAGAGTATATGGGTATGACTGGTGAATTACTTGGTATAACTTGGGTATATGGGTCGAGTTATGAGTTTTCTTCTAGGAAGATGGCGTTTGTATGACTTGGGAGTGGATTATGGGTAGTGTTTGGTTTAGGATTAGCTGGTGGGGCGATGATACCCCGGTCAATCAGGCTTTGGATTGTGTTTCGGAGATGGAAACATTGGTCGGTGGTATGGCCAACAGTTTGGTGATAGTCACAATGGGCATCAGGTTTGAATTTTTTTAGAAGCGAATTTGGTAATGGAAGAGGGTCCTGGTTTGAACGGGTTTTAGTTTAAAAGAGCCTGGTAGACTTTGAAGAGAGTAACGTGAAGCTCAGTATATTCTTTTTGGATTGGGTTTGGGCGACTTTTTGGTGCCCATGAAGCGGCGGGCTGAGAGATATTGTTGATAGTAGAGACTGCGGTACTAACAGGTTTTCAAACTTTCTAGGAGCAAACTATCCAGAGATTTTCTTTGGTTCAACTTCTGTCTTGGCAAGACCTTCTTCGATTTCTACTCCTGCTTCTCGAAGAGCTCAAAAGTGAGGGTAATATTATCCTCCCATTGTTGCTCGGACATGGGGTAGAATGTTCTTCTTCACAATGCTGAATTATTCTTCTTCGGAAGGACGATTAATCATGGTAGATGATTTTTCTCTCCACCTTGCTATGAAGTTGCTGACCGATTCCCCAAGATTCTATTTGAGTATCTCTAAGTCACGGTGGGTAACCTCTAGCTCCTCGTTATATTTGTATTGTGACATAAACTCACGGGCAACATCTTCCCAACTGCGGATTCTAGATTCTTTAAGGGATAGGAACCAACAGAGGGAACTATCCTTCAAAGTCTGCTGGAACATCTGAGCCATTATTTCTTCAAAATTCCCTAGGAGAGTTATGTCTCGGTGATAGCTACGAAGATGAACGATCGGGGTCCACTACCTCCAAACTTCTAGGTATTGGGCATCTTGAATTTTTCTAGTAACCTGGATTTAGGATAGGGAGACATGTGGGTGTAGTCCATGTAGTTCCCATAGATTCGGACCTAGTAGAATTTCTTTATTAGCATCTTGAGGTATTCCTTGACCGTGTTCAGTTCTTCCTCTCTCAGATCAATAGTTATGGGTAAGTTAGCCCCAGTTTGTGCAAGGTTTGGCATAGGAAGATGGGCTAGTAGCGGCCTATTAGTAGGAGGAGCAAGCAAAACATGATGGTATTCTTTAGGAACCCAGATAGGTTCGAGTGCAGGCGGACCCATGGCACGAGGGAAAATGAACTTAGGATATTCGGGGACAAGGACCTGGTTTCTTTGCATCTCATGAAGCTCGGTTTGAAGGTTGTTAATTTTGGTAGTGAGCTGAGCCAGAACCGTCAACAAATCCGGCTGTACATTCGGCACGTGATTCATGTTCTCCATGGAAGGTGGGTGAGTCTCGGACTCGGAGGAAGTACAGGGACTGACAAAACTTTGGGGTGGTTCGACTGAAGACCTAAGCCAAAAGGGAGCCAGGCCAAGGGTATGTGATTGACCAGAGAAGTAAAAAAAATGGATTTTATTTTTTTGGAAAAGAAAAAAGGAAACTTTTATTTTTAGAATAAGGAGGAAAATATTTTTTTGATTTTTTTTGGAAAAGATGAGAATAAAAATGTTTTTGGTGTTTTTAATAAAAGAGGAAAAATCTTATTGGCCATTTTTCATTGTTTTTGGTGTTTTTGAATTTTCTCCAACCAAACTCCCTCATAAATATATACTTTTTAAGTTATTTTGAGGTTTCTAGCATTCTCAACTTAGATAAAATCTTATTGGCCCTTTTTCATTGCATATTGCTTTTTTCTTTTGGGCTCTTTTAAACGGTGGCTTTCACGACGAGTTAATTTTGAACTCTGGCAGCCCTTTCCCGTGAATCACTCATCATTTTTTCAATTATACCAATTGAAATTCTCATGGTAAACGATTCTTACATGCACACTTCTCCTTAAGTCTACTTAATCATAGATGACAAGATTGAGATAAGAACGCCTCACCAAATTCAAATATGCAAGAGAAGTCAAACATCCATATAAACTCATGCATGTGTGCAATGTTGGAATATATACAAACTCAAATCAAAATGCATATCAACTTCGAGACAACCCCATATAAACAATGGTTAAGATCATTCTAAGCATCGATAATAATGACCAAATGTCTTAGCCACATGAATAATGAAACGAGGGGGGAGGGGTCCAAGCACACCAATATGCCACATCAAACATGTAAACTCAAAAACAAAAACCAAAAATCTTTTTGGCTTTTCATATTTTGACTCAAATAAAAGCAAAATCTTTTTGGGTTAAAACAAAATCTTTTTGTATTTTTCAGATAAGACTCAAACAAATGAAAAATATAATACAAAGAGATAAACATGTCATAACACTAGCAAATTATAAATCATGATGCAAGGGCTAGCGTGTGATAAAACATGCAATCTACTATCCATAGGAAATAACAAGAGATGAATCATGTGCATGCATGTAAGAATCAACCAACGACGTATTTAGCATCTCCAAAATGGATTTCCTAACCCAAACAGGTGTATACGTTACAAAAAAGGTTTTGGGAACCAATGGGACACTACGTTTAAACTTCCTAGGGTCTTTTCTAAGATTAAAACAAAAACTCCTAAGGTAACCTTTCCTACCACAATGCGAACATGTGAAAACACGAAGAGGAATGGGACCTTTAGGTTGACCTTTTATAATACCCTCGGATGTGGTTGACGCTCTAAAATAAACAATGGTTTTTGGATTTTACATTCTAACCACTAGAACAAGATAAGCCGCTACCATCACTACTCGAGTCATTTAAATCATTTTTTAACTTCAAAACTTTCGATTCAAGCAAACGATTAGACTCCTCAAACTTTCGGGACTCCTTCTTTAAATTTTCAATTACCCCTAGAAGGTTATCTCGCTCCCCCTCAATGTGAGCAAACTTATCCCTTAGAGTCTTTTCTCGTTCCCCAAAATCATTAATCGAATTATTTTCCTCAATAACAAAAACCCTAGAATTTCTCAAATCCTCTAACTCTTTTTCTAAAACGATGACTCTATCATCACTCTCCTTTCTGCCCAATTTTAATATATTAAAATCTTTAAACAAGGAACTAAACTACTCACGAAAAATATCTCTTTGAATGTGAAACGTTTGCAAATATTTAATCTTATTTTTAAAATCGAAATTTTCTTTCTCCAAGACTTCAATACATTTTGCAAACTTTAAATTCAAACGATGTAAATCGTCAAGGCTTAGTAAATCCATCGAGAGAAAACAAAAACAGGAGAGATAAAAAAATACACGGGATCACAAAACAAATAAATTATGTTTTCTAGCTTTGATACCAATTTGAAAAAACTTGGAGTGGTCTCTTTGTGCAAGTGTGTTTCAAATCAAGCCAATTTTTATCAAAAATTATCCAACTTTTAATTTGCACCAAACCAAATTGTGAAAACCCAATTCTTACTTTAAACCGATTTTATCTTCATGCAACTAGTGATTAAAGAAAGTAAAGAAAAGTAAAGAATACTCACAACGCCGGATGTACGAGGAAAAAACCCAAAATCGAAAAATAACCTCGGACGGCCCAAGCCAGATAATCACTATGAATAATGGTTTTACAAAGACAGATTAGCCTTACTCAATGACTTGATCCCCATGGGTCTTGATGCTACTTCTGGTATTCTACCATTCTTCAATGGTGCCCATGCAGAAATTCCATCTTCCACGATACTTGTACATAACACACCTGTCCACGTATGTCTCGGTGTCCACCGAATGGCTTTGATTCATCTACGATGTCGAACAAGAAGTCCTTCTCTTTTCTTCACCGCAAAACTCTGATGTTCAATGGTAGAACAAACCTTCTTGGTGCAGCAAGATCACTTAAACATATAAGAATGATAACTCGGATCTTTGCAAACTCTAAGGATGTGTTTATGCCTTGTAAACCTTAGAAAACATGTGCAAACAACGTAGTGGATGGTAAACTGTTTTTCCCGATGCACACTTACAAAACTCTGACAAAAACACACTTTAGATAAGATTTAAACGTCGCCTCAAAAATAGTTTCACTCAAACGACAAGGCCACGTTGTTCGCGCGTCATAAGAATCTTGTTTGAACGAGACTGCTTGTCGTTTGAACGAACCCGTGTGCCGGTTTGACATTTTGTTTAAAACGTCTCTTCTAAAAGAGATCCAAATAAGTCAAACTCCTTTTCGAGCTTATCACAATAAAAACATAGGGTAAACATTTAAAACACTTTTAAAAATATTTTAAACATTTTTCTTTATAAAAATACATCCTTATATTTTATAAAAACAATTCCGAGCACCATTATTTATATGCATTCATACCTGTGTGATCTCGGAATGCAATTAACTTAAAAGACGAATAAACTTGCACCAATTACACTTCGGCATGATTAATTCTTTGAAGCTTTGCCGCAACGTCTTCAATTTCTTCAATACGTCATAGACCAAGGGGGATCGTGACAAAATAAAATCTCCCCATGACATATTATAAACACAATTTTGTTCACGGAATTAAGTCAAAACATTACGGGGACTCAATTAGAAATTTATGTCCTTACAAATCTAACATGTGTGTACTAGGCTTGACACCTATATGTAGGTATGCAATTTGGTTGGGTGAATTGGAAAGGGTTCCCCTCCTTTGGTGTGACTTCCACGATATACGTCTTGCTTTTGAGGGCAATCGGTACGTGTGGACAAGCTATTTGATATACCTGAGTGTATGTGAATTGTCTCAATATATACCTCGTGAGGACGGTACGTGTGAGAGAGAATTCGATATACTCGACGTACGTGAACAAGTTCCCTGCGATATACCTCTCGTCATGACTTTGGTCAAATGGTACGATGCGGGGGAACCGTTCAATAGACGTCGAAGGTACTTGGCCAATATAAGGTGAGAGTCATATTGCTTAGGCTAACTGTTCCCTGCCTGACCAGCGCCCATCACGAAGTGACTCTCCAATTACGGGATAATTTTTTTTAAATAACAATGCTCTTTGGTGATGTCGTGTGAATTATGCATGATTATCTTATTAGTATCTTATGGTGAGAGTATCTTTATTGATCATGCCAAACAGGGAGCAAAGTGCAAATACCAAAAGTATACCAAGTATGGACAAGTGATCCATGCAACATGTGGATATACGTGATCCTAGGTGCACGTGGTGTGAAGTGTACATGGAGAATCTTCTTTAAGTATGTGAATAGAAGCACAAGCATAAGGTACACACGAATAAGAAAGGGGAACATGCAAATAGGGGAATATACAAGAAAATAAAACACCCATGTGAATATGGTCTAGCCCTGTTAAAAATAGTCGCCACATAGTCGCCACTGTGACCATCCCGGTCGGCGCGACGTTTGTTCCGGGGAAAAAAGGATAAAAAGGATCCCCCAGGGAAGAAATCGCGTTGCTGTCTCTCACCCTTCTCTTCGAGAAGGGGGCTTTGGCCGTTGTCAATGTGGGGTGAATGTAAAGAGATAGAGTCGCCATCCTATTTTTATCAATACAGGCAAAAGAATATGTTTCCACCTCAAGAGAGTGGCATCAAGGACAAAATTGATGCATGCGAAACCAATAGATCGGAGGTCCGGGGGCTAAGTTACGGAATGGGAAGGTGTTAGGCAACCATCCTGCCCTTTTGGTCTCTCATGAGCAAATGATAATATTTTTCTTTTTATCCCCGTGAAGTGTATGCATGTGTTTATATAATGGAGATTGGAATTGTTCGACCCGTATCATGGAAGAGATAGGGTGAGGTCATCTATAAGAATATTCCCAAAATAGTAATAAATGTAGATATAGAATATGAGCGTTCATCAAGATATTGATCATTATTAGGAAACGATAATATATGTGGAATGAGACGCGAACAAATATGTTATATATATATATATATATATATGATAAGGAGTAATTTTGAGGATTATGAAAAATAAGAGAATTTGGAAAATTAGAAAATTAGACTCGAGTCTCGTATTTTAATCCGAGATGCCTACGTATCCTATAAAAGCATAAAAGTCCATGTAGTTCGAATGTGGAATATGGGTGGGGTTTATCCCATAGATTCGAACAGAATTTTATTAGGGGTGTGTGTATAGAAAATGTGTTTCTAGTTTTAGAAAAGAAGTGTGGTAGATAATTCCGTTCGGAATTTACGGGTGTAACCCTCTTTTATTTATTTTTGTTTTTTTTATGAAAAATAAGGTATGTGCAATATAATAATAAAAGCGTAGATGTTAATATGTATGAACTAGAATGAAACTAGATTATGAATATAAGGTAACTTATATAAAACAGGAATTAAAAGAGAGGGAGAAAGAATTGGACCTTTCTTGGATCTTGAACTTGGATCTTGGATGAACTCCTTTGAATGTTGATGAGAGAGAAGGATATTTGTCAAATTAGGTGTGAAAAGGATGGGGATTTAGGCTTGAATGGGATTTCTCATATGGAACTTCGTTGACTTCGAGAGAATGTTGCTGAGATCACTTGTGCTGATGGATTTTTCCTCCTTTTGTAATGAGGTCATGGACCTTATTTATAGGGTCAGGGGGGTGCCTATTGGCATGTCACCCTTGACAATGTGCCGATAGGCAGGGTTCAGGACCTGCCAATTGGTAGTCTCATGTGGACTTTTTTAGAAAAATGACTGTAGAGAACAAACCATGGATCTGAATCGTGCACGGGGCATACCAATTAAAAGGTATTTTAGAGTCCTATGAGGGTCCTTTGGACTGATCCTGGGTTTGAGAGTTGACTTTGGGTCAAATGTGGCTCGAAAGTGCATGTTGGTCCTTTAGACGGGAGATCGCCGGACGCAAACGGATCGTTCATCCGCATTGTAAGTAAGAATCACGCACGAGGTGGACCGTTGGAAATTTTAGGAGATTTACTTCAATATTCCAAAGAGTTTTTCTCGGTTTGGTAATTTAACCTTGGTCAACCGGGGCCAGAAGATCCCGGTGACCTCTCGGAGTAAAACGGATCGTTCGTCCGTACCGTAGGTCAGAATCATGCACGGGGCGGATCGCTAGAAAGGGTATTCAGTTACCTTATGAGATTCATTGAGTATTGTTTGAGCTGAAGAGTTGACATCATTCAAATGGAGTCCGAGAGTGCCCGATGGCTTCCAGATCAATTTTTGGGGGAAAACTGACCGTTCGTCTGAACGGTTATGCTGTTTTGTGCACGGGGCGAACCATTAGAAAGGGGTTTCAGTGCCCTTTAAAGATTTAATGAGCTTTCACTCTGATAGTGGAGTTGATTGGGGTCAATTTGGGGTCCGGGAGCACCCGATGGTCTCTAGATCGGTACTTGGGGTGCGACCTAGGTTTGCGGTGGAATGGGGAAATGCTAGGAGCCTATGGAGAGACTTAGGGGGTCCTAGAATGTGGTGTCTACAATGCCCTTAATGGATGTAGGGAACTAGTAAAGCTACTGAGATGATGAGTAATTAGGACCTCACTCGGTGGAATTTGGATCGAATAATCGATGATCAACAACTATAAATGGAGGCTCTTAAGAGGGAGAAGGACACCTTGAAGACTTATGTGTATTTTCAGTAACTTGTGAAACTTTCAAATTAGAAGACCCTCAGAGACTGTGTTTCTTTGCTGGCCACTAATCGAAAGTCTCTATCCAAGGTCGAGGAGCTACGCATCCTTGGTTAGGTTGAGCTTATAGTGATATTAGAGGCCCTTTAAGTCTAGAAGGATGAGCCCTAGATTTTTAATGAAAAACTTCTTTGACTTGATGGTGAGGTGGAGCTCTTGAGCCAGACGGTTAGATACTTGTTTGTCAAAAAGGAAAATCTAACCTCTTAATGTCAGTATCTTTAAAATAGCTATGCCGAGGTCTTAGTTTGGTATGAAGCACTTTAAGGACATGTCCGTACAGTAGTTCAGATCCAACTAGATGCTTATCAGGATTTCAAGGTATTTAAGAGGTACCTCCTTCAGAACTTTAAGTCTATCTTAAAATATTACAAGGCCAAGGTCCAAACACTATTCCCTGAGGTGGATGTCTCTAGTATGTTTACTAAAGCCCTTCAATCATAGGAAGAGATATTAGATGATGAAAGTAGTGGTGGTCATGATGTTGAAGATGCCTCTGCTCCTTAGGTGCAAGAGGGAGAAATAGTGAAGGAGACATCTGCCATCAACTAGTGAAGCCCTTATAACCCCCCCAAATACTTAAGCCTTGATAGGCTTCCATGTAATCTTTTTTGTAAAGCTATTGGTTTGGCCCTGGGCCATCATATTATAATCTCCATCTCTAGCTTTAATGAAGAGGTATTTTTGAATGGAAATTTATTTTTCATTACTCTTTAATTTGTACTTGATTTATTTTTTGCTTTGCCAAAGAATTTTTTGTGTTGTCTATATATTCCTAAGGTTTGTCCTTGACATATGGTACACCCTTAGCCCCCTAAGGTTGCATAGTAAAGCAAAATAATTGGGGCTGCAAATTATTGGATTAGGCTTGAGGGTCCTAAGACCTGAAGCTATGCACTTTTAAGCTCTCTAAAGTTCATACTGAGATTATCTAATGGGTCCTTAGGCCTTAGAACCATGGAACACTTGATACTTGCACCTTTTTAGGACTGTAAGCCCATAGTATTTGTACAAATGCTTAGTCCCCCCCAAATGTTTTAGGCATAAATGTTGAAAAATCAAACCTGTAAGGGGTCTTGATACCTTAGGCATAAAATTTGAGTTTGAATATTTCAAATATGAAGTCCTAGTAAGTGTCCTAAGACATCCGGACTTAGAAATATTTTGACCTGAAGTCCCACAAAGGCTCATAAGACCTCTAAACTTAGGTAATCTTGAATCCGAAGTCCCACAAAGGCGTCCTAATATCTCTAAACTTAAATTTTTTCAAAATTTGAAGTCCTTCATAAGGGTCTTGAAATTTTCGGACTGCGAATTTTTTTAACCTAATGTCTCGCAAAGGGTAGTAAGATCTGTTAACTTAAAAATATCACACAGAAGCTCCTAAGACCTTTGAACTTAAAAAGTTTTGAAATTTAAAGTCCTTATAAGGGACCTGAGTCCTCAGAAGTGTATTTTTTTAACCTAAAGTCCGACAAAGAGTCATAAGATCTTTAAACTTAGTCAGACTTAAATTCGACGTCCCACCAAGAGTCCTAAGACCCCTGAACTTGAATTTGGAATTTTAAATCCTTATAAGGGTATTGAGACATCTGGAATGAGAAGATTTTTTAACCTAAAGTCCCCAAAGGGTCATAAGACCTCTGAACTTAGGCTGACTTGAATTCGAAGTCACACAAAGGGTCCTAAGACCTCTAAACTTGGAAAATTTTGAAATTTAAATTCCTTACAATGTTCTCAAGACCTCCGGATTGGGATTTTTTATAACCTGAAGTCCCACAAAGGTCATAAGACCTATGAACTTAGGTAGACTTGAATATGAAGTCCCCAAAAGGGTCCCAAGACCTATAAACTTGGAACATTTTGAAATTTGAAGTCCTTATAAAGGTCCTAAGACCTTCGGATTGAGATTTTTTTTAACATGCAGTCCCACAAAGAGTCATAAGACCTCTGAACTTAGGTAGACTTGAATCTGAAGTCCCACAAAGGGTCCTAAGACCTCTGAACTTGTAAAGTTTTGAAATTTAAAGCCCTTATAAGGGTCCTGAGACCTCCAAACTTAGATTTTTTTAAACCTAAAGTCTCATAAAGGGTCATAATACCTTTGAACTTAGGTATACTTGAACTCGAAGTCCCACAAAGGGTCCTAAGACTTCTGAACTTGGAATTTTTTTAAATTTGAACTCCTTATAGGGTTCTTAAGACCTTCGAACTGAGAATGTTTTTTTACTTGAAGTTCCACAAAGGGTCATAACTCTGAACTTAGATAAACTTGAATCGAATGTCCCACAAACAGTCCTAAGATCTTTGAACTTTGGATGTTTTAAAATTTGAAGTCCTTATAAGGGTTTGAGACCTCTGGACTAAAAAAATCTAGAATATAAAGTTCTTATAAGGGTCTGAGACCTCTGAACTTTGGTCCTTACGCCCTTGTTCTATTAAAATTAAAGTTTCATGCAATTTTTTGTATTTAAACACTTAGCCCCCCCCCCCCCCCCCCCCCAATATTTGATGACAATTTGTTTTCATAAACTCTTTCCAAAGTTATGTCTGAAGGGTGTGAGGTTTGTACGTCTTTTTTGTGTAACTGCATGGTAAAGGTTTGGATGTAAGGACATGGATTGTTCATAGGCCATTAGACCTTAGCCTTTTGGAATTATGGATGAAAATCTCAAAGATTCTTTTTAATATTTTATGGCTTCGTGGGCCTTTGACTATACTTTTTGGGTTATTTAAACCGAGGGCTATATTATTTTTTAGGTCATAATACCTTTGACTGTTAACTTAAATGTGGGGTAGCCAGACCTTATCTTGAACTCGAGAGCCAAGGATTTAGTCCTTGCAACTCTTTTCTGGGTCTTCATACCTTGGTTTAAGTTTTGACCCAAGGCTAAAGTCCTTGTAACTCAATTGGTGAGTTATAAGAGCTTTGTTTTTTTAGAGCCAGGACTAAAATCCTTGTAGCTCTTAAAAAATACTTCTATTGAATACATCAAGTGCACTAAAAAGTTTCTTTTTCATTTAAACAACATAGTAAATGGTTTACAGTTGATCCTATAGGATGGCATACATCTCCTGAGGCCTCTGCTGCTTTTGACATTGAATTGTTATTTGAACCTCTAGTTTTGGGGGCAACTTTCGTCATCTTTTGGATTCAATATATCTAGACTCATCGGTTCTATGCTCAGGCTTTCTAGAGGGAGATCCAACATTGGTGTTGGTGAAGGTATAATCTCTAGTGAGACCTCAGAAGTTTTCTAGAGCTTTGCCAAAGATTCTTCGAATCCCCGTGGAATGTTGAGTGACTTCTTCTTGTCCTTTAGAGAAGTGATGTAGCACTCGTGAGCCTTCTTCTGGTGTCCAAAGAACTCTCCTACTCCCTTAGAGGTTACCGCATTATCACTACCCCCCAATTTGAGATCAAAATGTCCAAGTAATTGAGATACGGTCTTCCCATGATTAAGTTGTAAGATGAGGGGAGGTCCACCACTATAAACTTGTTCCAAATGGTCATTCAACAATCTTTAGAACCAAGGGTGAGGGGGAGATCGACGTATCCCAAGGAATAGGTCCTTTCCCTATCAAACCCAATGAGGGGGTAGTGTTTGGGTGCATGTGCTTGGATCCAAGTCCCAAAGCTTAAAAAATATACAAGAACAAAATATCTACGGAGCTTCCCATGTTAATTAGGATCCTCCTCATGTTGGCATTTTTCATAATTGATGTGATCACGAAGGGATCATCACGAGGTAGACGAACTTTCCTGAGGTTACCTTCTGGGAATACCATCATTGGAAGCTCCTCGGGGTACTGATATGGGAGATAGACATGGTTTACCTGAACCCCTTCATGCTAGAGACTCTAGAGGTGGGCCTGCCTGGCTGTGGCAGAGAGCCTACCTCTAGGTAAACCTCTAAAAATATATTGGATGTCAATCAAAAGGACATGATATTTGTTCTTATTGTTTTGCTGACTCTTGAATGCATTTTTTCCATGTATTCTTTGAGGTATCCCCTCTTTATCACCCCCTCAATGGCCTCTTTAAGTTCGAAGTGATAATTTGTGTTATGGCTACGATCCATATAGAACCGATAATATTGTACTTGTACCTTTTATTATCCACCGTCCTCATAGGTTTAAATAGAGTAGGATGGCTTTGGTTTATGTTGCTAGAAATACCTTTTCTACAGTGGTTATGAGGGGTGTGAAGTGATTGACCTCATGAGGCCCACTTTTATTATCCCTCTCCTTATTCTTATTGACATCAGATGGTCTTGAGGTTGTCTCCCCAAGGAAGGAGAAGACGTCTTTTTCTCTTCCCTTGCTAGGGAGAGGATATATGGCATGCCTTACAGAGATATCGTCCTCAACATTCATGTACTTTTGGCTCATTTAAGCAGCTCAATTATGGACTTTGGGGGCTTCTTTCTAAAGGACCTCAACAAATCTTCTGAGGTGAGGCCTGGGATAAAAGTGACTACACAGATTATATCATTAAGGTCATCGACCTGGAGGGATTTTTGGTTGGACCTCTTAGCGTATTCTCTGAGAAACTCTTCAGCCTTCTGTCTGAAGTGGAGGAGGGAAATGATAATCTTCCTTATTTTCTGAGCTATAATAAAATGACTGGCAAACGATCTTGCCAGCTCTATGAGGCTTGTACTGGTCCCTAATTTGAGCTTGTCAAACCATTGTATAGCTGTTCCCCTCAAGGTAGTAGGAAAAACTCAGTAATGACCTCATCTAGGGTGTCCTGAAGGAGAATTAGGGATCTTTAGGTTTCGAAGGGATCGATGGGGTCCTTGGACCAATAAAATGGTTCAATATTGGGCATCTTCCATTTTAGTAGAAAAGTGTAATGTTGAACATTATTAGAAAAAGGAGATATTGTATTTTATAGGTCTAAATCGAAGGTGTTGGGAGTTTGATTCTTATACTGGTTGAGGAAGTTCCCTAACCGATCTTACATATTCTTTATCTCTCCATCCTAGGGCCTGGCTGCGTTGGAGCCTCCTTAGGACTAATCCTCTAGGAGTGATGACCTGTCCTCAATAGGGATGCAAGTGACTGATCACTGGGGGCCCTATACACCTTTTATGGATTATTCTCCTCATATAATTGCGGCTCTTAGTTCTCCCCGGTACCGCTATGGATTGGTACTATTGGTTCCTCAACCACCTAGGTAAAGTGAGCCTAATGAGAAAGTAGTTAGTTGTTCCAGGACCATTTTCAATTTGGAGTTTATTTCTTTGATGGAACAAGCTAACAAAATGTTATTCACCATTTTAAAAGAATCGAGGTGTGTTTTTGAGGAATTTGTCATTCCCACAGATAGAGAGCCAAACTGGTGAATGTTAAAATCGTAAGTAACATTAGACCCAGATATGATCCCCTATGGACCTCAGATAGGTAAAAGGAGAGTGGTGTCAAAGTAAGAGACAAAGGTTTAAAGTGGTTCAAACCTTGGATGAGGGTCTTTCGTCCGCTTTTAAAGGTGTTTCATTAGTTTAATAGAATGTAAATAAAGTATTACAGTCTAAGAGATCTCTCGGGCTTTGTCTAAGAGAGTTGGGGGTCTTAAGGCCTTTGCTACCATTATAGAGGACCTTAGGAAGAAATTGAATGGCTTATCTAAGAGTGACAAGATACTAGTTTAGCACTCTATAAGATATACATATGGAGTAAGAATGGAAATTATCCAAGTTACATATATAAGCTCGCAACAGTGGGTTGCAAGTGTGAAACAAAGTGTAAACACGTTGTATGCTTCGATTTCTTGACAGTCTTGATCTCTTTGAATGCTCGAGATAATTCCCGCTGACCTTCTACCAACTTCTTATTTACAGGAGAAATCTTGGAGAGAGAACGAGTGGACTTTCATAGCATGGTTGGGTTGTCCCTGAGATCTGTCGGTGTCAGTAAGGTACTGGAGTGTTGAGTAATTATAGGTGGTGTAAGTCGGTTGCTGAGTGAATTTAATAATGATGGGAACATTAAATGCAACTGGATATGGGTAGTGGCAAAAGGTGGAATAGTGTTCTACTTCTCACCTACGTCGTCAGACAGTTTGTAGGAGATTTACCAGAGGTGCACGGGGTCTGGAAGAGCCCTAGAGTTTCTCGAAACTATTCCTGAAGTACCATGTACTACCACATCCTATGACCGAGGCTTGGGTGACCTCATTAGGTCTTTATCCTTCAATCTAAGGTTGGCTCCGAGCACAAATCATGATGGAACCTTGATGTCGTGGTCTTTGAGCTTGCTTAAGGGGGTATACTGGAACGACTAACCTTCCTAAGGGGATAGATTCATGGTTGAGGTCTGCTATAGTACAAAAACTCACCCATGAGGGTAATGGAGGATTTATAAGACAAGTAATGGTCTATCTGAGGTGTGAGGATAGCCTTGGGACCTCTGCCCTGTCTCGGGGGAAGTTGAAGGAGTTCGAATAGATTTTAAACACTAAGTGTGAAATAGGGTATCATAAGAAATGTTCCTGTAAGACCCGTATAGAAATATGCATCTAGATCAAGTTATCTCTACACGTATATATGAAGAATAAGTAATTTTGCCTCAACATATGATCAATATAGTATTAACACTATAAACCTTAGAAAAATACAAATTCCAAAGTTATCTTTAAGTTTTAATAATTGCAAAACACCCCCTAAAGTTTTCAATTGGCTTTGAACCATTTGAATGATAAGTATATTTCCAAATTTCTTGACAAATAACTTCACTACCGTTTAATAGTACAAATCAACCCCTCACAATACTTTCCTAAGTTTTTGAAATTACATGAAAATGCCAAAAGTTTGAAAATAAAGGAAAAAGGACTTAAACCTTAAATGAAAACCCTGAGGGACTAAGCCTAAACCTTTTAACACCTTCATTATCATCTAGACTGATAAGAATGCCAACAAAGCCACATAGGAGCCAATGAAAAATCACGGTAAACCAACACCCTTTTATACACCAAACTTTTTTCGCAAAGTTCTCCCATTAGATCAGCCATATTACCACCCCAAATTTGGCTAATAGACTCCTTATAACTTCCACTGTATAAAGCCTCTCTCAGTTTAGAGAATTCATTACAAACAACAGCTCAAATACAAAGCTTATATTTTGGAATTTTTGGGTATACTATTATTTTATGTGTATTTCTTGATTATTTCATTTCAGTCATGTTTTTGCAGTAGATTAGGATCCATCTATGCAGTTACATAAAAGATTTTACGTAGAAATCATTAGCTAAGGTTCAATTTTAGAAAATTAACATGGAAGCTTGAGCTCCGATTGTGAATTCTGAGTTCCCGACTTAAACTCATTTTAAAGTGGGAATACTTTTCCTTAGACTTGTTGGATTATAACCATATAATTTAATTTCATTATAGTAGTTCATAGTTCATGTTTCTCAGTTATGGTAGTTAAAATTTAAAACTTAAAATTCTCCATGCATAGTATGAATTAAACCTTCAAACCAAAACTATTTTGTTCTAAATTCACACAGAAACCAAAATATCACTGCCATACTTCAAATTACAATATGAATTCATGAATATCAAATTGAATTTTTGATATTTTACTATATCTGTATATGAGGCTGTAGTCAACCTTAATCTTTAAAACCTTGTGAAAAATTAGGAAGAATGACTTTGGAATCATCTTAATTGGTATTCCGTAGAAGATTTAATTGAAGGTCAAAGTTTTCAAACCCTAGGTCAAAATTCGAAAGGTTGAAGATGAAGTGAAATACACGCACGCGAATATGGTCAAACACTGCGCGTGGAAACTTTGACTTAGTGCGTGAGAGTGCACGACCAATCGAAAAATTATGGAAAAAATTTCAAAAATTTTATTTATTTTATTTTTGTGGTCAAAATGGTATATTATAATACCCTGTTTGGATAACCAGAAAGCTAATTCGACATAACCACTAAAAAAGGAAATTTAAACTTTAAAAATACTTTTGCACATAACCCCTAAGTTTATCAACTTCTGTATTTTCACCCCAAACTTTTTCTATTACTTTTTGACATTATTGGGAACAAAAAAGTCTCATAGAAAAAATCTTAGAAAGCGAAGGAACACGAGTAATACAAATAAAACTTTATTTGCATTTTGAACAACAATATTTATTTTTCTACGCAATTTTGTAAACTTTATACCACTTTCAACTATTTCGCAAACCTTATTCTTACACTAAAATACACTTTTTTCTGTTTCAGACTTACATGGACTACCACCTTGACTTGAACCAACTCCACGGAACTTTTCAAAAACAGTAACGACAAGTAGGTGATTTCTTATTCAGTACCACTTAAAATTCGAGGTTACAAAACGAGTTGACGGGTACGGGATTTAGAGACACAAATCTTCTCCTACCAACCCCAAACCAATGGTGTTGTCAAAGATGCCAACAAAAGCCTCAAAACCATAATCAGAAAAATGACTGAGAGTCATAGAAATTAAGCCGATCGGATCCCTAACACCCCTAGGTATATCGCACTTCAATCGAAATGCCTACTGGGGCTACCCTTATTCTCTAGTGTACGACATGGAAGTGGTCCTACCCATTAAGATAGAAATACCTTCTCAACGTATCATGCTTAAAAAAAAGGTTAAGAAAGAAGAATGGCATCAAAGATGCTTTGACACACTATCACTCTTAGATGAAAGAGACTGAAGCCTCTATACCAATACAAGGGTATTATCGCCGTAACACAATCATTCAATCGAAAAATGAAGGACCGCGGTATCCAGGAAAGAGACCTTTCCTTGAAAGAGCTCGTAGAACCCGACTAGGACCTCATAGGAAAATTTCGACCGAATTGGAGCGTCCCCTACATTATGAAAAAAGACACTATCGGGTGGTGCCGCTAAACTCATGGACCTCGATGGAGAAAAGATAGCACGTCTAGTCAACCTGGATCGTCTCAGCGCGCTACGACTCTTCTCACCCCCTTCTAAAAAGAAAAATCTTCATTTCCCCTACCTAGAACTACGTGGGAACTAATCCAATAAAAAACATTCCTTTTCAAAATGAAACTCGTGAAAATTTTCAAAACTCCTAGAGGTACGTAGGTAGCCTATACGCCATACATGGGCATGGTCCCCATCTTTTTCATAAAATGCTATTCTTTTCAAACCCCCGAGAATGGATATCCATCTTATCGTTTACATGAACAAAAGGATTATGTATGCCTTAGTAATTGGTATGGATAATTCAATTGCAGACTTCATCAAGAGCTATAACAATGTATGATCAAAATCATTTTTATTTCTAATGAAGGCATGCATCTGTGTTACATGAAGTATCAATGAAGGGAGCTAAACAGACCATCCCCTTCTAATGACTAAGCAATCTTTAAACAAACCTAATCTTTACTATCTTTACAAAAATTATTCAAAAACCCAAAAAACCCAAAACACTAACACACCAAAATTACCCAAGCTTCATTAAATATCACCCAAGCTTCACAAGTATTGCCTTCAACTACCCGACGACCCCGCTTCGTCATCATTCTCGACCCTCGAAGGTTCCCAAGTCTCCCTCTCCTTGTTAACACTTCGTATGTGCTCCATTAAGCGGTACGCCCTGTTAAGCCTAGAAAAGACCATAACACCTTCCTTCGTGGTGTCTAAGGATACAAGCCACCTTTAACTAGTCTCTTCCTCTATGATTTTCTCCACCACCCGCTTCCATAAGCACTTCATGTAGTCCACAAACACATTCCAGGCCCTTCCTACAGATTGTGATAGATGGGTAGACGACTGAAGCTATTGCCACAGGGAACCCAACATCATTCGTGATGATTTAGTCAGGTCATCCACCGGGAAGAAGTTCATTATGTGAGGAGGCATAATTTTTTCCCATCCGATTTGGCATAGAAGTCACCAGGGGAAATAAAATGAAGTCTAACGAAGGCCAACCAATCGCACATATCGGTACTCTCCTAGATATAAGATAGGGTACAGGTCTCCCCACCATGGAACCAACCAACAAAGACATCGGGATCCGTGATCCACAAACAATTTGACCCAATTCTCCACTGAAGGGAAGAAAATGAAGAAAGACTAGACAAAGAAATTCGGCACACCTACCAAGGGATACTCAAGATGGGTCGCCAAACAAAGCATATCTATAAGCCACACGAACAACATTACTAGGCTCCCATTTAAAAAGTCAAAACGACCCTATTTCCAACCATTAAGATCACTCAGGGTCTCCTCTAGCACCACCGATGCAAGATTATGGTAGTAACACATCCATACCGCTATTGCATAGCAGGATATGCTCATCAGCAACAAACTCAAATAAATCAAAACCATTCTCATTTCCCAATGCGATGGGCACCATAGACCGTCACTCCAGGTCGGCCAAATCATTAACAACCAACCACTTGTTATTGTACATCTCTCTTGAAGAACTATCCATTAAAAGTATTGAAGAAAAAAGGACTTAGGAATGATTTTTAAACGGAGAAAGAAGAATATGCAAACACTTGAAGGTGTGAAAAATGGGGAGGGATTCCTCTTTTTATAGAAGATTAAAGGGTCTGCTGATCGGCAGCTCCCATCCCATACCAATGGGCAGCCACCCTTTCATCTTCACAAGAAAGCTCGGGAGTCCGTAACATTGCCTATTGGCACCCCTCAAGCCATCCTAGCGTAAGTCCCTTCTAAATTTTGTACAACATATTCCATAAAATTGCATAAATTGCTCGAAAAATTCCTAAAAATTCGAAGAAAAGTATGGGACCTTATTTTCCTCAAGAAAATAATTTTTGGAGCACTAAACCCCTTACAAACTCTCAAAATTCCCAGCACGATTAATCTTACACTTTTACCCTCAGCATACTCCATAATAGAACCAATGATGTGCCTGTATCCAAGTCTACTACAAATCCAAAACTAAACATCCCCCAAAGGAGTTTTGAGATAACACAATCCCCTGCGAATACACAAGTGCGCTTGCACCCCCAGAATAATCTAAATTTTCCCAGGAGAGCCATTCCTCGAACTATAACATAAGGTTCTCAGAATTGACCTCGACCCTCAGAACTGGTCATCACAACTTAATGTCTTTCGAATTAACCTTGGTTCTCAAAAGCGGTCGTTGCAACATAAGGTCTTGAGAATTAACCCCGGCCGGAAGAATTGGTCACCCCTAATTTTAGGTCCTTAGAATTGACCCCGACCATTAAAATTAGTCTCCCCAACTTTAGGTCCTCAAAATTGATCTCGACCCTCAGAATTGATCGTCACAACTTTAGGTCCTCATAATTGACCTCGACCCTCAGAATTGGCCTTCACAACTCAAGGTCCTCAGAATTGACCTCAACCCTCAGAATTGGTCTTCCCAACTTAAGGTACTCATAAATGACATCCACCCACATAATTGGTCATCACAACTTTAGGTCCTATGAATTGACCTCATCCCTCAAAATTGGTCGTCATAACTTTAGGTCATCAGAATTGACCATGACCCTCAGAATTGGTCGTTACAATATAAGGTCCTCAGAATTAAATTCAATGCTCAGAGATGGTCGTTACAACTTAAAGTCCTCAGAATTGACCTAGGCCCTCAGATTTGGTCGCCCCAACCTTAAGTCCTCGGAATTTACCTCAGCCCTCAGAATTGTTCATCCCTAGCATAACTTTTGAAGTGAACTCGACCCGGTGAATTGGTCTTCTTAGCCCCTTAGAACCAATCCTAAGACATCCTCAGCTTGTTAAGTTGATCATCCTGATCTCCTTAAGTCCTTATAACTGACCTCAACATGCTAAATCGGCCATCTTCATCTCCCTAGGTCCTCAGTACTAACCTCGACCTTTCGAATCGGTCAACTTCATACTCTAGGTCCATAAAATTGACCTAAAATCCTATTTTTCAATGTTAATGTGGAATCTATCATTTGATGTCCTTCACTTATTCCAAGCTCACCTATCGAGGGGCCCTCTATATAAAACACATCCTAGGTACACCCTCACAACCTACTTAGGTCCTTAGCACTCACTTGTTCAACACAAACCCTAGGACATACTCTGAGTACTGATCTAGAGGTCATCGGGCTCTTTCGGGCTCTTTCGGGCCCCATTTTAATCTAGTCAACTTTCTCTTTTGAGAAGAAGCTCAATGAATCTTTGAATGGCTTTAAATACCATTCCCAATAGTCCAATACCTTGCGTGAATCAACCTTACATTTCGTATGAAAAGTCTGTTTCACTATTATAGAAGCCATCGGGCACTCTTAGGCCCCATTTGACTCCGATTAACTTTCTAATTTAAGTGAAAGCTCAATGAATATTCTAAGGGCTCTGAATCCCTTTTCCAATGGTCCACCCCGTGCACGAATCAACCTTATGGTTTGGACGAACGGTACCTTTCACTATCAAAAATCGATTTGGAGGCCATCGGGTTCTCTTGGCCTTGTTTGACTCTGATGAACTTTTATGCCTGATCGAAAGCTTAATGAATTATCAAAAGGATCTAAAACCCATTATCAATGGTCCACCCCGTGAATGAATCGGCCTTACAATTTAGACGAATGATCTATTTCATTATCGAAAACTGATCTTGAGGCCACCGAGCATCGTGGGCCTCATTTGATCTTAGTCAGACCTCCAAATTTAATAAAGCTCATGAATATTCAAAGGGCTCTGAATATTATTTTTGAAGGTCTTCCCCATGAACGAATCCACCTTACGGTATGGACGAATGACCCATTTTACTCCAAAGGGTCACTAGGCACACCGAGCCCCGATTGACCTTAGTCAACTCTTTGAACTGAACGAAGTTGAATGAAATATCAAAGGGATATGAATACCCTTCTAACGGTTCATCTCGTGTATGAATAAACCTTATGACTTGAATGAACAATTTGTTTTCCTCGGATTTACGATTGGCATTTTATGACCATTTTAAACCTATCACAGACTGCCGAATGGCACCCTCTGGACCCTGCATATCGGCAATGTGCCTAGGGTTCTATGCCAATAGGTAGGTCTAGTACCCTATAGATCAACATACCCTTCCCCCTATAAATAGAGGCCATGAATTAACTTTGAAAAATACCCCTGAGCATTCCCTTCACCAATTCAGAGAACATTCTCTCGATTTCAGAGTTGCTCCCTTCCTAAAAGCCCCATTTCCGACATTCCTTCCATCCTTTTCATACTTTATTTAGTAAATCCCCCTCCCCCTATGTCCTCATACAATCTTCACCTCATTGCAAGATTAGTGTATCTATACTCAAGATCAACTTTAAGTATTCATAAGCAGGTCCAATTCTCCATCCTTGTCTCTAAATTCTCTTATTTGGGCATTAGTTATTTTATTTCTAATTTAGCGCTTTTTTTCATTACATCACATACATTAATCTCAAACCTTTATTATTAGTATTTGCACATACTCTGTTTTCATAAAAAAGAAATCCAAAAATTAGAAAAAGAGGGTTTATCTATAACTTCCAAAAGAGGAATTCTCATTACCCATTCTCACACTTAAAGCACGTTTATCTCTACACACACATAAAATAAATCCCCCGTTTGGATTTATAAATTAAACCCCACCCTATGTTTTCTTCGAACTAAATGGACTTTGATGCCCCTTGGGCTATGTAGGTGTCTTGGGTAAATCCTAGTTTTGAGTCTTCCCTTATGCACATTTGTAATAATGTTTTCGTATTATATATTCTTAATGAATGTAATATTCTTGCGTTCTTATGTCTTATCCGATCTATACATTCGTTATTCTGTAAAGACTTGTGATTCGGAAAACACGTACATTATATTTTGAATTATTATTTTTTGAAAACACTCCTAAGGATGAATTCACTCTGTCCTTTTCTATTATATGAGTTGAACGATTCCATTCTCCATTTATATTATGCACATAAGCACACACTTCACGGAGTCTAACATGAGAAGATTAACACATGCCCATGAGAGACCGAATAGGCGGGATGGGTTTCTCACACCTTCCCATTCCGTAACTTAGTCCCTGGACCTTTGAACTAATTATTTTCACAAGCATCAATTTTGTCCTTGATGTTGTTCTCTCAAGGCAACAACATTTATTTTGCATATTTTATGCAAAAGACATGTCGTAAGAGGGTGAAAACCTAACCCAGCTCCTAAACAGCCCCGTAAAAGGCACAAACTCCTCGCACGGGATCAATGTAACTCATAGGAACATATCCCATAGTCACGTGACTCCCGTCTTGGGAATCGGATGATAATTTGAAAATATATAGACTTTGGCTTAAACACAAGATGTTGAGGGGGAAAACGCATACCAACCTCCAAACGTCCCCGTAAGAGGTTCGAACACCTCGAACGATGCCAATGTAACTCGTAGGAACTGACCATATAGTCACGAAACTATCAATTTAAGAATATGACAATAATTTAAAAATATCTAGATTAGACTTAAAAAAATACCGTTAGAGGGTGAAAACCCAAACCAACCCCTAAATGGCCCCGTAAGAGGCACAAACACCATGCACGGGATCTATGTAACTCGTAGGAACTAACCCCGTAGTTATGTGACTCCCGATTTGGGAATACGATGATAATTTGAAAATATAGTCTTTGGCTTAAAAACATGCGGTTAGAGGGTGGAAACCTAAACCAACCTCCAAACGTCTCCGTAAGAGGCATGAACACCTCGCACATCATCAATATAACTCGTAAGAACTGAATACACAGTCACGGGATGCCTAATTTGAGAATATGATAATAATTTAAAAAAATTTAGACTTTAGCTTAAAAACATGCCGTTAGAGGGTAAAACCCCCAAACCACCCCCCAAACGGTCCTGTAAGAGGCACGAACACCTCGCATGGGGCCATTGTAACTTATGGGAACTAATCGCGTAGTCACGGGTCTCTCAACTTGAGAATTTGATGATAATTTGAAAATATTTAGATTTTGACTTGAAAACATGTCGTTATAGGGTTAAAACTCAAAACCACCCAAAAAAGGGTCCCGTAAGAGGCACGGCCACCTCGCACGGGACCAGTGTAACTCATAGGAACTGACCACATAGTCTTGGGACTCCCGACTTGAGAATATGATGATAATTTGAAAATAACTAGACTAGGCTTAAAAACATGCCGTTAAAGGGTGAAAATCCAAACCATCCCCCAAACAACCCTATAAGAGGCATGAATACCTCTCACGGGACCAATGTAACTCGTAGGAACTAAACGCATTGTCACGGGATTACTGATTTGAGAATATGATGATAATTTGAAAATATTGATACTTTGGCTTAAAACATGTTGTTAGAGGGTGAAAACCCAAAACCACCCCCAAACGGCCCTGTAAGAGGCACGAAAACCTCGTAGGAACTAATCGCGTAGTCACGGGACTCCCGATTTAAGAATATGATGAAAATTTAAAAATATTTAGACTTTATCTTAAAAACACGTCGTTAGAGGGTGAAGACCCAAAATCACGCCCCAAACGGCCCTGTAAGAGGCACAAACACCTCATTCGGGACAATGTAACTCGTAGGAATTGGCTGCGTAGTCAAGGGATTCCCAGTTTCAGAATATAACGCTAATTTTAAAATATCTAGATTAAGATTGAAAACAAGTCGTTAAAGGGTGAGAATCCAAAATTAGCTCCTAAACGACATGAACAACTCACACGGACCAGTGTAACTCGCAGGAACTGACCGTATAGTCGCGAGATTCTCGATTTAAGAATATGACGATAATTTGAAAATATTTAGACTTTAGTCTAAAAACATGCCTTCAGAGGGTGAAAACCCCAAACCACCTTCAAACGGCCCCACAAGAGGCGTGAACAGCTCGTACGGGACTAATGTAACTCGTAGGCACTTACCGCCTAGTAACGGACTCCCGGTTTGAGAATATAATGATAATTTGAAAATATATTTACTTTCTCTTAAAAACATGTCATTAGAGGGTGAAAATCCAAAAAAGTCCTCGAACAATCCCGTAAGAGGCACTAACACCTTGCACGGGACCAATGTAACTCGTAGGAACTGATCACATAGTCACAAGACTTTCGATTTTAGAATATGATGATAATTATAACTCGTATATGAAAATTTTCAACTTGAATACGACTTTTTAAAATTACTTGGTTACTGATATCATCCCTTTTTTGTATACTATTTTTTGTAATGTAACATTTTATTGTTAGCTTTTATCCACATAGAACACGCGAGAAGCCAAATGGTTTACCACAAGGGGATTATTTATTTAATGTCGTTAATATTCAGGATTATTTTTTATATGTTATGGCCATGCGGCTTTTGTAATTTTATTGTTAACTTTTATGGTCGTACGGGCTTTTGTAATTTATTATTATATTTTATGGCCTTGTGGGCTTTACATTACGCATGTTTTGTATTAGTAGGTTTTAGAATGTCTAGAAAACAGAGAAAATTCAGCCCTATTTTTTTGGTCTCTAAACTATTAAGACTTCTAATATTTTGAAATTTGTATGTACATTAGTTTATCAACAACGAGCAAGATTCACAATATGTAAATTTTCTTGATTTTTTTTACAAATAATAAATATTTTTCCTACCAGATTTGGAATTTGCTAATTTTCCTAATTTATTTTCAAATAATATTTTTTTATTAATTGAACAATCTGGCACGATTTAAAACTGTGCCAAAAGCATGCCAGAAAATGAAAATCCGGCACGGTTTAAAATCTTGTCAAAAACGCGTCAGATTCAATATTTGGCACAGTTTAAAAGCGTGGAAAAATCGTGCCAGATTCAATATCTGGCACAATTTTAAAGTGTTCCCGAAGCGTGCCAGACTAGGTACTCTGGCACGGTTTTAAACTACCAGATTTTTATTTTTGGTGTAGTGTATGTGGAATGATATCCGTTAAAGATCTGTTGGGGGAAATCAATATGATGGCCATTTAGCCTGAGGTAGATAAAGCCATAGGGTTCTTATTCTTTCCTGCCTCAGTGAACCACATGATCAGATCTGGGATACACTATAATGATCCGATTCATGCAACCAAAGAAGATAAAGGAAAAGGAGTTGCGAAAGAACTTCTCATGCCAAAAATGACCATTGAAGAGCGCAAAGTCCTTAATAAACTCAAGAAGACCCAAGCCAATATCACCATATGGGCCTTTTCATGTCATCTTAGTTGCACCAAAATGCCTTTATAAAACACTTCATTGGACCCACAGTACATCTTCCACTACTACCAAAGAAGATGTAAATATGGTTGGGTCCCTTAACCTCTTCAATACTCCTTTCCTTTTCCAAAGAAGAGACGCCGAAGTTCAGCCCTGATCGTAATTATGCCCTCAATATCTCCATTGAATTCTTGGGCAAGACAATCCCACTTCACTTATTGACAAAGAATTTTCTCTCAATGTCTGTCCGCTCAGAACCTTCAACTTTTTGGGACTGAAAGTCACTGATCTCACTCTTACATTTTTCGCTATGTGTGCTTATGATAATACCTGATGAGAAGTAATGGGGTCCATAAAACTCACACTGTGGACTGGCTTATCAATCCTATCACCGAGTTCCAACTCATCGACAAACCTGGATGATTAAATTTTCTCATTGGTCATCCATGGCTTCACAACATCCGAGGAGTATCTTATTCCCTTCATCAGATGTTGAAGTTCTTTGCCAAAGGTCAGGTTATGACCATTTTGGGGAATGACGACAGTATAAATAATGTTAGCACTAGTAATCACGTATTGAAAATCTAGCATGGGACTAATGCCGTGCTCTATTTTTGTTTTAGAATTGATCCACTTCCCCTCCTAGCAAGAGATATCTTTAAAAATTGAGTCTGTTCGAAACACAAACCTCATGGAAACATCAATCTGATTCAGATGTTTAAGAACATGCACTCCATGCCCAGAATGGGGCTAGGGTGACGTCAAAAAGGAATTCTTGAGCCCATAGTCCTAAAGGAAGCCTTTCCCCCATGTAGCCTAAGTTAACAACCTTCAACGGATGAACTCAAAGCGCTCCATTGATCGATATTGAAGAGAATCTTGAAGTTAAAAAGACTATTTCAAGGGACTATTTGAATGGAAAATTTATCAAAGAGAGTGAAAACTTCACCTTCTGTGGCTTCCCTGAACCGTGGTACGACCACATTGACAAAAGGTTGAAACTGACACTGGAAATCTTCTTTCAAGACAGTAACTCTTGGGATGAATACTACAAACATGAAGTAAAATCTCTTACTGAGAAAGCCATGATAATTCCCAAGGAATCTGAGGAAAGTTATTTTAAAGACTTATTTGACCTACACACACTGGTGTTGAGTCTTTGTACGATCCGCTTAGATGCCGCATCGTCTGACCCTTCCCCTCAAATTAAAGTTGCTGACATGCCTCTCCTTATTTGGAATTTTGTACCAATCCAACCAACTCAGATTCAACCTAACCTTGATGGTCACCCTATTCAAGTTACTTCACTTGTTTTTGCTTTTCCTTTTTCCGATATCAATGTAACCGAGACCTCTTTTGACGAGGTTATCAATGCTCTTTTTCTCAAAAATGAAATAAATGAGGATTTTGAGTATATTACTATGCCTTACATTAATTTTCTTGATTCTAATAAAACCTTTTATGATGATGATTTTGCAAATGAGAAATTCTTTACTGATCTTAATAAGGAGAATAACATATAACACACCGCATTTAAATTAATGACGACGAGACTATTATTATTAATCTAGATTCTTATAACCATCAACGTGAGAATGAGACAAGGTCCACCTTTAACGAGCATGAGCGTGCTCAATTTGAAGAACTAATGAAATAATTCATGGATGTCTTCACATGGTCCTATGATTACATGCCCAACATTGACTTAGAAATATTTCAACATGCGATCTCGACACTCACATAATGCAAGTCAATCAGATATAGGTTAAGGAAACTCCATACCAAATGGTCACACAAATTCAAAGAGAAAGTGGTCAATCAGTTGAACGTGGGTTTCATTCATGTGGTTGAATATCCAACATGTCTCACCAATAGCGTCCCCGTGCATAAATCAGGAGGAAAAGTTCATATGTGCGTCGACTGCCAACATTTGAATAAAACATACCTAAAAGAGGATTACCCATTGCCCAAGATTGACACGATTGTGGACAACACTGCTAGTCATGCCCTCAAGTATCTTATCGATGGATTCGTCGGATATAACCAGATCAAGATGTACCCTAACCACTAGGAGAAATCCGCCTTCATCACCCCATGGGAAACTTTCTACTATATTTTCATGCCATTCGGACTCAAGAATGTCGGGGCTACCTACCAAAGGGCTTCCACAAGCATCCTGCATGACCTTATTCGTAAGGAGGTCAAAGTCTATGTGGATGACATAATCATTAAGTTTAAGAATTGGGAGGGTCATATTCCCACCCTCCGAAAGTTCTTTGAATGACAATGAAAATATCAGATGCGGCTAAATCCAAATAAATGTGTTTTCAGTGTTACAAAAGGAAAACTCGTGGAATTCATGGTCAGTGAGAAGGAATCGAAGCAAACCCTGCCAAGATGAAAGCCATAATTGAGATGCCACCACCACGGACAGAGAACATAGTCCAAGGATTCCAGGATAAATTGTAATACATCAGTTGTTTAATCAGCCAACTAACCTCCATCTGTGAACCCATTTTCAAACTCCCCCAAAAGGATTCAACTAGAGTATGGAATGAGGCCTGCCAAGAAAACCTTTGATCGAATCAAGCGATACCTCACCCGACCTTCGGTGCTCATGCCTTCGCAACCAGGTCTACCACTTTTTTTTATACTTAAGCCTAATGGATATTGCTGTAGGGGATTTGCTATCTCAATACATTGAAGAATGCCACAAGAAAATAGACATCTATTATACCAGTTGGAAATCGGCCGAATACGAATTCAACTACACTACTTTGGAGAAAGCATGTGTCGCCCTGTTTTGGGTCATGCATAAGGTACGACACTATATGATAAATTTTCTTATATGACTATTATCCCGAATGGATCCTAGAAAATACCTGCTAGAAAAGCCCGCTCTGTCAAGCCGAATGGTCCATTGGTTGATGCTATTTGAGAAATTCAATATTATGTACGTCACATAAAAATCTATGAAAGAGAGATAAATCTTCGACTACCTTATTGATTACCCCATTAAAGGGACCGATGTGTGGACCACTGAATTCTCGGATTAATATATTCTCTGCACCTCTCGAAGGGTCCTTAAATGGAAAATGCTCTTTTATGGAGAGGCCAACAAGAAATGATACAACATTAGGATACTACTAATTGCCTTTGATGACTATCACACCCCTATTTCCATCGAAGTAGACTTCCCTAGCACCAACAATATAAATGAGTATGAGGCATGTACTGTAGGCCTCAAGATTGCTCTTAAGAAAAGAATTCGACACTTAGACATCAATGGAGACTCTGCCCTCATCATCGGCCAAATACTTAGGAAATGGAAAGTCAAAGATGAAAAGCTCTTACCTTACCATGCCCACCTAGAAGAGCTGGTCTCCCATTTCAAAGATGTAACTTTCCACTACCTGCATCGTACAGAGAATAGTCTAGCTGACACCCTTGCTACCCTTGTCTCCATGGTCGACATGCTTGAGGGAATAACAATGCCTCATTTCTTGGTTCAAATATATGGTATGCCCACCCACTGCTACCACATTGGACTCGTCACTGATGAAAATTCTTATATGGGTTGGTTTGGTATTATGACATTTGGTACCTCCTTAAACATGTAGGTATCCCTAAGATGTAGATAAGAAAAACTGTGCGACCCTTCGCAAATTGGTTGCCCAATATATCATCTGTAATAAAGAATTTTTCCAGAGAAACTTCGATATAACCCATTTGCACTGTATAAAAGGGGCTGATGTTAAAGAAATAATAAAGAAGATTCACTGTGGGTAAAGCGAGCCCCACATGAACGGTCATATGCTTACTAAGAAGATCATCCATCAAGGATACTACTGGACCACTATGGTTCAAGATTTCACAACCTATGTTTGAAGATGCCTCAAGTGCCAACAATTTGCCAATCTCCAACACTTACCTCCTCGAGAACTATACAATATGACCTCTCCCTGGACTTTCTCCACCTAAGGAACTGACATCGTAAGGAAGTTTAACTCCTAAAACTTCAAATGGTTATGAATTAATTATGGTCGCCATTGATTACTTCACCAAATGGGTCGAAGTCGAGTCATACTCATGCTAAATGCCAAGAAAATGGCCAAGTTCATTAGAAAGAACATACTTTGTCGATACAGAGTTCCCTATGAGTTAGTATCAGATAATGGACTCCACTTAAAATCCGAGGTTACATAACTTGTTGATGAGTATGGGATTTAGGGACAAAAATCTTCTCGTACCGACCTAAACAATTGTTGTTATCGAATACGCCAACAAAAGCCTCAAAACCATGATCAGAAAAATGATTGAGAGTTATAGAAATTAGGTCGATCAGATCCCTTACACCCCTGGGTCTATCGTACTTCAATCAGAATGCCTATTAGGGCTACCCTTATTCTCTAGTGTACGGCATGGAAGTGGTCCTACCTGTTGAGCTAGAAATACCTTCTCAATGCGTCTTGCTCGAAAAAAAAAGTTAGCAAAAGAAGAATGGCATCAGAGCTGCTTTGACAAACTATCACTCTTAGATGAAAAGAGACTCAATGCTCTATACCAATACAAGGGTATTATCACTGCAACGCGATCATTCAATCGAAAAATCAAGGACCGCGATATCCAGGAAAGAGACCTTGCCATCAAAGAGCTCGTAGAACCCGACTGGGACCTCATAGGAAAATTCAAACCGAATTGGAGCGACCCCTATATTATGAAAAGAACTCTATTAGGCGGCGTCGTTAAACTAACAGACCTCGATGGAGAAGATATGTCGTGTCTAGTCAACCTGGACCGTCTCAAGAAATTTTACCATGAGTTTGAAATCTTAGCTTGCTATGACTCTTACCCCCTTCTAAAAAGAAAAATCTTCATTTCCCCTACCCAGAACTACATGGGACCTAATCCTCTAAAAAAATATTTCTTTTCAAAATGAAACTTGTGAAAATTTTCAAACCCTCCAGAGGTACGTAGGTAGCCTATACACCATACATAGGCATGGTCCCCTTCTTTCTGATAAAATTCTACTCTTTTTTAACCCTTGAGAATGGTTGTCCATCTTATTATTTACATGAAAAAAATAATTATGTATGCCTTAGTGATTGGTATGGATAATTAAAATGAAAACTTCATCAAGAGGTATAACAAAGTATCATCAAAATCATTTTTATTTCTAATAAAGGCATGCATCTCTGTTACATGAAGTATCAATGAAGCGAGCTAAATATACCATCCCCTTATAATTACTAAGCAATCCTTAAACAAACCTAATCTTTACTATCTTTACAAAAAATATTCCAAACAACAAAAAACACAAAATACTAACCCACCAAAATTACACTAGCTTCATTAAATATCACCCAAGCTTCACAAGTATTGCCTTCAACTACCTGATGACCCCTCTTCGTCATCATTCTCGACCCACGAAGGTTCCCAAGTCTCCCTCTCCTGGTTAACACTCCGTATGTGCTCCATTGAGCGGTACGCCCTGTTAAGCCTAGAAAAGACCACAACACCTTCCTTCATTGTGTCTAAGGCTACAAGCCACCTTTAACTAGTCTCTTCCTCCATGATTTTCTCCACTACCCGCTTCCATAACCACTTCATATAGTCCACAGACACATGACAGTCCATTCTTATAGATTGTGATAGATGGGTAGATGACTGACGGTATTTCCAAAAGGAATCAAACATCATTTGTAATGATTCAGTCATGTCCTCCACCGGGAAGACGTTCATTATGTGAGGAGGCACAATGTTTTCCTATTCAAATTGTCACAAAGGCCACCAGGGGAAATAAAAGGAAGTTTAACTAAGGCCAACCAACTGCAGATATAGATACTTTCCTAGATGGAAGATAGGCTACAGGTCTCCCCACCATGGCACCGACCAACGAAGACACCGGGCTCCGTGATCCACAAACTAATTAGCCCAATTCTCTATTGAAGGGCGAAAAATGAAGAAAGACTGGACAAAGAAATTCGGCACACCCACTAAGGGATACTCAAGATGGGTAGCTAAACAACACATCTCTATAAGACACACGAACAACATTACGAGGCTCCCCTTTAAAAATTCAAAACGACCCTCTTTCCAACAATTAAGACCACTCAGGGTCTCGTCTAGCACCACCGACGCAAGATTATGGCTGTAAGATATCCATGTCGCTATCGCAGCTACTTGGGGATCAGTCATCAAGTCACCTATCACCAATAAAAGCCTCGTAGTATAGCCTAAAGTAATAGCTACGACAAATCCATCATCCTCAAATCCCCTCAGGGGTACTGAATACATAACCTTCTGAAGAGAAATAGTCCCTCTAGTAAACCATAGTCGAGCTATTGATGAAGAAATATGGAGCAACACAACCAAAATTACTTGGGGAGAACAAGAAAAATCGATCATAGACGCCGTAACACTGTGGTTGACCACCAATATTGCTTAGAATTCCTTGTAGGTAGGACAGGCCTCGTCCATGCCAAAATAGAAGACATGGTCCTCGAGGTACTAGAATTGTACCGCCGTTACTAGGAAATTCCAGTTTATGGCTCTATTACGTCATAGAGAAACCCGACGCTGATTAAAAGTATCATAGTTAACACTGTAAAAGCTCATTCCCCCCATACCTTTGAGATAAGAGGATAATTCTTCATACATGGAAAGAGCCATTTGGGGAATAGGAAATGAGAAGCAAGAAGAGAAATTTTGGTATTAGTGAAGGCAACACACCCCATACCCATCCTTTTATATCCAAAATCCTTGGCAAAAAACAAAAACTCTGAAAACCCGATTAATTATTAGCCATACAGAAGTACAATAATGTACAGAAAAGTGAAATCAAAAGCTAGGGGTGATTTGACTTGACCCCCATGCTGAAGGCAGGTCAAGGGGTATGCCGATTGACACCCCTCTTTTTCCAAAAAATAATTCTTTATTTTGAAAATCTTCCCTCGGGTCATTCTTTTAAAATTGCTCCTTTTATTTAAGAAATATTTTCCTCAAAAAACTATTTTCAACCTCAAAATAAATTCATACTCAAAAATATTTTTCCAGAGTTAATTGCTAAACATTTTTCCTTTCATTACATTCCCATACTTATCTCTATCCTTTCGTAAAATAAATAATCTCAGAAAATTAAAAGTGCACATAGGATAAGTCACTAAATCAAGGAAAATACGAAAAAGAAAATGCACATTTTTCATATATATTCTGGCTTCACATGATTACATTTTCTAGATAAAGAAAAACCAAAAAATACAAACAGGACACGAACCCTCAACCTTCCCCTGAAACCCTCAACCTCCGTCGCGAACATGCTTTATTTGGCGACGAGCGATGGATACTCCACTCCCAGAACCAGAACCCTTATATGAGGTGGTAGGCGACACAAAGTAGGAAGGAGCCAACTTCTTGATATACTCAGATATGGGGGCCATCCATTCCTTGATATCCCGCAACCAGTTGGTCGGAACTAGAACATATTGCGATCAAAAGAAGCAATGACAAGAGATAAATTAGTTAGTAAAGAGAAAAGAAAAAATCAATGGAAATAGAGAAGAGAAAAAAAAGAACATACCTCCGGAGGGAGGGCCTCATCCGTAAGCCCCGTCAAGTCTGACACTGACGCATGAGGAAGGTGCGACATGCTTAGTGACTCCCCACTACTCAGTCAAAAATTATAGGAAGGGGGAGTAACCTGAATGATTGGAACCTCCTCTGTCGCCGTCGATGTGCCACCACCCGTGCTATGGGTCAATCCCACCGATGCACTTGTACCCCTACCTGAAGTCGTGGTGGGTGGAGTCATGTTATCCACATTATAAATATAAGAGGGTATCAACCATCTTGTCACAAGGTCTAGATAATCATAGCTCGCCAACGTATCTGTGTAATACATATTGGGCTTGCCTATCACCACTGTTGCCCTGGAATCGTATGAAAATTCCCTTACCCGCGTCATATTCATAGGCGGAGTCAACGATAGGACCACCACCTCTTCCTCCATAATCTGCCTCATAACCTTATCTCCTAAGTACCAGATGTACCCAAACTTATACGCAATCAACCGCCACATCTGCGCATGCATGTTGGTCACCTCAGTATCCCATGGAGTCACCCACTAGGAGTAGAAGGTCACCTGCAATACTCAACAGAGAATCAATAACTACTCAAGAAATAAATATGCCAAGAAGAATTGAGAAAATACGAAAGATAACATGGTTGCTCGTGAGGGCATTTAGAACCCGCTGCGCATTCGCCAAAGATAAGAACTGATTCGACTTTCGGTTGGACTTCTGCCACTGGAAAATCTAAAAAAAGTTCCCCAAATCCTCATCATTTAAGGCCATCAACCCCACATTGTGCCCAATCTTCTCATAGATTCATGTCTGTAAAAGACAAGAATCAAAGAAAAGAACAAAATAAGAATGCAAGGAAACACGTAAAAGGAAAATAAATAAAAATAAATTACCTCCAGAAGGTACGTGGCTCCCGTAAATGTTTTTCAGCAGTACCGGATGAAAGAATCTAAAGACTAATAAAAGGACGCTAAAGTAAGGCTCCCTAGTCATATAGATGGACGTCATAAATCATCCTCACATATGATAAAAACTATAGATGTATGACGTTGCCAATCTTCACCACCAAGAAACCACCAAGTAGAAGCAAAATAATTAGACGGTCAATCCGTCTCACCTGCTGCTTGTGATTCACATTCACCCTCCTCCTAAAAAGTGTCTCCCTTAAAACACATATCTGGATAGAATTCCCCGACACGATTCTACCCATGTCTCCCAATGCCGCCTGCACCACCTCCGATGTCACCCTTAATATGCGATCAACCAACTATCTAGAACCCTAGACCTAATAGTTGCTAGACATACATCTCCCCAAACCCATGATGGAATGTGCGGGAAGTATCCCACCACCTCTCCCCATAGAGCACATAACATCAGAATGGAACATTCTATCTCATCCAAAGCCTGTTCAAACAGGCCAAATCCGGGGTATGATACCGTTAAGAGCACAACAGAAGGGAGATTCTTCTAAACCTCCTTCAACCCAATCATCCCCCGAGATTGAATGATCAAAGAATCTATATAAGTCTTCAAGAAAATAGAAGAAAAATCATCCATTAATCGCAAGAAACAAAGAGAAAAATAAATCGAAATACCAAAACTCACCATACTTACATGGCCACTAGGATTCTTCACCCTAGATGAATGATGATATGTGGGCTCACATAGAAGGATATGCTTATTATCTATAAAATTAAACAAATAAAAAGCATTCTCATTGCCTAATGCGAGGGGCACCATATATTGCCACTCCAGGTCGACCCAATCATCAACATCCAGCCACTTGTCATTGTACATCTCTCCTGAAGAACTATCCATTTAAAGTCTTGAAGAAAAAAGGACTTAGGACCTATTTTTAAGGAGAGAAAGAAGAAGATTCAAACACTTGAAGGTAGGAAAAACGGGGAGGGATTCCTCTTTTTATAGAAGATTAAAGGGTTTTCTGATCAACAACTCCCAGCCCATACCGATTGGAAGCCACCCTTTCCTCTTCCAAAGGAAGCCCGCGAGTCCGTTCCATTGCCGATTGGCACCCCCTTAAGCCTGCCTATCAGAAGTCCCTTCCAAATTTTGTACTAGAAATTCCAGAAAATTATATAAATTGCCTGAACAATTCAAAAAAATTCAAAAAAAAATGTGGAACATTATTTACCTCAAGAAAATATTTTTTGGTGAACTTAACCCCTTACAAACTCTCAAAATGCCCAGGATAATTAATCTTACACTTTTATCCTCAGCATACTCCACAATAGAACCAATGATGTGCCCGCATCCAAGTCTACTACAATTCCAAAACTAAACATCCCCCAAAGGAGTTTCAAGACAACACAATCCCCAGCGAATACAAAAGTGCACTTGCACCCCCAGAATAATCTAAATTTTTTGAGGAGAGCCATTCCTCGCACTACAACATAAGTTCCTCAGAATTGACATTGACCCTCAAAATTGGTCATCACAACTTAATGTCTTCAAAATTAATCTTGTCCCTCAGAAGCGGTCATCCCAACTTAAGGTTCTGAGAATTAACCCCGACCGTAAAATTGGTCACCCCCAATTTCAGGTCCTCAGAATTGACCCGACCATTAAAATTAGTCGCCCCAACTTTAGGTCATCATAATTGACCTCGGCCCTCAGAATTGATTTTCACAACTTTAGGTCCTCATAATTGACCTCGACCATCACAATTTGTCCTCACAACTGAAGGTCCTCAGAATTGACCCCAACCCTAAGAATTGGTCATCCTAACTTAAGGTACTCATAATTGACCTCAACTCTCAGAATTGGTCATCACAACTTTAGGTCCTCTGAATTGACAAATTGGTCGTCACAACTTTAGGTCCTCAAAATTGACCTTGGCCCTCAGAATTGGTCGTTACAATATAAGGTCATCGGAATTGAATTCGACCCACAGAATTGGTTGTTACAACTTAAAGTCCTCGAAATTAACCTCAGCCCTTTGAATTGGTCGTTACAACTTAAAGTTCTTGAAATTTACCCCGACCCACTGAATTGGTATTCTTTTCCCCTTAGAACTAATTTTAACACATCCTCGGTTTGTTAAATCGATCATTGTGACCTCCTTAAGTCCTCATAACTGACCTCGATCCACTAAATCGTTCATCTTCATATCCTTAGGTCCTCAGCACTAACTTTGACCTTCCGAATCGGTCAACCTCATACTCTAGGTCCATAAAATTGACCTAAAATCATCTTTCCCAATGCCAATGTGTGGTCTATCATTCGACGACCAATTTTAAGGGGCACTCTATAGAGACCACATCCTAGGTACACCCTAACAGCCTCCTTAGGTCCCTAGCACTCACTTATTCAAAACAAACCCCAGGCCATACTCTGAGTATCGATTTAGAGGCCATCGGGTGCCCTTGGCCCCCATTTGACTCTAGTCAACTTTCTCGTTTGAGCAAAAGCTCAATGAATGGCTTTAAATACCCTTCCCAATGGTTCAATCCCTTAGATGAATCAACCTTACATTTTAGATGAACAGCCTATTTCAGTATTGAAAAATATTCTAGAAGCCATCGGTCACACTTAGGCCCCATTTGACTCCGATTAACTTTCTTATTTAAGTGGAAGATTAATGAATCTTCTAAGGGATCTGACTCCCTTTTCCAATCGTCCACCCCGTGCATGAATCGTAATTATGGTTTGGACTAACAATACCTTTCACTATCGAAAATTGACGTGGAGGCCACCGGGTGCTCTCGGCCCTATTTGACTCTGATCAACTTTCAAGTCTAATTGGAAGCTCAATAAATCATTGAAGGGCTCTAAAACCCATTCTCAACATTCCAACCCATGCATGAATCAACCTTACAATTCAGATGAATGATCTATTTCATTATCAAAAACTGATCTTGAGGCCACCGGGTGTCCGGGGCCTCATTTGATCCTGGCCATCTCTCTAAATGTAATAAAGATCATGAATATTCAAAGGGCTATGAATATTCTTTCCAACAGTCTTCCCCATACATGAATCGACCTTACGGTATGGACGAATGACCCATTTTACTCCAAAGGGTGCATCCGAGCCCCGTTTGACCTTTGTCAACTCTTCAAACTGAACGAAGTTGAATGAAATCTCAAAGGTATTTCAATACCCATCTAAAGATTCATCTCGTGTATGAATCGGCCTTATAATTCATATGAATGATCTGTTTTCCTCTACAAATTTCCTACTTAGTGACCAACGAGTGCTTTCGAGCCCTTTTTGACCTCGATCAACTCTCGAACCCATGGGTGGATTAATAGATTCTTAAAGGGATCTGAATACCCTTACGAACGGTCTAGACCTTGCCTAATTCGGACTTATGATTCGCATTTTATGACCATTTTTTTTAAAAATTTATCGCAGACTACCGAATGGCACCCTCTAGACCCTGCCTATCGGTAATATGCCTAGGGTTCTATGCCAATAGGCAGGTCTAGGACCCTTCCGATAAGCATACCCTTGGCCTTATAAATATAGGCCATGACCTAACTTTGAAAAATACTCCTGAGCATCCCTCTCACTAATCCAGAGAACATTCTATCGAATTCAAAGTTGTTCCCTTCCTAAAAAGCCCATTTCCCACATTCCTTCCATTCTTTTCATACTTTATTTTGTAACCCCCCCCGGTGTCCTCCTACCATCTTCACCTCATTGCAAGATCAGCGTATCTATACTTAAGATCAACTTCAAGTATTCATAAGGAGGTCCAATTCTCCATCCTTGTCTCTAAATTCTCTTATTTGAGCATTAGTTATTTTATTTCTACTTTAGCGCTTTTTTTCATTACATCACATACATTAATCCCAAACCTTTATTATTAGTATTTTCACATACTCTGTTTTCATAAAAAAAATCCAAAAATAAGAAAAAGAGGGTTTATCTATAACTTCCAAAAGAGGAATTCTCACACACATAAAATAAATCCCCCGTTTGGATTTATGGATTAAACCCCACCCTATGATTTCTTTGAACTACATGGACTTTGATTCCCCTTGGGCTACGTAGGTGTCTTGGGTAAATCCTAGATTTGAGTCCTCCCTTATGCACATTTGTAATATTGTTTTCATATTATATATTCTTAATGGATGTCATATTCTTGCATTCTTGTGTCTTGTCCGATCTATACATTCGTTCTTCTATAAAGACTTGTGATTCGGAAAACACTTACATTATATTTTGAATTATTATTTTTTGAAAACACTCCTAAGTATGAATTCACTCTGTCCTTTTCTATTACATGAGTTGAACGATTCCATTCTTCATCTATATTATGGACATAAGCACACACTTCAGGGAGTCTAACATGAGAAGATTAGCACATTCCTATGAGAGACCGAATAGGCGAGATGGGTTTCTAACACCTTCCCATTCTGTAAATTAGTCCCTGGACCTTTGAACTACTTGGTTTCACAAGCATCAATTTTGTCCTTGATGTTGTTCTCTCTAGGCGATATCATTTATTTTGCCTATTTTATGTAAAATAGGTTGGTGACTTTATCTTTACATATTATCCCACATACAGTTGAGCGCCCCGAGAAAGGGAGTAGTCCTACCCACATGCCAGAAGGAAGCCCTCCCAGTCCCCCTCGGGGTGGCCACAACAACCATTATGGATTTCTCCACACCGTCCAAATTCAAGCCACTTGTGGTCACTCCCAAATATGACGGTAAAACTAACCCAATTATTTATATTGAATAATACTTGGCAACAACGGATATTTATTCAGTTCTAGATGAGATGTGTTGTAGATAATTCTGAAGTATCATCACTAGATCCGAACAGATTTGGTATAATAATCTTCCCCAAGGATAAATCTCTAGCTTATAGAATCTCGCCGAGCTATTCATTAGCAATTTTTTCTTTAGATCCAAAATCGATAAGAGGGCATCTCACTCACTAACCGTCCGTCAGCGACTCGGGGAAACCATATGCGAGTATATGACTCGTTTTAACAATGAAAAGTTAAAAGTGGTAGATTATAAAGAGAAGACCACTGTTACTTCTTTGATGAATGGATTGCTCCCTGAGAAGTTATACTATGCATTGGATAAAGGCCCCCTAAATCCATGACTGAGTTGATGGATAAATCTGAAAAATCATAAATGCCGAGGAAGCTATGACTGCCAAGCAAGCTCCGGGTGCCAAGGTCGACAATCATAAGAATTTTGACAAGAAGGAGCAAAAAGATAAGAAAGTCAAGCAAGGTATCAAGTATGAGGAATACACACCTATCAATATTAGCGTGCATCACATCTTAAAGGAAATCATAGGAAGCAGAGATCTCAAATGGCCCAAAAAACTGAAGTCCCCTCCTAATAGGAGAGACGAGTCTGAATGCTTTGAGTTTCACAAGGACCATGGGCACACGACTGACAACTGTATTACTTTGAAAAATGAGATTAAGAATATGATCTGATGTGGAAAGTTGTCCAAGTTCGTTGACAGGTCAGAAGAATGAGACTCTAGGAGGCGATCAGAAGATGGCAAGACGAGATAATGATTCAAAAGATAACCCAGATCTGCCAAAAAAACCTCGGGAGCCTAAAGTTTAGGTAAAAATTATATCTTTTGATAGTCATTTTATTGCACACTGCACCAAAACATGCTTTTAGTAACGGTATTTTACCGTTACTAAAGATATTAGTAATGGAATTTTTCCAGTAGAAAAAAGGTGCGGGGCACAAAATTAGTAACAAAATTTGACCGTTACCATTAGTAACGGTAAAATTCTATTACTAATTCTGAATTTACTAACAGTATTTTACCGTTACTAATTCTGATTTAGTAACGGACATTTGTATTACTATTTAAACCTTATTAAACATTTTTATAACACTTTTGTCTGATTTTGCAACGGTAAAGGTCCGTTAGTAATATTAATACATATTTAAAAAATACATATTTTTCAAGAGCCAATATCTTGAATTTAAACAAATTCAATTATTCTTACCACACTATTCCAATCATAAGAACATATACAAAAATATTCCACATAAACAAGGGCATTATATTCAACATTTACATTTTAGATAAGCCTCCACTCTTTATTTAGAGAAGAAACATAAGCCAAACAAATGAAACATCGTAATACAATCACCCCGAAAGCTATATTATTTTCATAAATGCATCCAATATAACATCCTAATACAAGTATCCCAAAATGATATGTTTTATATTATAACCAAGCAAATGAAATATATAAAAGAAGTCCGTTGTTGTTGACTATCAACTTCCGTTATGTTATCATCGCCATCAACGCCACAACCCGCAACGCTGGAAACTTCATTAGGATCCAAAAATGACATTCTGTCAAACAAAATAAAAGTATCATATTAGTTATAAAAATCTTAGTTCGCATACACAGTTACTCATTTGAATAGCTAATAGAAATATAATGAATCCACTGACTAATACATATAAAATGAATTAAATAATGCTAAATTGAGAACAGTAACTTACTTGTCCATATTCACTAAATAAGGCTGCATTAGTTTCTCTTCAGTATCACAAATTACTTACCATAAAAAAATCAGCAAACCCATACCCTGTATTAAATTGCACTTATGAAAGAGAAATGGGTGATTAATCCATTATTTGACTTCGCTTTCTAAAATTTAAATCACAAAAATTTTTAATAAACAGGAGTGAAAGCAAATAGTACAGTTAAAAGGATGGAAGTAATGAACCATTCTCCAAACCAAGTCCTCCGAACCCAATGGTTGAGCTGGGTGGGAATATTAGAAATGCCTCGAGTACTGAAATCAAAGAAACAACAAAAAATTGAATTAATTCATGAGTCGTCCTCCAATTTGAAAAAAAAAGATCAAACATAACTAATTGATCATTACAATAAGATCATAGATTCAAATTTCCAATCATTGCTGCTGACAACTACTCTGCCATAACAAAGGTATTTAATGCTTCGAAAATTTTGAGTTTTATTCTGTCTAATTTTTTTTATAACTCAAATTGCTCGAGGTTACATCGGAGGGCATTGGTTGTGGTCTCATTTGCTTGAGCCAAATCTCTCCATATATTATTTCCTTCGTATAGAGACCGAACTTTATATTCCAGAAATCCAATTCAATTTCTAGATTTTTTCAACCTCATATTCTTTTGCCTTCATCATTTTCATTATCGATCCCTCAACCGCTGCTAAGATTCTGCTAAAATTTCTTTTTCTCCATTCCTCGAGCTCTCGTCTCACTTTCACCGCCTGCACAAACATATATAACTATATAAGTAAAAACATCTTCAACAAAAAATTAAAAAGTAAATAAACATGTGTAAGAGATATGTACATGCTTGAAGATGGATCGGTCCATTTCTAATTGCTGCCTTTAGATTTGCAATGACATATCTTCGCTGAGAAATGTGAAAGAACCATAACTATCTTCATAATTCTGACTCTGACTATTCTAGAAATAAAACATTGGATTAATCGAATCCCTTGAGTGTTTTCTTGAAACTGGAAGAGCTAATAATTATGTTTCAGAGTACAAAATAAATATTAAGTGTTGAAAATACCTCCAATATGGGGTGCTTCAGAGATCATTACCCCTTTATATATGTAGTAGACTCAAAGTTGGTTACAGCCTCCCTCCCATTACCTTTCATAGCTACCTTGTCGTAAGCTTGATTTTCCATAAGATAAAAAAGGGAGAAAAAGGTTGGATGACATCTTATTGAGGTTGAGAATCCAAAATAGGTAAAGAATTCAGTATGGTGAGAGTTTATTTCATAGTCATTAGACCTTACAGCTTCTACTTCACTGTCGAATAGCCCAAGATAAATATACCTGCAAATCAAGAATCTACCCATTATGTAATTAAGGTACTCAAACACTTCTCTCAAATTGGCATCATTTATTTGTTTTCCATATAAGGGGAAAAAACCCATTGTAAAAGGATAAAATCAATATTAGTTTAGGGCAACATCCATTTATAACTTACTGAATTTAATAAATCCCCCTTTCCTGTTGGGGAAAAACATAGTTGATGTAAATAAGTCTTAAATAACTACAATATATTTAAAATAGATATTATTAACTCATAAATTAGTAAAATATATTTAAAATAGGTAAAGCATACCAAACATGCTTTCAGTTTGCCACTCTCTATAAGGAGAACGATAAAAAAATGCTTAAGCTTATTTGAGGAACTGCCTAATTCAAGCCTATTCGAGGAACTACCTACACGTGAAAATTTATTTAAACAACATCTTCCGTTATTTTTGGACATCTTAAGGTATCCAAGCCTCTTTGAGGAACTGCCTAATCGCCAAAGATCATTTAGATCATCCAATCAATAGACACACCAGGACATATTATGGGGGTGGCTCCAAGAGGATTCGATCTCTTAAACATTGTGTTTTGAAGTAAGATATTATGTTATTTTGAATATCCTACAATTACCTATGTAGTAATGCATAGCTCTACGAAGATCCCTGTTGAAGCATAGCTTGCAACAAATTTCTTTTGTTGTTGTGTTGCCCATCATCGCATTTATAACCAACGATTCATAGATCTGCACCTCATAGAGTTTTTGGCACGACAAAATAATTTTTAATGTAAATCACCTTCCAAGGCTCGAAATAATACTAATGAGATAAATAATATCGATCACACGACAAAATATATACCGATTTGGAAGCCCATGGAATTAAAATGAGAAAGAAATGTCACAATGGAAACAAATGCATCAAATTCTCACCTATTTTTCCTACAATAAAAAACTAAAAAAATAACTTTCGTGTGCTAGGACTAACTACATAAATTGATATACAAGTATGTTTTCTAAGATTCCAAGAAGTTACTACCCGAGATTCGTTAGTACTCCTCCATGGATTTTATCACAGTGCATACATATTTGATATCACCACATTCTGTAACATCAAGGAGTTTGGACTTGGATTTCTCCAGTTCTTCCAGCCTAGCAAACACATCTGCTAGCTTACGAGTAATAGGGGTCACATATATGTTATTTTTCCTTGCTTCTCGCCCTCACCGATAATTCAACTCCTAGACTAAAATTCATTGTAAATTAAGAGTACATTGATAATTAGCAGTGAGGGGCTTAAGGCTGTCAACAAATTAGATTTTGATCCGGATCCGACCCACATTCGAATCATTTAGCCAGGAGGATATAGTGCAATTTCATGAATATAAATAAATGAGGGTGGAACCCACGCATATATGGGGTATAAACATGTAAAGAGGCCTCAAACGGAGCGATGAACAAAAATACATAAGGCATCACAAAAAAATCAAAAGAACTAGTTCCCCCAAAGTCAACAAATCGCCATCTCTCCCTAAAACAAAAATTTAAACATACTCGGCGTAAGAAATCAAAATTTTCATCCGAGTATTCCACTCTTTTAAAGCAGTGCCTATTCCATTCCCTCCAAACTGACTACATAAAATACAAATGAGCAACCTCCAAGAAATTTTGAACATCTTCTTCAATATAACGGCCGGTCAAAGTGGTAAACCAAACATGGCATAACTCAAGTAACCCCGAAAAGGTCAAAGAATACACTCCAAAGATCTTTATATCTTCACGGTGTGTCAAAGCATGATCTAACATCTCTTTTAATTCACAAAAAAGTGTCCTTGCTTTCTATGGTTACCGATAGTTAATCGGCTTGAATATTTCTATACATGCACCATTAATTAGAACAAAATATCAAATCTATAAAGCTATTTTATTACAACTTGAGAGAATAAAAGTTTATAAGATTTGTAAATATATATGAATATACATGTATGCATTTTGTTACTACATGTTTGGACATTGACATTGTTGCTTTGGGTTTCTAAAAATCTTCTTAAGCTACCTTTATAATTGTATTTGAGAACATCACATAATAGTTATACAACCAAGAGTCTCAACACTAGGTAACTTGCATACAAGCGCATTCTTCTAAGCCATTTTACGAGTGCCAAGGGCCAAGCATGTTGTGATACCCAGAGGCAAACCTTCTGGAATGGGATCAATTGCCAATGCCACAGTAATCTCAAAGTAATAAGTACACTTTTCAAATGAGAATTTGAAATTCGTAGGCCAACTATGAACATATTCCCAAGTGAGATAGTATTTAGCTTTAATATCCTGAGGATTTGGATAACTTATTTGCTTCATGCAACTGCAAAACAGAGTAAGATCATCATTAGTAACTAATATGAAAGAGAATAAATAAAGATATTTCTAGTTACCCAATGATATTCTTAAAATCCTAGCAAACATACATTGTGATTATGGCACGACCATAACTTAATAAATAATCATTGGACTATACCTTTTTAATTAGCGCCTCCTTAAGATCAGGAATACCTTCATCAACACCATAATGACTAAATGACGGTTCCTCTACTATCTCTTTCACTTTTTCTAACTCCTCCTTGGGTGGTTGCCAATAAACTACTAGAGAAGGCATTTATATAAGAGATATATTTTGTTTGATCTTCATTTTTCGTACAATCTGAAGGATCATGATAGCATTTTTCACCCGATGTCTGAAATAAAAATTCACAGCTTATTTCAATTCATCGTACCTAAATAACTCTATGGCTTCATGGATAACCATCAACCTTGACATATCAAGACTTTTTACGTGCTTCGCATGTATGTGAGCCATATCTCAGGATTAAGGATATAATAATCCACTATTATCACAACATCTTACAAAACTTGTCAGAAAAATCTCATCTTCAGAATTCTTCATAAACATTAAAACATATACACTAAAACTTTAGTTGAACTGTAAAGTAGGAAAATTTGAAGCATGAGAAACCCAACACATGAAATCTAAGAATGAACGAATCATTAATAGTTGAAGAGGCTAATGTTTAAGAAATATATAAGTTGAAGAGTTACCTGATATTTTTATTCATATGAATCGCTTTCCGCATAAGCATTAAAAGTAGTCAGATTTAACGAACTCTAAAAAATTCCCAGTATTACAAAGTCCTCAAGTTAGTCCGCATAAGAGACTTTTTTAACATTCGTATATATATACACACACACACACATACACACACACTAGGCTTGTTCCAATGGCATGGTGATTCTCAAATTATCGCTAAACATAATAATAAATAATAGTAGTAATAATAATAATAACTAACTTCCCTTAGAATCGAAACTTGTGTTTCTTGTTCAACCTTAAGAATAAGATTGTCCATGTCTGCATCGACGTCTTTAATACATTTTTCTATATGTTTGATATCAACACCTTTGAAGTATATCATAAGAAAGAAGGATCATTATTAGTTAAGATATCCATAATATATAAACTTTAAAGGACTTGAGCCAAAGTCTACATCTCTACAGAATGTTTTTATTCTATGGAGTTCAAATCACGCATTGTACCCAATTCCTAAGAATTTTGACAAATAACACATATTTGGCATTAAAAAATAAAATATAACAATAAACAATAAAGAAATTAACACATGAGGCGAGATAAAGGAAAAATCATAATATCCTCGTGGTTAGCATAGTTTTCAAATTCACGTGTTAACACTAATTGAATTTTAACATAGCAAAGACTCACAGAAGCTACATATCTATATTAATCAAAGAATAATGATGAGAACAATTGAATTGAAAGCAAATGAAAAGCAAAAAAGAGTGCATAGATCGAACCTCAAGAAAAAATAAGAATTTTCACCTGTTGTTAACTTCATAGCATATGAGGTTATACGAGAGAGAGAGAGAGAGAGAGAGAGAAACCCTAGTGTATACACCCCATTCTAGCACCTCCTAACCTCTCCTAGGTCCCTAGCACCTCCCCTCATCACTAGAAACCTAAGTCATACCCCAGGTACTGACCTAAAGGATATCGGTCACACTCGGGATCCATTTGACCAAAAGTCAACTATTCAGCTCAGTGACTGAATGAATCTTCGAACGACACTGAAATCCCTTTCCAACGATCCGCCCCGTGCGCGATTCTGACTTACCATGCGAATGAATGATCCGTTTGCGTCCGACAATTCCCCGTCCAAAGGATCGACGAGCACTTCCAAGCCACATTTGACCCAAAGTCAACTCCCTAACCCGGGAGCAGTCCTAAGGACACTCGAAGGTCTCTGAAGTACCTTTCCAATGGTTTCCCCCGTGCATCAATTCGGATCAATGGTTTGTATTTTATGATCGATTTTTCGAAGGAACCTGAAAGAGATTGCCAAACGACAGGTCCCAAACCCTGCCTATCGGCAGTGTGCCCAAACACACCTGTCGATTGGCAGGACCAGGGCTATGCCGATCAGAAATTCCCTAGGCTTATAAAAAGGAGGGCCTAACCCCCTTCCAAAAAAAACCAAGATCTGAAACCTATCACTCTCAGCAAGTTCAGAAAACCTCTCTCGAAGTCAGCGTGATTTCAACATCCAAATCCCTTTCAAACCTTTACCTTTTATCATCTTTTTCATCCAACTTGGTGAATTAAGTACCCTCCATCATCACCCAAGTGCAAGGGTTTCTCTACAACATTCAAGATCAATCTCAAGATCTTCAAGAAGGTCCAACTTTCTCAACTCTCTCTTTAAATTCTACTAAATTTGCATTAATTTATTTTATTACTTAGCACTTTTATCCTCTCATCTCACATATCCTAATATACTTTGTATTTAGTATTATTGCACATCTCTTATTTTCATAATAATAAAATCCAAAAAAAATAAGAAAAATAGGGTTTGCTCATAAATTCTAAACGAGAATTCTCACATTTTTCTCACAACTAAAACACTTTTTACATACACACACACACACACACACACACACAAGAGAAGTCCCTCGTTGGATTTATGGGATAAACCCCACCCCTTGTTTTGCATACGAACTACGTGGACTTTGATGCCTCTATAGGCTATGTAGGTGTCTCGGGGTAAAAACCCAAGACTCAAGTCCTATTCCTACTTTTCTCCCATTATTTTTTTTTTGTATTCTTTAACTTAATTTTCTTAAATTCTATATATTTACATATGCGTAAATTTATTCATAGTGGCGTATTATTCTATATATGTTATCGTCCTGTTATAATGATCAACGTAAGGATAATCGCGTAAATCCTATTTTCTAATATTACTTTTAGGAATATTCCTATGGATGACTCGCTTTATCTTTTCCATGATACAAGTCGATGATTCCTATCTCCACTACATATACATATGCACACATATCACGGGGAAATAAAGTGAAATAGCAATAGCCCATGAGAGACCGTAAGGGAGGAATGGGTGCCTAATGCCTTCTCATTTCGTAACTTTTCCTCCGAACCCTTTTTGAATCATTTTTTGGCTTCGTATGTATCAGTATGTCTTTGGATGCTGTCCTACGGGATGGCTCCCCATTTCTTTTGTCTATTTTGAGTAAAATAGACTAACGAATCCATCTCTCTACATTTTTCACCTCATCATCGACGTAGGCCGAAGCCCTCCCGAGAGGGATGCACGGGACCAAGATCCTCCCGACAAGAAGAAGATCCCCCATCTTCTTCGTCTCGCCCGCCGCGAGGATCCGGGGATGGCCACTGTGGCGACTCCGCTGGGGAATTTATTTTGAGGGATATACTCTATTTACATGGGTGTTATCTTTACTTATATATTCCCTATTTTCCATGTTCCCCTTTACTATTCATGTGTACCTCATGCTTATGCTTTTGTTCACACACTCGTAGAAGATTCTCCATATACACTTCGCACCACATGCACCTAGGATCACATATATCCCCATGTTGCATGCATCACCCAACCATACTTAGTATACCATTGGTACTCATACTTTGCTCCCTGTTGGGCATGATCAAGAAAGATACTCTCATCATAAGATACTAATAAGAGAATCATGCATGATTCACACGATATCACCAAAGAGCAGTGTGATTGACCAAATTTTGTTCGGTAACTGGAGGTTCACTTCGTGATGGGCGCTGGTCTGGCAGGGCGCAGTTAGCCTAAGCGATATGACTTTCACCTTCCATTGGCTAAGTACCTTCGATGTATATCTAACGGTTCCCCCACATCATACCGCTTGACCGAAGTCATGACGGGAGGTATATCGCAGGGAAATCCTTCACGTATGCCGAGTATATGAAATTCTCTCTCACACGTACCATCTCCACGAGGTATCACTACACCAAAAACATCAATTTGGCACACCCTGATATTAAAAATCTGGCACAGTTTTACACTGTGCCAGATTTTGGCACGGTTTAATAGCATTTTGGCACACTTTAAAACCGTGCCAAAATTTGGCACTGTTTTAAAGTGTGCCAAAATTGAGTACACTCGGTAAAATATAAAACACCTAAAAAATTTAGTCCTCACTTTGCTTTTTGTCTCCCGCCCTCTCTCATCCCTCACTTTCAGAGCTCCCGCTTCCTCTCCCTCTCGCACGCTCTTCCTCCCTCTCTCTCTCTCTCTCTCTCTCTCTCGTATGCCCCTCTTTACAAACCCTAACTGTTGCCTTCTTTCTTTCCGCCTTCCAAATCCTAGGGTTGAGGGGTCCGAAAATGGGATGCGTATGCCGCAACAATCAGAGGGGGTTCCATAGATTGGTACTGTATATAAAACTTATAGATTGGTATTGTATATGATTGTTTACCTATTTCTTATATGGTTTTGTATCTTTTGTAAATTGGTATTGTATATGATTGTTTACCTATTAAAACTTATGGTTTAATCTCTGGCCATATGGAGGATTTACAATATCTAGTAGTTGTTGAAGCATCCACCTTCAATACGATCTTCATGAAGGTGGACCACCAAGTATTCTAGCACCTTAATTAAACTTGAGTAAGGCAACCACGTTATAGTGCTTGGAATGTTTTAGACCCAACCCTTTTTGATCTGTAATTTCCTTTTTGATCTGTAATTTCCAGAAAAAATAGTTTATAACAAACTTAGGTTGTTAGGTTTACTTTACATTTCTCTATTTCATCAGCTAATGAGTCATTTGTAGTTTCTTTATCTTCTAGATTGTTAATTCAGTCGTTTTCTTCTATTATCTTGTTTTTGCAGTTTTTAAAGTCTGATGTTGAATTCCATTATGTATAAAATCTCACTAGAACGTGAAAATTTCTCCCGGTACAGATCCTAAAAAAATGAATGGTCATGATGATGATGATCTAAAGCATAACGCTTTTCAAATGTTAATATCTTCTTCAGCAAATGCGTTATAGCAAAGCATGATGATTAAGGCAGGTCAGTTTATGTATTAGTTTTGTAACGACCTTATTCCTTACCAGTTATCGATGAATTGTATGATAGTTGAAAAGTAACATGTATTTGTTTTTATTAGACAGTCTATACTGCACATTATAAGCTCTGCATATTACTAATATTCATATTTAATGTGGAAAATAAAAGGCTCGTGGGCACTAAGACCACCTCGAAATCATCAGTCGTTCAATAAATATATGTAGTTAAATAGTTTCTATATGTGCCCGGTGGAGGGGAGGAGTTAGATCTGATGTTTTCTGTAATGTATAGTTTCTATATTTACTAAAATTTGACTAGCTTATAAATCTAAGGTTTAGATCCTTTATTTTTTTTCCGAATATACATCTAAAACTAATTATTGTCGGTGATATTGCATTTGTAGAGTTTTATTTAGTTTAAATGCCAAGAAGCCTTGGTTTTGAGTTTGTGAAATAATCAATCAATTTGTTTCGAGAATGTCAACACAACAAGACAAAAGGAATAATATGTTTTGGTTCTGGATTAGCAAACAAAATTATCTACATAATTTTTGGTACTATACTTCATGTATTACTTTTTATTCATAAAGTCGTGTTAATATTTCTGAAATAAACCATATTAAACATGTTCTTATGTTTTAGAAAATGATCATGCATATCTCTCAAATTTTGATGAAAACGGGTCACATTATTGTATTTGGTGCACAAACTAAGTCTTTTTATTTAATGGAATCAATTTTGCTTAGAGGAGTCGCTGGATAGTCATTTTTTAATATACATTACCTCTTGAACAAGTATGTCATTTGCGATCCAAGACACATTCAATATGATATTCGAACATGTATGGCATTTCGCCTTGGCATAGATGATTGGTCCATTTACATGAAATGAATGGGGTATAATATCGTTCTGCTTAGCTCTTTCTGTTTTTAATCCTATTTGTTCATAAGTTTCCATTGAAAAAATAAAAAATTTCATTGTGAAGTGACATTAAAAAGGGTTATCAATGTTCTAAGCATTGAGAATATTTTTTCTTCTTAAATTAGTTTCAGGTGCTACTTTTTTGGTGGTTTAGAACAATATTTCTTAGATTTAAAACAAAATTTTCATCATTAACTCTTAGAGAAGTAGGATATATAAATGTTAGATGTGGTTCCGTGGAGGATAATTAGGTGGATATGTACTATTTCAGCTTCATTGTATTCATTTCTTTAAATATGGGTTACCTGATTTGTTACTGATGAAATGCTCTTGAAATTGATTTGTTATCTAAAGATGATGATGGCATATGTTTTTTCTCAAATTTGAGTTGCGGTGAAAGGTCGAATGCTTGGTTCCATAATATGTTTATAGGATTAAATATTCTCTTCATATTTATGTCATTATAAATTGTTGCTACCAGTTTTCATTTATGCTAATTTGGGGTGATATTTTCGGTTATGTTGCTACCTGTTTTCTTGGCCGCTGCTACCATGTTCCATTGATTATTTCGTACAATCTGTACTATACGGTGTTTAGATACAACTAATGGAAAACTTTAGTACTTCTCCTAATTCATATTAGTTGGATGAGAATTGAAAGTTAGCATTTAAAGGTATCTGTTTAACCTATTTACTTATGAATAACTTAATTCACATTGATGTTTTCTCACAGATGATTAATTTGTTAAATGTGGTACTATATATTTGTTTTTGCAGAAAACAGATCACAATGCAGTGCTGAATTCCACATCTTAAGCCAAGCACAAAGGTTACCTTCTTTCCCCCTTGACCATCTCTCTACTTTAGCATCCAGAGTTACTTCTAATATGTTTCTCTCTATTTTCTATCTTTAAGCAAGAAGATGGCGCATACTCTGCTCTGCCGGAGCTTTTGCGTCATTCAAGAGACAGTTCGTGGTATTTGAACCATGTTCACAATTCTTTCTAGGATTATTCAACATTCAAAAGGATACGGATGTTGGCCCGCTAATTCCGCTTTGGTTTGTATTCACTTCAATTCATATATATTTACTCTACTTTTGTATCAAAATTTTGTGGTTGAATACTAAAATGTTGTGTGACTTTTGTTTGTCGTGTGTACTCTTGGAAATTATAGGAGATAATCCAATTATGTTGCCGCTACTTTGACGACTTATTGGTTTGGGTTAAAGGGAAAAGTTGGTGGATTGGCGCTGGTGCAAATTCATAAAGTTAGTCCATTATGTAATTTATAATGAATCAGTATAAATTAATTCTGTGACTTTTATAATTCTGTACAAATTCATTATATATTACGTTTATTTAGTTTGTGATGTCAAGTATACCCTACTTACAATATGCCCTTTACGGTATACTGTATGCATATATGTTGCTTCGAAGGAGTAGGGTTGCTGATTGTTATCTTTTTTTATTTTAATAATTACCAATCACAAATTTGTTTGTTTCATGTTTTATAATCTTTTTTTGACCACTAAAACTTGGAAGGTGTAGGGCTGCATATTTCAAAAAGGAAGCGCCAGAAAAAAGGAACACAGAGATGGAACTTCCAGTTCACGTGCGGGATCTGCCAAGATTCAGATTGTAGATATGGAGAAAGGAGAGAATAAGGCTGATTTTCGAAGGTTTGATGACACAAACAAGGTTCCCAAGGCTGATAACCAACTCTTTGTCTACTCTCTCTGTCTCTGTCTTCAGTAGGCTGCCACCCCCTCTGTCTTCAGTAAACTTGATTTTGCGTTTTAACTCAGGTAACCCTCTCTCTCTTATATGTGATTATATTTTTCGTTTCATATTATATACATGCTGCAAGAGATTATATGATATATACGAGATGCAGATTTTAAGCGTGATAAAAAACGTCCAGTAACAAACGTCCATTTTCTATTTTGGTGTGAGTTTGTGTTATAAATTGGTTTCTAAGTTTTATAAACATGATTGGGATCAAGCATTTTTTTCTTTTTAAGAACATGATGTACGTTGATGGCCCTTATGTTCGCACATTTGATACGTGTTGAATGTTGGAAAAAAATTCAGTTGTGACCTTAGGCATGTGCATATTAATAATTGGTCCTATGCACGTGCATCCTAAAAATTCAACCATGACCTTAGATAGATCAGAACACAAAGAAATCGTATCAGTCTGCACTTATTTATAGCAGCTATAGCAGCTGATATACACAGATACACGCTGATTTATAGCAGCCATAACAACTGATATGCAGGGATTTATAGCAGCCATAGTGCATCCATAGCGTTTCCATAGGAGATAACAGTTATACTCATTGATATAGCCGCTATATGCATTGATATAGTAGCTATACTCATTGATATAACAACTATACTCATTGATAGCAGCCATTGATTTACTTGATACTAGATAAAATCTTGATATACTTGATACTTGATATAATCTTGATACACTGATATGGCATGGGATGTTGCTATTCTACTTTAGGTTTATGAATGTGTTTGAATAAATGTATGTTGACTTGCAATTCTCCTTGGCTTTTGATGCTTAATTGTAGGAAAATTTTGTGAAAAATTTGTTAGCGTTGTTCGTAGGTTCTAAATTTGTTAGCGTTGTTCGTAGGTTTTAACCAACAAAAGGGTGGCTTATTCTCTTCCAGAGACCTCCCCCTGGCAGGCAGGTAGCTGCCTTCTTCTCTCCCTCCCGCCGTCGCACTGCCTGCTGCTACCTCCGACGCTGCTTGCTGCTGCCTTCGACGCCGCCTGCTGCTACCGCCAATTCCCCTGCTCCAAACCAAAGGTAAGGTTAAGGTTTTTGGCTACTGTTCTTTGAGATTTTGAATGTGTCCATTTTGAATGTTGTTGTGTATTTTTTGAATGTTTGAACGTGTCCAAAGCAAAGGTAACCATTTGAATGTTATATATATACATAATATATATGTATGTATATATATATATATGTGTGTGTGTGTGTGTGTGTGTGTAAGAGGCACCCAAACCAGCCCTTAAAGGGTGATTAAGGGTGAAAATATATCGAGAATATGACGATAATTTCAAAATATATCGATTAAGCTTAAAAATAAGCCCTTAAAGGGTGAAAACTCAAATCAACCCCCCCAACGGTCCCGTAAGGGGCACGAACACCTCGCACGGGACCAATGTAACTTGTACGAACTGAAAGCGTAGTCACGGGCCTCTCGGTTCGAGAATATGACGATAATGCAAAAATATATCGATTAAGCTTAAAAACAAGCCCTTAAAGGGTGAAAACTCAAATCAACCCCCAAACGATCCCGTAGGAGGCACGAACACCTCGCACGGGACCAATGTAACTTGTAGGAACTGACCGTGTAGTCCTGGGTCTCCCGGTTTGTGAGTATGACGATAATTTGCAAAAATCAGCACTTAAACTTAAAAACAAGCCGTTAAAGGGTGAATACCCAAACCAACCCCCAAACGACCCCGTAAGGGGCACGGACACCTCGCACGGGACCAATGTAACTTGTAGGAACTGACCGCGTAGTCCCGGGTCTCCCGGTTTGTGAGTATGACGATAATTGGCAAAAATCAACACTTAGTTAAAAACATGCCGTCAAAGGGTGAATACCCAAACCAACCCCCAAACGACCCCGTAGGAAGCACGAACACCCCGCACGGGACCAATGTAACTTATAGGAACTGACCGCGTAGTCCCGGATCTCCCGGTTTGTGAATAGGACGATAATTGGCAAAAATCAACACTTAAACTTAAAAACAAGCCGTTAAAGGGTGAAAACCCAAACCACCCCCCAAACGACCCCGTAGGGGGAACGAACACCTCGTACGGGACCAATGTAACTTGTAGGAACTGACCGCATAGTTCCGGGTCTCCCGGTTTGTGAATATGATGATAATTGACAAAAATCAACACTTAGTTAAAAACATGCCGTCAAAGGGTGAATACCCAAACCAACCCCCAAACGACCCCGTAGGAGGCACGAACACCTCGCACGTGACCAATGTAACTTGTAGGAACTGACCGCGTAGTCCCGGGTCTCCCGATTTGTCAATAGGATGATAATTGGCAAAAATCAACACTTAAACTTAAAAACATGCCATTAAAGGGTGAAAACCCAAACCACCACCCAAACGACCCCGTAGGGGGGATGAACACCTCGCACGGGACCAATGTAACTTGTAGGAACTGACCGCGTAGTCCCGGGTCTCTCGATTTGTGAGTATGACGATAATTGGCAAAAATCAACACTTAGTTAAAAACATGCCGTCAAAGGGTGAATACCCAAACCAACCCCCAAATGACCCCGTAGGAGGCACGAACACCTCGCACGGGACCAATGTAACTTGTAGGAACTGACCGCGTAGTCCTGGGTCTCCCGGTTTGTGAATAGGATGATAATTGGCAAAAATCAACACTTAAACTTAAAAACAAGCCGTTAAAGGGTGAATACCCAAACAAACCCCGAAACGACCCCGTAGGGGGCTCGAACACCTCGCACGGGACCAATGTAACTTGTAGGAACTGAGCGCGTACTCCCGGATCTCCCGGTTTGTGAATAGGACGATAATTGGCAAAAATCACACTTAGTTAAAAACAAGCCGTCAAAGGGTGAAAACCCAAACCACCCCCCAAACGACCCCGTAGGGGGCACGAACACCTCACACGGGACCAATGTAACTTGTAGGAACTGACCGCGTAGTCTCGGGTCTCCCGGTTTTTGAGTATGACGATAATTTGCAAAAATCAGCACTTAAACTTAAAAACAAGCCGTTAAAGGGTGAATACCCAAACCAACCACCAAACGGCCCCGTAGGGGGCACGAACACCTCGCACGGGACCAATGTAACTTGTAGGAACTGACCGCGTAGTCCCGGATCTCCCGGTTTGTGAATAGGACGATAATTGGCAAAAATCAACACTTAAACTTAAAAACAAGCCGTTAAAGGGTGAATACCCAAACCACCCCCCAAACGACCCCGTAGGGGGCACGAACACCTCGCCTGGACCAATGTAACTTGTAGGAACTGACCGCGTAATCTCGGGTCTCCCGGTTTGTGAATAGGACGATAATTGGCAAAAATCAACACTTAAACTTAAAAACAAGCCGTTAAAGGGTGAAAACCCAAACCACCCCCCAAACAACCCCGTAGGGGGCACGAACACCTCGCACGGGACCAATATAACTTGAAGGAACTGACCGCGTTGTCCCGGGTCTCCGGGTTTGTGAATATGACGATAATTGGAAAAAATCAATACTTAGTTAAAAACATGCCGTCAAAGGGTGAATACCTAAACCAACCCCCAAATGACCCTGTAGGAGGCACGAACACCCCGCACGGGACCAATGTAACTTGTAGGAACGGACCGCGTAGTCCCGGGTCTCCCGGTTTGTGAATAGGACGATAATTGGCAAAAATCCACACTTAAACTTAAAAACATGCCATTAAAGGGTGAAACCCAAACCACCCCCCAAACGACCCCGTAGGGGGAACGAACACCTCGTACGGGACTAATGTAACTTGTAGGAACTGACCGCGTAGTTTCGGGTCTCCCGATTTGTGAGTATGATTATAATTGGCAAAAATCAACACTTAGTTAAAAACATGCCGTCAAAGGGTGAATACCCAAACCAACCCCCAAAAGACCCCGTAGGAGGCACGAACACCTCGCACGGGATCAATGTAACTTGTAGGAACTGACCGCATAGTTTCGGGTCTCCCGGTTTGTCAAAGGACGATAATTGGCAAAAATCAACACTTAAACTTAAAAACATGCCGTTAAAGGGTGAAAACCCAAACCACCCCCCAAACGACCCCGTAGGAGGCACGAACACCTCGCACGGGACCAATGTAACTTGTAGGAACTGACCGCGTAGTCCCGCGTCTACCGGTTTGTGAGTATGACGATATTTGACAAAAATCAACACTTAAACTTAAAAACAAGCCGTTATAGGGTGAAAACCCAAACCACCCCCCAAACGACCCCGTAGGGGGCATGAACACCTCGCACGGGACCAATGTAACTTGTAAGAACTGATCGCGTAATCTCGGGTCTCCCCGTTTGTGAATAGGACAATAATTGGCAAAAATCAACATTTAAACTTAAAAACAAGCCGTTAAAGGGTGAAAACCCAAACCACCCCCCAAACGACCCCGTAGGGGGCACGAACACCTCGCACGGGACCAATGTAACTTGTAGGAACTGACTGCGTAGTCCCGGGTCTCCCGGTTTGTGAATATGACGATAATTGGCAAAAATCAACACTTAGTTAAAAACATGCCGTCAAAGGGTGAATACCCAAACCAACCCCCAAACGACCCCGTAGGAGGCACGAACACCCCGCACGGGACCAATGTAACTTGTAGGAACTGACCGCGTAGTCCCGGGTCTCCCGGTTTGTGAATCGGACGATAATTGGCAAAAATGAACACTTAAACTTAAAAACATGCCATTAAAGGGTGAAAACCCAAACCTCCCCCAAACGACCCCGTAGGTGGAACGAACACCTCGTACGGGACTAATGTAACTTGTTGGAACTGATCGCGTAGTTCCTGGTCTCCCGATTTGTGAGTATGATGATAATTGGCAAAAATCAACACTTAGTTAAAAACATGCCGTCAAAGGGTGAATACCCAAAACAACCCCCAAACGACCCCGTAGGAGGCACGAACACCTCGGACGGGACCAATGTAACTTGTAGAAACTGACCGCGTATTCCCGGGTCTCCCGGTTTGTCAATAGAACGATAACTGACAAAAATCAACACTTAAACTTAAAAACATGCCGTTAAAGGGTGAAAACCAAAACCACCCCCCAAACGACCCCGTAGGGGGCACGAACACCTCGCACGGGACCAATGTAACTTGAAGGAACTGACCGCGTAGTCCCGGGTCTCCCGGTTTGTGAATATGACGATAATTGGCAAAAATCAACACTTCAACTTAAAATCAAGCCGTTAAAGGGTGAAAACCCAAACCACCCCCCAAACGACCCCGTAGGGGGCACGAACACCTCGCATGGAACCAATGTAACTTGTAAGAACTGACCGCATAATCTCGGGTCTCCCCGTTTGTGAATAGGACAATAATTGGCAAAAATCAACACTTAAACTTAAAATCAAGCCGTTAAAGGGTGAAAACCCAAACCACCCCCCAAACGAACCCGTAGGGGGCACGAACACCTCGCACGGGACCAATGTAACTTGTAAGAACTGACCGCGTAGTCCTGGGTCTCCCGGTTTGTGAATATGACGATAATTGGCAAAAATCAACACTTAGTTAAAAACATGCCGTCAAAGGGTGAATACCCAAACCTACCCCCAAACGACCCCGTAGGAGGCACGACCACCTAGCACGGGACCAATGTAACTTGTAGGAACTGACCGCGTAGTCCCGGGTCTCTCGGTTTGTGAATAGGACGATAACTGGCAAAAATCAACACTTAAACTTAAAAACATGCCATTAAAGGGTGAAAACCCAAACCACCTCTGAAACGACCCCGTAGGGGGCACGAACACCTCGCACGGGACTAATGTAACTTGTAAGAACTGACCGCGTAATCTCGGGTCACCCGATTTGTGAATAGGACGATAATTGGAAAAAATCAACACTTAAACTTAAAAACAAGCCGTTAAAGGGTGAAAACCCCAACCACCCCCCAAACGACCCCGTAGGGGGCACGAACACCTCGCACGGGACTAATGGAACTTGTAGGAACTGACCGCGTAGTTCTGGGTTTCCTGATTTGTGAGTATGACGATAATTGGCAAAAATCAACACTTAGTTAAAAACATGCCGTCAAAGGGTGAATACCCAAACCAACCCCCAAACGACCTCGTAGGAGGCACGGACACCTCGCACGGGACCAATGTAACTTGTAGGAACTGACCGCATAGTCCCGGGTCTCCCGATTTGTGAATAGGACGATAATTGGCAAAAATCAACACTTAAACTTAAAAACATGCCGTTAAAGGGTGAAAACCCAAACCACCCCCAAACGACCCCGTAGGAGGCACGAACACCTCGCACGGGACCAATGTAACTTGTAGGAACTGACCGCGTAGTCCCGGGTCTCTCGGTTTGTGAGTATGACGATAATTGGCAAAAGTCAACACTTAGTTAAAAACATGCCGTCAAAGGGTGAATACCCAAACCAACCCCCAAACGACCCCTTAGGAGGCACGAACACCTCGCATGGGACCAATGTAACTTGTAGGAACTGACCGCGTAGTCTCGGATCTCCCGGTTTGTGAATAGGACGATAATTGGCAAAAATCAACACTCAAACTTAAAAACAAGCCGTTAAAGGGTGAAAATCCAAACCACCCCCCAAACGACCCCGTAGGGGGCACAAACACCTCGCACGGGACCAATGTAACTTGTAGGAACTGACCGCGTAATCTCGGGTCTCCCGGTTTGTGAATAGGATGATAATTGGCAAAAATCAACACTTAAACTTAAAAACAAGCCGTTAAAGGGTGAAAACCCAAACCACCCCCCAAACGACCCCGTAGGGGGCACGAACACCTCGCACGGGACCAATGTAACTTGTAGGAACTGACCGCGTAGTCCCGGGTCTCCCGATTTGTGAATATGACGATAATTGGCAAAAATCAACACTTAGTTAAAAACATGCCATCAAAGGGTGAATACCCAAACCAACCCCCAAACGACCCCGTAGGAGGCACGAACACCTCGCATGAGACCAATGTAACTTGTAGGATTTGACCGCGTAGTCCCGGGTCTCCCGGTTTGTGAATAGGACGATAATTGGTAAAAATCAACACTTAAACTTAAAAACATGCCATTAAAGGGTGAAAACCCAAACCACCCCCCAAACGACCCCGTAGGAGGCACGAACACCTCACACGGGACTGATGTAACTTGTAGGAACTGACCGCGTAGTTCCGGATCTCCCGATTTGTGAGTATGACGATAATTGGCAAAAATCAACAATTAGTTAAAAACATGCCTTCAAAGGGTGAATACCCAAACCACCCCCCAAACGACCCCGTAGGGGGCACGGACACCTCGCACGGGAGTAATGTAACTTGTAGGAACTGATCGCGTAATCTCGGGTCTCCTGGTTTGTGAATAGGACGATAATTGGCAAAAATCAACACTTAAACTTAAAAACAAGCCGTTAAAGGGTGAAAACCCAAACCACCCCAAAAACGACCCCGTAGGGGGCACGAACACCTCGCACGGGACCAACGTAACTTGAAGGAACTGACCGCGTAGTCCCGGGTCTCCCGGTTTGTGAATATGACGATAATTGGCAAAAACCAACACTTAAACTTAAAAACAAGCCGTTAAAGGGTGAAAACCCAAACCACCCCCCAAACGATCCCGTAGGGGGCACGAACACCTCGCACGGGACCAATGTAACTTGTAAGAACTGACCGCGTAATCTCGGGTCTCCCCGTTTGTGAATAGGACAATAATTGGCAAAAATCAACACTTAAACTTAAAAACAAGCCGTTAAAGGGTGAAAACCCAAACCACCCCCCAAACGACCCCGTAGGGGGCACGAACACCTCGCACGGGACCAATGTAACTTGTAGGAACTGACCGCGTAGTCCCAGGTCTCCCGGTTTATGAATATGACGATAATTGGCAAAAATCAACACTTAGTTAAAAACATGCCGTCAAAGGGTGAATACCCAATCCAACCCCCAAACGACCCCGTATGAGGCACGAACACCTCGCACGGGACCAATGTAACTTGTAGGAACTGACCGCGTAGTCCCGGGTCTCTCGATTTGTGAATAGGACGATAATTGGCAAAAATAAACACTTAAACTTAAAAACATGCCGTCAAAGGGTGAATACCCAAACCACCCCCCAAACGACCCCGTAGGGGGCACGGACACCTCGCACGGGACTAATGTAACTTGTAGGAACTGACCGCGTAATCTCGGGTCTCCCGGTTTGTGACTAGGACGAAAATTGGTAAAAATCAACACTTAAACTTAAAAACAAGCCGTTAAAGGGTGAAAACCCAAACCACCTCCCAAACGACCCCGTAGGGGGCACGAACACCTCGCACGGGACTAATGGAACTTGTAGGAACTGACCGCGTAGTTCCGGGTCTCCCGATTTGTGAGTATGACGATAATTGGCAAAAATCAACACTTAGTTAAAAACATGCCGTCAAAGGGTGAATACCCAAACCAATTCCCAAACGACCTCGTAGGAGGCACGAACACCTTGCACGGGACCAATGTAACTTGTAGGAACTGACCGCATAGTCCCGGGTCTCCCGATTTGTGAATAGGATGATAATTGGCAAAAATCAACACTTAAACTTTAAAACATGCCGTTAAAGGGTGAAAACCCAAACCACCCCCCAAACGACCCCGTAGGAGGCACGAACACCTCGCACGGGACCAATGTAACTTGTAGGAACTGACCGCGTAGTCCCGGGTCTCCCGGTTTGTGAGTATGACGATAATTGGCAAAAATCAACACTTAGTTAAAAACATGCCGTCAAAGGGTGAATACCCAAACCAACCCCCAAACGACACCTTAGGAGGCACGAACACCTCGCATGGGACCAATGTAACTTGTAGGAACTGACCGCGTAGTCCCGGATCTCCCGATTTGTGAATAGGACGATAATTGGCAAAAATCAACACTTAAACTTAAAAACAAGCCGTTAAAGGGTGAAAACCCAAACCACCCCGTAGGGGGCACGAACACCTCGCACGGGACCAATGTAACTTGTAGGAACTGACCGCGTAATCTCGGGTCTCCCGGTTTTGGGAATGGGACGATAATTGGCAAAAATCAACACTTAAACTTAAAAACAAGCCGTTAAAGGGTGAAAACCCAAACCACCCCCAAACGACCCCGTAGGGTGCACGAACACCTCGCACGGGACCAATGTAACTTGTAGGAACTAACCGCGTAGTTCCGGGTCTCCCGATTTGTGAGTATGACGATAATTGGCAAAAATCAACAATTAGCTAAAAACATGCTGTCAAAGGGTGAATACCCAAACCAACCCCCAAACGACCCCGTAGGAGGCACGAACACCTCGCACGGGACCAATGTAACTTGTAGGAACTGACCGCGTAGTCCCGGGTCTCCCGGTTTGTGAATAGGATGATAATTGGCAAAAATCAACACTTAAACTTAAAAACATGCCGTTAAAGGGTGAAAACCCAAACCACCTCCCAAACGACCCCGTAGGAGGCACGAACACCTCGCACGGGACCAATGTAACTTGTAGGAACTGACCGCGTAGTCCCGGGTCTCCCGGTTTGTGAGTATGACGATAATTGGCAAAAATCAACACTTAGTTAAAAACATGCCGTCAAAGGGTGAATACCCAAACCAACCCCCAAACGACCCCTTAGGAGTCACGAACACCTCACATGGGACCAATGTAACTTGTAGGAACTGACCGCGTAGTCCCGGGTCTCCCGATTTGTGAATAGGACGATAATTGGATAAAATCAACACTTAAACTTAAAAACAAGCCGTTATAGGGTGAAAACCCAAACCACCCCCCAAACGACCCCGTAGGGGGCACGAGCACCTCGCAACGGGACCAATGTAACTTGTAGGAACTGACCGCGTAATCTCGGGTCTCCCGGTTTGTGAATGGGACGATAATTGGCAAAAATCAACACTTAAACTTAAAAACAAGCCGTTAAAGGGTGAAAACCCAAACCACCCCCCAAACGACCCCGTAGGGGGCACGAACACCTCGCACGGGACCAATGTAACTTGTAGGAACTGACCGCGTAATTCCGGGTCTCCTGATTTGTGAGTATGACGATAATTGGCAAAAATCAACAATTAGTTAAAAACATGCCGTCAAAGGGTGAATACCCAAACCAACCCCCAAACGATCCCGTAGGAGGCACGAACACCTCGCACGGGACCAATGTAACTTGTAGGAACTGATCGCGTAGTCCCGGGTCTCCCGGTTTGTGATTAGGATGATAATTGGCAAAAATCAACACTTAAAACTTAAAAACATGCCGTTAAAGGGTGAAAACCCAAACCACCCCCCAAACGACCCCGTAGGAGGCACGAACACCTCGCACGGGACCAATGTAACTTGTAGGAACTGACCGCGTAGTCCCGGGTCTCCCGGTTTGTGAGTATGACGATAATTGGCAAAAATCAACACTTAGTTAAAAACATGCTGTCAAAGGGTGAATACCCAAACCAACCCCCAAACGACCCCGTAGGAGGCACGAACACCTCGCACGGGACCAATGTAACTTGTAGGAACTGACCGTGTCGTCCCGGGTCTCCCGGTTTGTGAATAGGACGATAATTGGCAAAAATCAACACTTAAAACTTAAAAACATGCCGTTAAAGGGTGAAAACCCAAACCACCCCCCAAACGACCCCGTAGGGGGCACGAACACCTCGCACGGGACCAATGTAACTTGTAGGAACTGACCGCGTAGTCCCGGGTCTCCCGGTTTGTGAATATGACGATAATTGGCCAAAATCAACACTTAGTTAAAAACATGCCGTCAAAGGGTGAATACCCAAACCAATCCCCAAACGACCCCGTAGGAGGCATGAACACCTCGCACGGGACCAATGTAACTTGTAGGAACTGATCGCGTAGTCCCGGGTCTCCCGATTTGTGAATAGGACGATAATTGGCAAAAATCAACACTTAAACTTAAAAACATGCCATTAAAGGGTGAAAACCCAAACCACCCCCCAAACGACCTCGTAGGAGGCACGAACGCCTCGCACGAGACCAATGTAACTTGTAGGAACTGACCGCGTAGTCCCGGGTCTCCCGGTTTGTGAATATGACGATAATTGGCAAAAATCAACACTCAGTTAAAAACATGCCGTCAAAGGGTGAATACCCAAACCAACCCCCAAACGACCCCGTAGGAGGCATGAACACCTCGCACGGGACCAATGTAACTTGTAGGAACTGATCGCGTAGTCCCGGGTCTCCCGATTTGTGATTAGGACGATAATTGGCAAAAATCAACACTTAAACTTAAAAACATGCTGTTAAAGGGTGAAAACCCAAACCACCCCCCAAACGAACCCGTAGGAGGCACGAACGCCTCGCACGAGACCAATGTAACTTGTAGGAACTGACCGCGTAGTCTCGGGTCTCCCGGTTTGTGAGTATGACGATAATTTCCATTCATATATGTAATTTTTTTTGAGTATTTTTTATGTGTAAAGTATTGGGTTACTAATATCGTATCTTTTTTCTATTCTATTTTTTTTTGCAGGATAACAGTTTATCGTTGGCTTTTATTCGCGTGGAACACACTAAGAACTCAATGGTTTACAACAAGGGGTTTATTAATGAATCCATTTTTTTGTGTCATGACCGTACGGTCTTTTGTTGTTTTATTATTGACTTTTATGGCCATGAGGGCTTTTGTTAGTTAATTGTTATATTTTTCGGCCGTGCGGGCTTTATGTTAGGCAGGTTTTGTATTAACAGGTTTTGGAATGTCCGAAAAACAGAGGAAACTCTGCCCAATTTTTTTTGGGCCTGTGAGCAGTTAAAGACTTGTAATATTTTAAAGTTTGTATGTATATTAGTTTATTAATAATGCACAATATTATTAATTTGTGAATTTTGTGCTTTCAAATATATTTTTTTTAAATTAAAAAATTGGCACAGTTTAAAACCGTGGCAAAAGTGTATCATATTTTGGCACGGTTTTAAACTGTGCAAATTTTTTTTAAACTGTGCTGAATCTGGCACAGTTAAAAACTGTGCCAAAAGTGTGCCAGAAATATCAAATTCTGGCACGGTTTAAAAGTTTGCCAGAAGTGTTCCTATTTTGCTGAATCTGGCACAGTTAAAAACTGTGCCAAAAGTGTGCCAGAAATATCAAATTCTGGCACGGTTTAAAACTGCCAGAAGTGTTCCTATTTTGCTGAATCTGGCACAGTTAAAAACTGTGCCAAAAGTGTGCCAGAAATATTAAATTCTGGCACGGTTTAAAAGTGTGCCAGAAGTGTTCCTGTTTGACTGATTCTGGCACACTTTTAAACCGTGCCAGAAAAAAATTCCCATTTTGGAACACCTGATTCTGGCACAGTTCAAAACCGTGCTAGATTTGATCTGGCACGGTTTTTAACTGTGCCAGAATCCTGTTTTTGGTGTAGTGTATATGGTGAGGCAATTCACGTACACTCAGGTATATCAAATTTCTTATCCACACGTACCGATTTCCCTCAAAAGGCAAGACGTATATTGTGAAAGTCATGCCAAAGGGGGGAAACCTTTCCGATTCACCCAACCGAATGCATACCTGCATATAGGTATCAAGCCTAGGACACACATGTTAGATTGTCGATTTCGACCCGAAACTCTACCGAAATTTCGAGTCGGCCTGCCACCCAAATTTTTGCGCATTTTTAAAAAATGGGACCCTGCCCGTGATCCTGGTTACAAGTCCACACATGCTACAAACCCAACTTTTCCAGGCTCGGGTCCCGTCCGGGCTTTCATTTTGCATTTAGGAGAATTTAATACAAGTGAGAACATAATAATTATAATAATCATGCTGAGACTCGTCTCCCAAAAACATTTTTTCCTTCTTTATCAAAAATCCAAAAACATTGTTTCCTTTCTTTATCAAAAATCCAAAGACATTTCTTTCTTCTTTATTAAAAATCCAAAAATATTTTGTCCTTCAATCTATAAAAAAATATCAACAATATTTTCATTCTTTTTCTCAAAAATAAATCCCATTTTACGCCTTATTAGGTCGATCGCACGCCCTTGGCCTGGCTCCTTATTGGCTTCGGTCTTCAGTCAAATCACCCAGGAGCTTCACCCGTTCCCCTGCTACTTATTTCGAGTTCGGTATCCATACGCTTTCCATGGAGAACACAAATCAAGTACCAGTTGTGCAGCCAGATCTGACGACAGTTTTAGCTCAGTTCATGTTCAAGATTGACAACTTTCAGACTGAGGTCCGAGAGATGCAACGAAACTAGGTTCCTATTCCTCAAGAACCCGAGGCCCTATTCCCTTGTGCTATGGGTCCACCCGAACCTCTTTGGGTTCCCAAAGAATATAAAAATGCTCCATGTGCCCCTCCTGTTAATGGGCCGTCGCCTGCCTAACTTCCTATGCCAAACCTTGCCCAGCCTGGGGCTAACTTGCTTATGATCATTGATCCTAAGGAGGAAGAATTAAACAAGGTCAAATAAGATCTCAAGATGCTAACTAAGAAGTTATACTAGGTCAGAATATCTGGAAATTACATGGACTACACCCACATGTCCCCTTATCCTAAGGTAAGGTTACCCGAGAAATTCAAGCTGCTGAATATCAAGAAATTCGGAGGAAGTGGACCACCAATTGTTCATATTCGCAGTTATCATCGTTCTATGTCTCTCCTAGGGGCTTTAGAAGAAGTGATGGCCCAATTATTGTAACAAACTTTGAAGGATAGCGCCCTTCGATGGTTTTTATCTCTCGAGGAATTTAAAATTCATAGCTGGGAGGATGTAGCCCGATAATTCATGTCACAATATAGATACAATGAAGAGCTTGAGGTCACCCTCTATGATTTAGAGCTGCTCAAACAGAACTCTGGGGAATCAGTTAGTAACTTCATAGCCCGATGGAGGGAAAAAGCAGCCACTATGACCAATAGGCCATCCGAGAAAGAACAAGCCAACATAGTGAAGAAGAATTTCTTACCCCATGTCCGAGAAACCATGGGAGTAGAATACTATCCCCATTTCCAAGCTCTTAGAGAAGCAGGAGTAGAAATTGAAAAAGGTCTTGCTAAGATAGAATTTGAACCAAAGAAAATGTCTGGACAGTTTACTCCCAGAAAATATGATAAGCCTGTCAGTGCTGTAGTCTCAACCATCAACAACATCTCTCAACTAACCACTTAGTGGGCACCAGAAAGCCGCCCTGCCCCAGTCCGAAAGGAATACACTGAGCTCCATACTCCCCTCTCAAAAGTTTATCAATCCCTGTTAAGCCGAAACCTTATCAAACCCTTGGATCCCCGTCCATTACCCAATCCACTTACAAGAAATTTTAAGGCAGATGCCCATTGTGCCTTTCACCAAACTATTGGCCATACCACCAACCAATGCTTTCACCTTTGAAACATAATCCAAGGTCTAATTGACCAGGGCACCATTGCCCCACCAGCCAATACTAAGACTAACACTACTCACAACCGACTCCCAAATCATACCAATGCTATCTTCCTAGAAGAGAACACAAATTTGATCCCTCAACTCAAATCACACCCATACACTCTCCCAAACCTCTCCAAACTTGACCATATTTCCTCTTACACCCTGTTAGGCTCGCTGATCAGACACTGTCACTCCTTACCAGAGCATACATCGCTATCTGTACCCGTTCTGAAAATAGAGGTATGGAATTATCAGAAGTGTTAAACCAACCCCTAGAGTTCAGGATGAAATTTCCCTAAAAAATGATCATTGATTGCTATAGGTTCAGTACGCTATTCTTAGAAGCACAAAAATGGTCCCGAGAGTCAGACGATTGGGCAATATCGATCGATAAAGTCAGCCTGGATGACGTCGTCCAGATCATGGCAGAATTATCCAGGCAAACTAATGATATTTGCAGTATGATCGAATTACTTGACACTCTGAAGCTACAAGGATGCCTGGTCCCTTCACCCTTACATATCCCCACAGAATGGGAAGACATGTATGAAGAAGCCATTGAAGTTGTGGAATGCATTAACTTTACATGGAAAGACAAAATTGTTGCCACCGGATAGGGGGGAGAATTTGAAGGTTCGAATGAAGAACAAGCTTTCGAGAAAAATAGCCTGGTAGCCGACATGTGTGGGATGATATCATTTGAGGAGATCCTCGGAGAAATAAACAAAGTGGAAAAACAACCCGAGATTGATGAAGAAACAGGGTTCACGTTCTTCCTTTCTTCAGTAAATCACATGACCAAATTAGGGAGACATTACTAGATCCCGAGCTCACTACCAGCCAATGACGAAGGGAAGGCCGTTGAAAACCTTCCTATGCCAGAGATGAGCCTCGAGGAGAGCAAGATCCTCGATCAAATGAAGAAAACTCAAGCTAACATCACCCTATGGGGGCTTTTCATGTCTTCCCAACTGCACATAAATGCTTTGATCAAGTTTCTCACTGGACCTAAAGTTCCTCCTTCTACTACACCAGAAGAAGCGGTAAGTCTGGTCAGATCCCTGACCTCTACCCGAATGCTATCCTTTTATGAAGAAGAAATCCCCAGAGTTGGGCTAAACCATAATCATGCACTCAATATCTCCGTCGAAGTTATGGGGAAGATCGTACCACTCTCTCTTATCGATAATGGATCCGCCTTGAATGTCAGCCCATTAAGAACCTTCAAATGGTTAGGACTAAAAGAAAGTGACCTCGCTCCAACATCATCTTCTATACGTGTCTACGATAATACCTATCGGGAGGTAATGAGATCCATAAAGCTTGTAATAGGGGCTGGCCCTATAAACCCTATCGTTGAATTCCAAGTTATAGACATCCCAACTTGTTTCAACCTGTTGCTCGAACTACCTTGGCTCTATAGTAATAAGGGTATGTCTTCCTCACTCCATTAGAAATTAAAGTTCTTTATCGATGGATGAGTCATCACCATTTTGGGCGATGACGATAATACCGATGGTGGAAGTACCAGTAGTCTAATCCTTGAGATACAGCACGGGTCAAATGATATGCTCCTATCAGGATTCTGAGTTGAGCCACTTTTACTCCCAACAGAGGATGATTTCAAAGAAAGCATTTGTTCGGAATACGACCCTCATGGAAATGTCAATGTGATTTAGATGTTCAGAAACATGCACTTCATGCCCGGAGTGGGGATAGGACAAAGGCAACAAGGGATACTTAAGCCCATTGAACTGAAGAAAGCTTTCCCTCTTTGTGGTTTGGGGTATAAACCATCAAAACAAGAGATCCGAATGATTCACCAATCTCGACAAAAGAGAAGACTAGACTGCATCTAGACTATCCCAAGTGACTCCTCAAATGGACGATTCATCAAAGAGGGCAAGGACTTCCCCTTTTGTGGCTTTCTAGAACCATGGTATGACCATGCAGATAACAAGATAAAACTCGGGATGGAGATATTTTTCCAAGACAGCTACCCATGGGCTGAAAGTTCCCAACACCATGTACAACCGTTCATCAAAGATACCGAAGAGACTGAGGGAAGTGACTCTGAGGATTCGTTTGACTTACAGACACTGGGGCTGACTCTCTGCATGGTTCATTCAAGCACTACATCACTAGATCCATACCACTTGATTACAGTTGTTGATACACCTCTCCTCAACTGGCATGCTACGCCGGTTCGACCTGTTAAAATCCCACCTAACCCCAATGTTTACCCAATATCTTATTCTGTTGTTTATCCTTTCTCAAATGTAATCGAGACCTCCTTTGATGAGGTTCTCAATGCTGTTTTGCCTATCAATGAAATAAACAAAGATTTTGAGTATCTTGGAGTGACTTACATTAATTATTTAGATTCTAATCAAACTTTTAATGATGATGATTTTACAAATGAACAATTCTTAATTGATCTAAATAAGGTTAATAACAAACAACATAACTACGTTCAAGTTAATGAAGAAGAGACTGTTATTATTAACCTCGATTCTAGTAGCCAATTGCGCGAGATTAGGATAGGGGCTTCCCTTGACGAGAATGAGCGCGTACAACTCGAAGAATTACTGAAAGAATTTGTGGATGTCTTCACATGGTCCTATGACGATATGCTCGTCGTTGTTCCTGAAATAGCTCAACATAAGATCCCAACTCTTCCAGATTACAAGACGATTAAAAAAAAATTGAGAAATCTCCGCACCGAATGGTCGCTCAAGGTCAAAGAAGAAGTGGTCAAACAACTGAACGTGGGTTTCATTCGTGTGATCGAATATCCCACATGTCTAGCCAACATAGTGCCTGTGCTGAAATCAGGAGGGAAAGTTTGGATGTGTGTAGACTATCGGCACTTGAACAAAGCCTCTCCAAAGGATGATTACCCATTACCCAATATCGACATGATCGTGGATAACACAGCCAATCATGCTCTCAAGTCATTCGTCGATGGGTTTATCGGGTACAACCAAATCACAATGCACCCAGACCACCAAGAAAAAATCACGTTCATCACCCCATGGGGAACCTTTTGCTACACTGTTATGCCATTTGGTCTCAAGAATGCTGGGGCTACCTACTAGAGGGCTCCCATAACCACCTTGCACGATCTAATTCACAAAGAGGTCAAGGTTTATGTGGATGATATGATTATCAAATCCAGAACTAGAGACGATCATGTCCCCGCTCTCCGAAAGTTCTTCGAACGACTGCGATGATATTAGATGAGACTCAATCCACAAAAATGTGTCTTCGGCATTACAAAGGGAAAACTATTGGGATTCATGGTCAGTGAAAGAGGGATAAAAGAAAATCCTGCCAAGCTAAAGGCCATACTTGAGATGCCAACTCCCCGGATGGTGAACAAAATTCGAGGTTTCCTTGGGAAATTGCAGTACATCAGCTAGCTCACCTCCATTTGCGAACCTATCTTCAAACTATTTCAAAAGGATTCAACCAAAGTTTGGAACGAGGCCTGCCAAGAAGCTTTTGAGCGAATCAAACAATACCTAACTCAACCTACGGTACTCATACCAACACTGCCTAGTCTCCTTTTGCTCCTATACCTAACCATAACCGACACCGCAGTTGGGGCTTTGCTAGCCCAATACCTTGAGGATTCCCATAAAGAAAGATCCATCTATTACGCTAGTCGCAAATTATCCGAGTACGAAGTCAACTACACTGCTTTGGAAAAATCATGCGTCGCGCTTGTTTGGGTCACCCAAAAGTTGTGACACTACATGCTCGCCTTCCCCATTAAACTATTATCCTGAATGGACCCCATCAAGTACCTTCTTGAGAGCCTTATCCAGCCGAATGGCTTGATGGTTGATGCTCTTAGTTGAGTTTGATATTATGTACGTCACGCAGAAAGCCATGAAAGTAAGATCCATCTCTAATTACCTCGTCGACTACCCCATGGAAGAAGGTGATGTCTGGGTCACCAAATTCTCGGATGAAAACATCCTCTACACTGCTCAAGATGACCCTCGATGGAAAATGTTCTTTAACGGTGCTGCCAACAAAAAGGGATATGGCATTAGGATACTTCTGATCACCCCAGATGACTCCCACACTCCCATCGCCATTAAATTGGATTTCCCCTGCACCAACAACATGACTGAATACGAGGCGTGTACGGTAGGCCTCAAAGTTGCTCTCAAGAAAGGAATTTAATTCCTAGATGTCTATGGGGATTTTGCCCTCATCATCGGTTAAGTGATCAGAAAATGGAAAGTCAAGGACGAGAAGCTCTAACCCTTCTATGCCCACTTAGAAGAACTAGCCTCCCAATTCCAAGATATCACCTTCCACTACCTACCTCGAGCAAAGAATAACCTAACCGATGCCCTTGCTACTTTATCCTCCATAGTCGACATGCCTGAAGGAATAACAATGTCCCCCTTCCTAATTCAAAAGCAAGACAAACTAACCCATTGCTACCACATTGAGCTCATCACCATAGAAGATCTCGAGCTAGTCAATAGCTGGTACTATGATATTTGTCACCTACTCAAGCATGGTAGGTATCTTGAGGGTTCCAACAAGAAGGACCGGGCAACCCTTTGGAGACTGGCCACCTAGTAAATCATCTGTCATAAAGCACTGTTCAAAAGGAATTTCAATGGAACCCATCTATATTGTATCGCAGGGACTGACATTGAAGAGGTAATGCAGAAAATCCACAACGGGGAATGCGGACCCCACATGAACGGTCACATGCTTGCTAAGAAGATCATCTGATAAGGCTATTACTAGACCACAATGATCCAGGATTGCTTTGCCTATGTTCGGAGATGCCTCAAATGCCAACAGTTCCCTAACCATTAACATCTGCCCCCACGAGAATTGTACAACATGACTTCTCCCTGGTCGTTCTCCACCTGGGGCATCGACATTATAGGGAAGGTTACACCCAAGGCCTCCAACGGGCATGAGTTCATCCTGGTTGCCATTGATTACTTCACCAAATTGGTCAAAGACGAGTCATACGCAGTCCTAAATGCCAATAAAGTGGCCCAATTCATCAAGAAAAACATCATATACTGATATGGGGTCCTGCACGAGCTAGTGTCAAATAATGGGTTACATTTCGAGGCAGAAGTCATAAAAGTGGTCAACGAGTATGGGATTCAGAGAAACAAATCTTCTCCCTATCGACCTCAGACCAATAGTTTGGTCAAAGCAGCCAACAAGAACCTCAAATCCATCATCAACAAGATGACCGAAAGCCATCGAGATTGGGACGACTGAATCCCATACGCCCTCTAGGGCTACCGAACCTCGATCAGAACCTCTACTAGGGCTACCCCTTACTCTTTAGTCTATGGCATGGAAGAAGTCTTACCCGTGGAGCTGGAAATACCCTCGTTATACGTCATGATTGAAAGCAAGGTCAGTGAGGAGGACTGGCATCAAAGCCATCTCGATGAGCTATCACTCTTGGACAAAAGGATATTGAAAGATCTATACCACATACAAGGGTGCCATCGTCGAATATCGCTATCATTTAATAAGAGAGTCAAGGATCGCGGTGTCCGAGAAGGGGATTTAGCCCTCAAGGAAATAGTAGAGCCCATTTGGGACCCCAGAGGGAAATTAAAGCCGAATTAGAGTGGCCCATACATTGTCAAAAAGATGTTGTCCGATGGTGCCTCCATGCTCACCGACTTAGATGGAGAGGAGATGGCTCGTCCAGTCAACCTGGATCATTTCAGGAAGTTCTACCCCTAGTTTGAAATCTCAGTGCGCTATGACTCTTCTCATCTCCCTTCTATTCTAAAAAAAATCTTCATTTCCCCTTACCCAAAACTACGTGGGCCAGATCCTCTGCAAAACCATTTTCAGAAAAATTAAAACTTTTCAAAAACCCCAGAGGTACGTAGGTAGCTCATATATCTTACATGAGCATGACCCTTTCTTTTTCATAAAAAAACTATTCTTTTCTTATCTCCGAGAACGACAGTTCATTCTAACATATACTTGAACAAAAGGATTATGAATGCCTTAGCAATCGGTATAGATAACTCAAAGTAAAAAATTCATCAAAAGGCACAGCTGGATAATCAAAAACTTATTTATTTCACTAATAAGAAAATTACAGTGCAATTACATAAGAAAAGGAACGGATAACTACCTTCCCCCTACCTTCCTAAAAAACCAAATAAAATTCCCAAATTTATCCTTTATTACAAAAATAAACTCCCCAAGAGTCCTACCCACAGCTACTAAAGGAGCCTGCTCCATCATCATCTACATCATGGGGTCCCCAAGCTTCTCCTGCCTAGATAGAGTGTCGCAGACACTCTATAGACCGATAATCTCTAACCAGCATCGGAAACACCACAACCCCTCCCTCCATGGTATTGGATAAGACAAGCCACCTTTGTCCAGTCTCCACTGCCAACATCTTGCTAACTAATCTCCTCCACAACCACTTCATATAATCCCCATGGATGTGCCAAACTCTCCCAACAAACTGAGAGGGACGGGACGACGGACGCCGACTCTCCCACAAAGAGCCAAGCCGCATGCGCAGATGCTCTGTCAAATCTTTTACCGAAAAGAAGTCTAGTGTCCGAGGTGGCATGATCTGCTCTCAGCCAAATTGGCGTAGAAGACGCCAAGGGAAATAAAAGGAGGTCCATGTGAGACCAACCAACCGGACATATGGGTATTCTCCCAGTTCCAGAATAGGCAGTAGCTTTCCCCACCAAGGTACTGACCAATACAGATTTAAAGCCCCATGCTCCACAAACCAGTTCTCCCAGATCTCAATATCCAGGCCCACACTGATGAAATGGCACGAAAATAAGTTGGGTACAACCAACAAAGAATATTCCGGAGGAGTTACCAGGCAAAATCTTTCAGACAACCACATTACTGGGCTCCCCCTCAGAAAGTCAGAACGACCTTCTTGCCAGGCATCCAGGCCATTTAATGTCTTCGCCAGTATCACCGCCGCAGGATTGCAACAGTAGGACATCCATGAAGTAACAGATGCAAGTTGTGGGTCCACCAGCAGCTCTCCGGTCATCAGTAGCAATTTCAAAACCAAGCCCAAAATGACAACTCTGGCATATCCAGCATCACCAAACTCCTGCAAATGCACGGACCACAACACTGCTGGAAGAGAAATCATTCTTCCAGTAACCAAGGATCTACCCGCCGAGGGCGAGACGCGGTGGAGTCCAGCCAATAACTCCTGGGAGATCGAGAAAACTCAGGCAGAGCCGCAACAATGTCGGGATTTATCCCCAATATGGAAGAAAATTCCTCGTAGGTTGACTAAACTTCTTCCAAGCCAAAGCGAAATACATAGTCTTCAAGGTACCAGAATTGTACCACCACCATCAGCATGTTCCACTCTATGGGCCGATTACGCCATAAAGAAACTCGATGCATGTTGTAAGCATCGTAGTCGATGTTATAGGAGCACATCGCCTCCAAATTCTCGAGGTAGTTAGCAAACTCAACACTACCAGGGAGAGACATCTCACAGAATAAGAGAAGGATAATGTGAAGGTGTGATGAAAACACTCCACCCTTACCCATTTTTATACTTGAAAACCCCCACAAAAGACAAAACCTCTGCAGAAATCGGAGGAAACACTAACTAACAAGGTACCAAAGGCGGAAGAGGGTACCAAGCAAAGCTTTGAAATTGATGGGACTGGACTGACCTGCCGATAGGCAGGAAAAGGTGCTTGTCGATCGACAACCTTCCATTTTTGGAAATTTCCCTTTTTCCTCTTTTATCAAAATCAGAAAACTCAATAAATAAATTGATATTCTCAACAAAATTTCAAAAATCTCCTTTTCATCTTATATAATTCCTCATTATGAATAAAACTTCCTTTCAAAACTTCCAAAAATATTTCTTTTTACGGTCTCAGCAGCAAAGTAAAAAGCGCATATGCATGCATTCATTCATTCATCATTAACAGAAGATAAAAAAAAACTTCATTGCATTGCATAGATATTTCTCTATGTTACATCAATCTTGCAGGAAATAAAGAAAAGAAGAAAGTAAAGGGACTTAGCCCGAACCCACTCTCTCTCTCATTTACCCTTCACATATCTCTCCTCAGAGCTTCCATCCCTGCGACGCGCTCTTTTTCTCCTGCAGCGAGACGACGCACCACTGCTACCCGAGCCAGACTCTTCCTCGGATGAATCAGATGGCACTAAGCAAGAAGGAATGGGAACCACATCCCAAATATGGGCAGTCACTGAAGATATCCAGTCCCTAATATCCCTCAGACAAGTGTAGACACCCGAACGTGCTGTAAGAAAAGGCAGAATCAATATCGAGCAGAAAAGATCAAAGGAAACCAAAAATAAGGAAAAGAGAAGAACAAAAAGGTATACCTCAATACAAAGGACCTCTTTTATCAAGCCCAACTCCTCTGGGTCCATCGCATAAGGACGATCCAGCATAGGCAGCATCCCCCCGTCAGCCCGCCGGATGTTGTATAAAAGAGTATGCAACCGCACAAAGGGAACCTCCGAAGTCGTCGTCGCCACAGATGTCGACGAACCACCACCACTGTGGGAAGACCCCACTGGCCGACTCGAACCCACAGGAGGGAAAGACAGTGCATCATATATGCTGGGCGCCATCAGCCAGCTCGTCACAAGGTCCATATAATCATACGATATAGCCGTATCGATGTACAATAGGTAGGACTCGCCAATCATCGCCGTTATCCTCGCATCCTCCGACATAAGCCTCTCCTGCCTCATAAACATAGTAGGACTCGCAGGTGGCACCACCACCTCCTCCTCAGTAATCTGTCAGACTACCCTCTCCTCGAGATACCAAGAGTGGCCAAACTCATGCACTAATAAAAGCCTCATCTGCGCATTCACTCCCGTCAACCCCGTGTCCTGAGCGGTCGTCCCCCGAGGGTAAAGAGTCACCTGAAAAATCCCCATCAGATATAAGCCAATATGGAATCAAAGCCCACAAAAGTTTTGGACTGAGGAAGAAAAAAGTCTTACCCTATCACTGGTCAGGCCATTCAAGACCTGATGCATCACCTACAAAGAAAGATACTTCCTCGACTGCCGATTGGCCTTCCGCCACTGATGCAACCGAATAAAATCCCCAATGGTGTCATCCTTCAAAGTAATCAGCTGGGTATTACACCCGATTACCTCATAGAACCACGTCTGCTAAAGACAAGAAATTCGCAATTAAAAAGAGATGTATAAGGAAAATGCGAATGCATGAAAGAAAAATGCGCAAATTAAAAGAATACCTCAAGAACATACATAGCCCCAGTGAAAGTATGCCGACAGCACCGACTGAATGCATCCAAGGAAAAATAAAGGGTCGCCAAAGACAGGCTCCCCTAATCATAGAGAAGGATGTTTGAAAACATCCTCAGATATGGTAAAAACCATAAGTTGATGACGTCGCCACTCGACGCCACCAAAAATCTCCCCAACACCAGCAAAATAAACAACCGGGCCATCTGTTTCACCTGAAGTTCATCCTCCACATCAATTACCCCTGCCCAATAAAACATCCTTCAGTAGCGACAAATGGATAGAATCCCCAGACACTATCCTCGCCACATCACCAAGCACCGCGCGCACCGTGCACACCGCCTCCGACCTCACCTGTAAGGAGAGATCCACCCCTGTCTGTTCCCCATCGTAATCCAGCCCCAGCAGCTACTGCACATCTATGGGAGTCACAGTCATCTCCCCGAAACCAAAATGGAAGGTGTGGGAAGTGTCCCACCACCTCTCCCCCAGAGCGTATAAAATCATCATCGAACGAGGCATTTCATCCAGCACAGACACCAATCTCCCAAAGCCTGCTGATGATACCACCCAACGCACCACAGGTGAAAGGTTCTCCCAGACATCCTTAAACCCCATCATTCCGCGGGCATGCATAGTCGACAAAGAGACATCGAACTGTCAAAAAGAAAAAATCCTTGTAAAAATCAAAGAAAAGAGGAAAACAAAAAAAAAGGAATGTCAAAGGTCATTTTACTTACATAACCACCAGGATTGACCACCCTCGAAGAGCGATGACGTGACGGCTCCCGCAGCAAGGTCCGCTCATACGCAACCGACTCGAATGCGTCGAAAGAGTTCTCACTCCCCAAAGCAAGAAGCGCCCTAGCTCTCCACTCCACGTTTGCCCAATCATTAATAGCCAACCACTCCTTGTGTACTGCAGTGCTCACGAAAGCGGCCATTTCTTAGATTACGGAATGCTAGGACGATTTGCAGAAGAAAATCGCAGAAAGAGAGAAGGCAAGAAGCTGTGAAAAATAAGGGGAATTCTCCCCCTTTATATAGGATGCAAAGGGTCATGCCGATCAACACTGCACCCCCACCTACCGATCGACACTAACCCTTTACCTTCTCGAGGTAGTCCAAAAGTCCGTGCCACTGCCAAATGGCACCCTCTACACCATGCCGATCGGCACCCCCATCAATTTTCGTACAAAAATTCCCAGAAAATACCAGAAAATCCTGAAAAATCCTCAGAAATTTCCTAAAAATATCGAAAAGGAATTAGAACATTTTCACCAAGAAAATTTCGCACTCCGTCAAGAAGAACCCCTATTTGCCCAGCGAAACTCTCAAAAGCCAAGTTAATTTCCTCCCGGCAACATCCCCAGAGGACCCCTAAAGAATCCCAAACTTTAGGATCATCTCCTATTCCCCAAAGATCTCAAATTTCCTCGAGAAATACGTCCAAACCCTGGACCACCTAATCAGTTCCCCAGCATTCAAATTTGTTGTTCCCCTGGTAAAGTCTTCAAAAGACACGAGTATTTCCCCAGCAATCAGCTCCCCAGCTCAAATCAAAATCACAAGGTAGTTGCCCGAGGTCATCTCATCTCCTAGCCCTCAGAATTGGCTTCGACCCGCAGAATTGGTCATCTCAACTTAAGCCCGCAGAATTGGCTTCGACCCGTAAAATCGGTCACCCTCACCTTCAAGCCCTCAGAATTGGCTTCGACCCACATAATCGATCACCCTCACCTTCAAGTCCTCAGAATTGGCTTCGACCCGCAGAATCGGTCATCATCATCTTCTAGCCCAAAGAATTGGCTTCGACCCACAAAATTGGTCATATCACCTTCAAGCCCTCAAAATTGGCTTCGACCCGCAGAATCAGTTACCCTCATCCTTAAGCCCTCGAAATCGGCTTCAACCTGCAGAATCGGGCATCCTCATCCCCAGGTCCTCAGAATCGGCCTCGACCCTCTGGTCATCCTCTTTCAAAGGCATCATGTGGTGTCTATTCGAAGACTATCATTTGTTCAAAACTCACCTATCAAGGGGATCTCTAGACACCCCATTCTAGCACCCCCTAACCTCTCCTAGGTCCCTAGCACCTCCCCTCATCACTACAAACCTGTCATACCCCAGGTACTGACCTAGAGGCCATCGGGCACACCCAAGATCGATTTTACCAAAATTCAACTCTTCATCTCAACTGAGATTGAATGAATCTTTGAAGGGCACTGAAACCCCTTTTCAAAGGTTCACCCCGTGCGCAATTCTAACTTACCATACGGACGAACGATCCATTTGCATCTGACGATTCCCCGTCCAAAGGATCGACGAGCGCTTCTAAGCCACATTTGACCCAAAGTTAACTCCCGGACCCAGGATCAGTCCAAAGGATTTTCGAAGGTCTCTGAAGTACCTTTCTAAGGGTTTGCCCCATGCGCGATTCGGATCAACGATTTACATTTTATGACCGATTTTTCGAAGGAACCTGAAAGAGACTGCCAAACGGTAGGTCCCAAACCCTGCCTATCGATAATGTGCCTAAACACACCTACCGATTGGCAGGACCAGGGCTATGCCAATCGGTAATTCCCTGGGCCTATAAAAAGGAGGGCCTAACCCCCTTTTAAAAAAACCCCAAGATTTGAAACCTATCACTCTTAGCAAGTTCAGAAAACCTCTCTCAAAGTCAGCGTGATTTCCACATCCAAATCCCTTTCCAACCTTCACCTTTCATCATCTTTTTCTTCCAACTTGGTTAATTAAGTACCCTCCATCATCACCCAAGTGCAAGGGCTGCTCTCCAACATTCAAGATCAAGCTCAAGATCTTCAAAAAGGTCCAACTTTCTGAACTCTCTCTTTAAATTCTCCTAAATTTGCATTAATTTGTTTTATTACTTGGCACTTTTATCCTCTCATCTCATAATATACTTTTTATTTAGTATTATTGCACATCTCTTATTTTCATATAAATAAAACCCAAAAAAATAAGAAAAATAGGGTTTGCTCATAAATTCCAAACGGGAATTCTCACAATTTTCTCACAACTAAAACACTTTTTACACACACACACACAAGAGAAGTCCCCGGTTGTATTTATGGGATAAAACCCACCCCTCATTTTGCATATGAACTACGTGGACTTTGATACCTCTATAGGCTACGTAGGCGTCTCGGGGTAAAAACTCGAGACTCGAATCCTATTCCTACTTTTCTCCCATTATTTATTTTTTATATTCTTTAACTTATTTTTCTTAAATTCTATATATTTACATATGCGTATATTTGTTCTTAGTGGCGTATTATTCTATATACGTTATCGTCCCGTTATAACGATCAACGCAAGGATAATCACGTAAATCCTATTTTCTAATATTACTTTTAGGGATATTCCTATGGATGACTCGCTTTATCTTTTCCATGATACAAGTTAATGATTCTTATCTCCACTACATATACACATGCACACATATCACGGGGAAATAAAGGAAAATAGCAATAACCCATGAGAGACCGTAAGGGCGTAATGGGCGCCTAACACCTTCCCATTTCGTAACTTAGCCTCCGGACCCTTTTGAATCATTTTTTGGTTTCGTATGTATCGGTATGTCTTTGGATGCTATCCTTTGGGATGGCTCCCCTTTTTTTTGTCTGGTTTGAGTAAAATAGACTGGCGACTCCATCTCTCTACATTTTCACCTCATTACCAACGTAGGCCGAATCACTCCTGAGAGGGATGCACGGGATCAAGATCCTCCCGACACGAAGAAGATCCCCTATCTTCTTCGTCTCTCCCTCCGCGAGGATACGGGGATGGCCACACCTAGGTTATTGAGAAGAAGGATGAGAGAAACACTAGGTGATTGAGAGTTTGAGAATGGAGTCGAGGCCAAAAAATGAGAAACCCTAGGTGATGATGGGTTGGGTCTTTCGTTGATCTGTGCAAGCTGGGTGTTTTCTTTTGGTTTGGATGGTAATTTCTTTTGTAATTTCACTTTTAAAATATTAAACTAAAATTAGTAACAGATATATTAGATTAGTGACAGCAGTATAACATTAGAAATAATAATGGTAAAATACTTTTATTAATAAAAAAAATAGTCTGTTACTAAAAGCTTGTTTTGGTGTAATGGCAGGTGGAGATGCCAGTGATGGTGATGAGATAGATTAAAGAAAAGTCTTTTTAAACGAAGCCAAAGCATGCTCCTATATTCAGTAGATTAACTTATTAGATTAGGTTAATTGTCTGCTGAGGAGAGTAGAGAAAGATAAATTGGTGATAGGTTTCTCTAAGAATGACCTGTCAGGAGTACTCTATCCATATGATGATCCTTTGGTCACACCATGAGAGCACATGAGTCAAGGGTGGCTATAATCCAGACTAATAATAGCAATTCCGCCAACGTCATGTTCTACAATTATTTCCACAGTTTGGGATTACGTGACAACATATTGGAACCTTATCATAGGCCCTTAATAGGATTCTCGGGTGAAAAAGTATATCCATTTGGGAATATCAACTTGGAAGTTTTGATCAACATATGGCCAGCTAATAGTACTTAAAGGAGTTGTTTCTTCATTATAGACAAGAACGTCCGACCGGCTTATAATATGATCTTTGGCATAGTTGGCCTGAAAAAGATCACAGTGGTACCATCTACTGTCCACCAGTGTCTAAAGTTCCCCTCTCATTATGGGGTTAACGTTGTTATAGGAAATCAAATTGAATATAGAGAATGCTATTATACTTCAGCTGACCAAGATGAAGTAAAGAAACTTACTGTAGGCTACCAAATTGAAACCTTAGCCCCCCCCCCCCCCCCCCCCCACATGAGGAAGTTGATTTAGTTAAAGGACAGTTTGTAGAAGCCAAGAAAATAATTATTTTAGAGGACGAAAGACTAAAAAGAACCACACAGGCTGGCTCAACATTGGAACCTACCCTCAAGCAAGAATTGATCAATTTTCTTAAAGAGCGAAAGAATGTGTTTGCATGGATCCACGAAGATATTTCGGTAATTGATCTGAAATTTATCTTCCATGAGATAAATACCACCAAAGATGCCCAACCAATTAACAAATGTCGTGTATTAAGTTCTAGGAAGAACATAACCATCGAAGAAAAGGTGGACAAGTTGAAGAAGGAAAATCTCATTGAAGATGTTAAGTACCCAGACTGGTTGGCTAACTTAGCGATGGTGAATAAGAAGAACAACAAATGTCACATGTGTGTTGACTTCACAAATCTCAACAAAGCATGTCCGGAGGACTATTTCCCTTTGCCCACAATTGAACAACTAATCAATGTCACTACAGGACACAAGTTACACTACTTCATGGATGCTTATTAGTGATACAATCAAATTAAAATGAAGCCAGATGACAGGGAAAATACATCATTTATCACCAGTCGGGGTACTAACTGCTACAACATTATGCTTTTTAGGCTTAAAAATGCCGAAGTGACATACCAAAGGCTGGTAAACAAGGTCTTTGAGGAGCATATCATAAGAATATGAATGTTTATGTGGATGACATTCTACCTAAAATAAAATTTCTGACCACATTAAAGACTTAGGTAAGACATTTGACAAGTTGGAGAAGCATTAGATGAAACTTAACCCGACTAAATGTATGTTTGGCGTGCAATAAGGGATTTTTTTGGAGTTCTTCATAAATCAAAGAGGAATAGAAGCAAACCCAAACAAAATTAAGGCATTGATCGAAATACAATCTCCCTCATTCAAGAAAGACGTGCATAAGTTGAATGGAAGAGTAGCAACACTCAACTGATTTATCTCCCGAGCAACTGATAAATGATTACCATTATTTAAAGTACTCATAAAAATCTTCGCATGGAATGAATAATGTGAAAATACTTTCCAAACTTGAAGAAATATTTAGTATCTCCACTACTGCTCTCCCAACCAATCATGGCTGAAAAATTATACCTACTTGCTATATCTAAGTCAGTTGTTAGTTCGACCTTCATCCGACTAGAAAATGGAATCCAGAAGCTAATGTATTACACTAGCAAGGCTTTCAGAGGGGTGAACATTAGATATCCTCTCCTGAAAAAATTGGCTTTAGTATTGAAGAATCCAGAAGAATGAAGCCTTACTTCCAACAACATACCACCGTGGTCTTCAAAAAATTTCCATTGCATCAAGCTATTCATAAACCAGAAAAGTTAGGGAGACTGATGTCTTGGGTAGTGGAATTAGGAGAATATGATATACTCTATGAGCCTCGAACATCACTGAAAGGTCAATTCGTAGTAGATTTTATAGAATAATTTACCTATAAGGAAACCATAGTCAATCATGAGCTAGTTAAGGGGAAAAAGGTCGAGCCGACTTCCTTGGGAGAGAGCTCAAAAGTGAACCAACCCGAACTGACTTCTCCAAAAGATAGTTCTAAACTGGACAAATCAGAATCATCTACTACTCAAGTCATTGCTAAAAAGTATGAAGAGCATAGAAAAAGGTTGTTCAAGTAAGGATCTCTGAGTGATGGGGTCTTTGACGAAGAAATTCCTATCTAGAAGTTATACGTTTGATGGATCCTCCTGTGCCTTTAGCAGTGGAGCAGGACTAATTCTAAACACCCCTGATGATATAGATGTGTAGTATGCTTTTTCATTTTCAATTCCAAGATTCTAACAATGAGTTAGACTATGAAGCATTGATTACTGGATTAGAACTCGCTTTGTCATTGGGTGCTAATAAATAGTCACTCACAGTGGTAGGTATATATAGAGTTAGAAGAGAACTGATGACATGGTACCTAACAAAAACTCAAAGCACCATCATTAAGTTTTTGGCAGTCAGAATTGTCAAAATTCCAAGAATAGAGAACGCATGAGCAGATGCACTTACTCGACAAGCCTCAGTAACCAAGACATATTTGAAGAGGACCATTCTGGTACAGATCCTAACAAACAAGAGCATAGACAAATAGGAAGTCATCTTAATATCAATTGATTTGGGACCCTTATGGATGTACCCAATCAAGGAGTATATTAATAAGGGGTCGCTGCCTGAAGATCCTAAAGAAGTAAGAACGTTGAGATATAAATTAGCTAGCTACGTACTAGAAGGAGGCATCTTATATAAAAGGATATTCACTATTTCTTTACTTAGGTGTGTTTATCTCACTAAAGTGAATGATTTGATTAAAGATGTTCATGAATGATCACGCGGAGCCCACTAGACAGTATGATCGTTGGTGCATAGGGTAGCTATGAAGGTGTACTATTTGCCTACCATGAAAATAAATGATCTTTATATGAAAAGGAATTCGATAAATACCAGAAGATTGCTTCCATCCATAGACGACTGGGGGATGATTTAACGCCGATAACATCCCATTGGCCCTTTGCTCTATGGGGAGTTCACTTGGTAAGGCCACTACCAAGAACAAAAGGGAGATTTAAATACCGAGTTGCAGCCATAAATTACTTCACAACGTGGGTGGAAGCTGAACCATTGGTTGAAATTCCTTACGAAAGGGTTTGTCAGTTTATATGGAAGAATATCATATGCTGATATGGCATGCCATAAGCTTTCATCATAGACTATGGAACCCAGTTCAATAATCAGGAATTTGAGGATTATTGTGTGTAATCCAGAATCCAAAAGCCTTATTCTGATCCAAGACATCCCTAGTGCAATGGACAAATGGAAGTGGCAAATAAAACTTTGCTCGATGGATTGAAAAAGAGGCTTGATAATGCAAAGGGAATCTGGATCAATGAAATACCAAGTGTTTTATCGGCCTATAATACCATGCCGAGGACAACGATCAACAAAACTCCTTATTTGTTGGCATTTGGAACAAAATCAGTAGTCCCCAAAGAAATAGTTCTATCAAGTCATAGGTCCTCAATTATGACTCCCCTAAAGTGATTTGGTGAGGAGGGTTGACCTAAACCTAGTAGAAAAAGTAAGAGAAAATGTTACACCACGAGTAGCCGCCTGCCAGCAGCGTACCACTAGGTTCTACAACAAAAGGGTCAAACTGAGAAATCTAAAAGAGGGAAATTATATTTTGAAGAAGGTGATCCAAAAAGGAAACAAGCTGGAGCCTAGTTGGCATGGTCCATAAAGAATTTTTACTGTTGTTCGACCTAGTACTTATCACTTAGAAACACTTGAAGAGGAGAAATTCAAGAATGCCTAGAATGTTGAGTATCTCAAGAAGTACTATCAATAAATTTAGTTTGAAAATTTCTCACCATGTACCAATTAACACGAGTTTAATGAAAATTTATTGATTTCACAACAACTACCTTCCCCTTTTTTTCTTTTTTTAGATGGGAGATGTAAAAACCTCACACTCTCGTAATCCTAAAACGAATTATATACTTGAAAAACAACCAAGTTTTAGTAAGGATTCATAGATGACTTCATCTTTGACAAGTCAAGAACAAGAAGTTCTAACTCTAAAAGCTTCGTATATGACTCAAAGTCAAGAATTAGAAGGTTTTACCAGGCCATGTCAGGAAAAATCTTAACAAATTTGGTCGCCAATGGTAAATAATGCAAACACTTAGTCTGAAAACGACAATATTCGTTAGATGACTAACAAAGTGTGTTAGTAGAACCTAAGGTTGGACAACTTAGGTTCGTTTGATTCAATAACTAGTAAAGTAAAATGGTCGGCTAAAGGCCGACCACACGGTCATAAATGCCAAACTACTGGTAGGGCCTACACTTATATAACATATATTAAAGGAAGAATAAATATCACGTGTTCACCAAACTTTATCTATTATTCATAAGAGATAATGAAATTTTATATTAAAAAGTTCTCCCTTAAGGTTACAAGGCATGAAAGACAAACTATTTTCACTCAATTAGATGCTTTCTTGAGGCTTTGTCCATTTCAACTGGAGGAACATCCAAAGTAGAGGACTGGACAGTGTACCTCAAAACCTCTAGTCTTTCACGATCGCTAGCACTTGGCCTATTCACTAGGTATTGAGGTCGAACATGGGTATCTTCTTCATCCAGGATATAATCACCTAGGTATTTTTTATAAGACTTTATGGAATAACATTTTTAGGAATCCACTTGATGTCTAGTTTAAAAGGAGGATTAGGTTGATCCAAATAGCCAGGGTCATGCCAATCACACAAAGTATCTTTTTCTGGTACCTTCAAAACTGTTAAGGCATTCAGCCAACCCCATCTGTAACCATCACGTCAGGCTTATTCTAGATTATCGCTTAGGTGATACAAGGCTTCATCAGAACCATTTATCTAGACAACCTTAGGTTTCTTATGAAATTAAAAGTCATCCGATTAACCTTATCAATTAGCTTCTTGATGATAGCATTTTTATCTTTGATCAAGGCAACCTTTTTATCCTGAGTCTTCTTTGTCCTTTCCTCTTTAATAGTGGGATGAGTAACCACCACCAGCTTGGATGACTGGTCTGCTTTGTTTTTCTTCATAGTCTCAGTTTCCTCCCTTAGTTTTGCATTTACATGCTCTAACAAAGAGGCACCCTCATGTTATCTGATAGTATTTAATGACTTCTTCTAGCTCTCCAATTTATTTCTTAAAGAGTTATTCTCCTGCTCCAACAAGCTTACCACCTCCCCTGCACTAGCCAGTTCACAGTTCAGCACAAATTCCTTTCCTTATATGCCAATGGAATGGTTTCCATTATTTTTTCAAAAGTTGTGTCAGTACTAAGCCGAGCATACTTTGCCTCATAGTTAGAATGAAAGTTGGATAGAGAGGCCTTATGGTCATCTTGCATCTGAAGGATCATGTCATAATATGCAGCATTGGTCTCCACTTCTGGATCGAACAACCTATGAAGATGGACGTAGGTTTCTTTTACTTAGTTAAAGACATCCAGGCTGAGAAACTTCTCTAACTCGTCTTCATCCAAATCCTCGTGGCCAACATAAAACAACCGTACACTCTCCTATATAGGTCACCTTCTACTGCAACTATCACATCGATCCTGGATTTAAACTGAAAGAGAGAGTATGAGCATAAAGATTAAACAACAAAATCTACAACATCAAAATGGTGCAATTCCAATGAAAGATTTTTTATAAATAGGGAAGGGCTATTACATAAAAAACATCCATGTTCAGACTTACAAAAGGAAATTTTGCATTATAAAGGGGAAAAAGGTAAAAAAAAAAAATCAAATAATCCTAGGAGCTACACCATATCCTTATCTTGTTCCTTCTCCTTAGTTGATTGGGCCACCATTGATGTTTTTGGCACCATGGAAGACTTGATACTACCCTCCTCATCTTCCATCTCCTCATCTATAATGGGATATGTACCGAGAGTGTGCTGTTGGAAGAGCTATGAGCCAGCAGCAGTGCTGACTTGCTTAAGGGAAGATTCCCAACCATCTTTGAAGGAAACCTTCTTAAAATAGTCTATCTGTAAGGCAGCAGTGGAGAATGCCTTATACCTTCCTCGGGTGTAAGCATATTCCTTTCCCTTTTTTAAGTTATCCTTAAAGTTTTGAAACATTTTCTCCACCTCAGTGATGGCTTTGGTGGCATCAAACGTAGCCTTCTCGGCATCCTTACTTCGTTGATCAACAGTAGTCAACAAGACCTCCAATTTTTCTTCATCTTTCTTATAAACCTCCTTGGTAGCATCCTAGGAGTCCTTCAGCTATTTAAAGTCATCTTCAACATTAGTGGGTTATGCCCTCAACTGGTCATCCCTCATCAAAAGTTAGTCGTAATTAACCAAGAGCTGTAAACATTTAAGAACAAAGGCAATTAGCAAAAATACTAAAGAATGGCAAAACTAGAGAGGGGAGTTTATGTAAACAGCTACTAGTCCCAAGTTGTGATTATCTCTTTACACCGACCTTGATCTGATAAGGGAATAACCGTTGACCTATTTGTGGTAACACTCTAGATAATATTAAACCCCTAGCTAAACCAGGGTTCACTACCACTGATGCAGATTTTTTAAAGCCCTGATCGACCTGGGTTTTCTGAACCAATTCCTACTGAACAACATGACCTTTTCTAAACCTCTTGAACTGAGGTTTAGTACTTTTTATTTCTTCAGTAGTAACCACGATTAGTCTCTTAGAACCTTAACCAGTGTCCTTCTTCTTTTCGGCTGAAGGAGGAGACATGGCTCCAGTAATCAAGTTGGGAATTCTTATCTTCACTATTTTTCTCACAGAGGATAAAGTAGTCAGAATAGCAGTCAAGTCTAATGATTCAAAGGAGGAAGAAGTTCCTCCAAATGCAGTATCTCCTCCTCCTCCTCCTCCTCCTCCTCCTCCTCCTTCTTCTTCTTCTTCTTCTTCTTCTTCTTCTTCTTCTTCTTCTTCTTCTTCTTCTTCTTCTTCTTCTTCTTCTTCTTCTTGTAAAGGAGATTCAGAGGCAGCAATATATAAGGTTGAGACATAGTCTTCTAGGTCGATGAGAGTTGAAGGGATATCCTATATAGGCCGAGATACAAAAGATTTTATGGAGCTATTGTAATATAGCAAAGCTAAATCCAACCTGCGGAGGGTTTTACCGATTCTCAATTGGATGGACTAGATGAGCTTTAAGTCATCAAAATTTGCCTATGGATTCAGAGGGCAATATTTATTTCTTTACTCTGCAAAGAGGCAAACACAATATGTTAGTCAACATATCAACAAAAAAAAGCATACAAAAAAGAAATACATGTGTAATAAAGGATTGACCTATGCCATGCCCTTTCGGGGGGAATCTGGGACCATTATATCTCACCCCCTCAAGAAGGGGGTATATTGCTAATTCTTTACCAGTATTCCATAATCCTAATAATCCTTTTAAGAATCAGGCAAGTTTACCACTAAGATCATGTTGACCTGGCATGTCTTTAAATAGTAGGTATTATCCCTAATGGTACCCTAACTATAACAAAAAATTAAATCCTTTATTCCTCTGTGGGTTCCATATAATTCATTGAGACGGTAAACCCCATTCACTACTCTCCAACTGTTGGGGGCTACTTTGGTGAGGACCACATCAAAATATCGACAAAATTCAAAAAATAAATTATTAGGGAGAAAAGTAACTCTACACTTAGTGTTAAATATGGAGGGCAACCAATGACCCTCATCCAAGGCACACAAGTCCTAAGTTCTAAACACCATTTCAATAGTTACCTTGTGGCCATCCCCGAATTTCATCTCCTCTTCCCTGAGGGTGGGGAAAAAGGGGGTGAAGGTCTCGCGCCCTCTCTAATGTATAGGAGCGCTTCGACCATCGTCGGTGTAGGGTAAGTAAAGAGATGGAGTCTCCAGCCTGTTTTGCATAAAATAGGGAAAAAACATGTCGCCGCTTTGAGATAGCGACATCAAAGACAAACTGATGCTTACGAAACCAATAGTTCAAAGGTTCGGGGGCTAATTTTCGGAATGGGAAGGTGTTAGGAACCCATCCTGCCCTTTCAGTCTCTCATGGGCTTGTGTTACAGTTTTCCTTAATTACTCTCTGTGTGCGTGTATATATAAATGGAGATCGGAATCTCCCAACTCATATCAAGGAAAAGATAGAGTGAGTTCATCCATAGCAATGTTCCCAAAATAATATTTAGAAAAAAATATGATTTATGCATTTATCGAAATATTGATCGCTATGACGAAACGATAATATATGTTGAATAAAATGATAATAAGGATTACAAGAATAATATGTATTAATATAATGTATAGATGAAAAGGAGACAAATACAGAAATAGAGAATTGGGGAAAATTGGGAAATTGAAAAATTAGAAAATTGGATTCGAGTCTTGGATTTTAACCCAAAATGCCTACGTAGCCTGTAAAGGCATCAAAGTTCACATAGTTCGCATTCAACATAAGGGTGGGGTTTATACTAAATATTCGAATGGGATTTTATTATATGTGTGTGTGTAGAAAATGTGTTTTAGTTTAGAGAAATTGTGATGGATAATCCCATTGGAATTTATAGGTATAACCCTTTTTTTATATAGAAAATAAAGTATGTGCAATATAACTAATAAAAATATGAGATGTTAATGTGTATTAACTAAGGTAAAAGCTAGATTATTATTTTAACGTAATTAATGCGAAAACAAGAAATTTAAAGAGAGAGAGAAAGATTTTGGACCTTCTTTGAAGAATTGAAGTTTGATCTTGATACTGGATGAACTCCCTAGGATGTTGAGATGAATGTTAGATGTGAGATAATGAGATTTTTCCAAATTGGGTATGAAAGGGATGGGAATGTAAGATGGAAAGGAATTTCACATAAGAAAACTTCGCTGATTGCAAGAGAATGTTGTTGAGATCACTGATGTTGATGGATTTGAGGTATGCTTTGGGCATGAAGCCATGCCCTCTATTTATAGGGTAAGGTGGTGTCGATTTGCATAGCCCTAGCACTGTGAATAAGCAGCTACCCCTAGACACACTGCCAATACGCAGGGAAATGAAACTGCCAATAGGTAGTCTCATGCAATTTTTTTCCAGGAAAATGGTCGTAAAATGCAATCCATTGATCCAAATTGTGCACAGGGCATACCGTTAGAAAGTTAATTCAGATACTTTTAATAGTTCTTTCGGCCTTTCTCTAATCCGAGTGTTACTTTGGGTCAAACGTATCTCGAAAGCACTCATAATCCTTTGGGCTGGAGATCGTTAGACAAAAACATATTAATCATCCGAACGGTAAGTCTTAATCATGAACTCGCAGACTGTTGGAAAGGTTATGCGAGTTACTTTGATATTCCAAAGAGCTTTGCTCGGTTCGAAAATTTAACTTTGGTCAATTGGAGCCCGGAAGTGCTGGGCGACCTTTCAGAGTAAAATGGGTCGTTCGTCCGTATCGTAAGGCTAATTCGCACACGGGGTAGATAATTGGAAAGGGTATTCACTGCCCTTCAAAGTTTTATTCAGTCTCATTTGAGCTGAAAAGTTGACCTTGGTCAAATGGATCCCAAGAGTGCCTGGTGGCCTCCAGATCAGTTTTTGAGGGAAGACGGATTATTCACCCGAACAGTTATGCTATTTCACTAATGGGGTAGACCGTTGGAAAGGGGTTTTAGTTCCCTTTAAAAATTCAAAAAGCTTTTTCTATGACGATGAAGTCGAGTGGGGTCAAATTGGAGCCTGGGAGAACCCAGTGTCCTTTTGATAGATTTTTTATCGTAAAATGGTTCGTTCATCCGAACTGTTATGACGATTTATGCATGGGGTATACCGTTGGAAAGGGTATTTAGAGCCCTTTCGAAATTCATGAGATTTTTCTCTGATGATAGAGTTTATTAGAGTTAAATGGGGTCCGAGAGCCCCCGATGACCTTTAGATCGGTACTCAGAGTATGACCTAGGTTTCGTAGTGATATGAGGAGGTTATAGGGACATAAAGGATACTTAAGGGGTCCTAGAATGTGCTTTACATATATCCCCTCGACGGGTGAGCTTAGAACAAGTGAAAGTCATCGAATAGACATCATGTGATTTTTTAAAAAGAGGTCGATTCTACGGACTTAAAGGATGAAGATGGCCAATTCAAAGGGTTGATGCCGATTCTAAGGACCTAAAGAAATGCTGGGGATGGCCGATTCTGTGGGCCGAAGTCAATTATTTGTACCTAATATGGGGAGTGACTAATTTTGTAGGTCGAAGTGAATTCTGAGGGCTTAAGGTAGGTAGTGATCGATTCTGCGGGCCGAGGTTAATTTTGAGGACCTTAAGTAGGGGTAACCAATTCTGCAGGTCGAAGCCAATTCTGAAGGCTTAGGTGGGAGTGACAAATTCTATTGGCCGAGGTCAATTCTGCAGGCCGAGGTCAATTCTGAGGACCTAAGATGGGAGTGAACATGCTAAGGATCGAATCCAATTCTTAGGGCTTCAGTGGGAGGGACCAATTCTGAGGGCAATTTTGAGGACCTAAGTAGGAGAGACCAATTATGTGCCAATTCTGAGGGCTTAGGTGGGAGTGACAAATAGGGTCAAATACAATTATAAGGGCTTAAGTAGAGATGACTAATTCTACGAGTAGAAGCCAATTCCGAGGGCTTAAGTTATAGGGACCAATTTTGATGATCGAAGCCAATAATATGGGCTTAAGGGCAGATGGCCCATTCTGCGGGTCGAAGACAATTCTAAGGCCTTAAGTAGAGATGACCTATTCTGCAGGTCGAAGCCAATTCTAAAGCTTAAGTTGTATCTTTCTTGGGGAAATTTGGAGACTCCACTGGGGAAAAGGTGTTAATTCGAGGATTGAATGTATCCTTGTTGGGGAATTTTTCGATTTCTGCGGAGTCTTTAGAGATGTCATTGGGGAGATATCCAATTTATTTTGGGAATTAGTGTTTCGCTGGGAAGGTAAGTGTTTCATTGGGGAAATAAGTGTTCTCCTGGAGAAATAAGTGTGGTAAAAAATGTCGTTCTTAGTGAAAAATGTTTTAAAATTCATTTGGTAATTTTATGAGGATTTTTTGGCATTTTGGGGGAATTTTTGTACAAAATTTTACGGAGGTGTCAATCGACAGGGTGTAGGAGGTGCCAGACGGCAGTGGAACGGGCTTTTAGGCTTCCTTGGGCAGGTAATGGGATAGTGTCGATCAGTGTGTTACATGGAGATACTGATCGGCATGCCCCTTAGCCTGCTATAAAAAGGGGCTAGATTTCCTCATTTTTGATAGTTTCCAGATTTTCTCTCTTCTGCTTTGTGTTTCTACAAACTGTTCTAGCATTCTAAAACCAATAAATGGATGATTTTTCAAGCAATGTGATCCACATGGCATGGTTAAATGTTGACGATTAGGCGCATTTGGAGTGGCGGGCCAGGGTGCCCCTAGCGCTGGCTAGTAAGAATGCTTTCGACTCATTCGAGCTAGTTACGGATGAGCGGAATCTTTCGCTCGAGCAGTGCACCATCGATCCTTTAGGGTGGTGAATCCTAGTGGCTATGTAAGTGTTGATGACCTTTGGTATTCTTTTCTTCTTTCTTGGTGATATTTTCTTATTTTTTTTTAAATTTTTACAAGGGTTTTTCCTTTTGGCTTTGACAAACTGATATCTCTACGTCAAACTTGCGATGGGGCTCAATGATGTCTAGGATCACTTTCCATCGATGGTGAGTTGGGTGGTGTCATCGGCCAGTTTTGGTATATTGGTGTCTCCACTAGACGAGATGCCTCATTCAACGACTATCCTTTGCACTTTGGGGGAGAGGTGGTGGGACACCACCCACACCATGCATCTTGACTTTGAGGAGATGACGGTGACTCGGATCAATATGCAGCAGCATCTGGGGCTGGATTGTGAGGGGTCCTAGATAGAGGATGATCGGACCTTGCGGGTGACGCCGACGTCGGTGGAGGAGGCATTGGGTAATGTGGAGAGAATATTCTCTAGGGACTCAATTTGTTTGTCTCTTTTGAAGGAGGTTTTATTGAGTGGAGGAACCGACGAGACTTATGACCTTCAGGTGTGACAGATGGGCCATTTGTTTATTCTGTTATTTTTGGAAGGGTTTTTAGTGGCGACGAGTGGCGACGTCGTCCACTTGTGGTTTGTTCCATTTTTGAGTGTATTCTCGGATATTACTCATTTTGACTGGGGGATCCGGACTTTGGCGACCTTTTATTTTTCTTTGGACGCATTCATCTGATGCTTCCGACAGACTTTTACTAGCGCCACGTATCTTTTGGAGGTATTCTTTATTTTTTGCATTTTTCTTTATGCATTCACATTTTCCTTTATGAATTTTCTTCCTTTGATTGATAACCCTTTGTCCTTTACAAACGTGGTTTTATAAGGTGATCGGGATCAACGCCCAACTAATAGATTTGAAGGATGAGTTTGTTGGGGGGCTTCTGCCAGATGTACCGATGGCGGAAATCCAACCAACAGTCAAGGCGGTCCCTCTTTTTAGGGGTGGTGTGTGAGGTCTTGATAAGCAATTAGGTAAATCCTTCATTCATTTTGAGACCATTTTTCTTCGATGATCTTTTTCAGATATTGATTTTCCACTAGGGATTTTGCAGGTGACCTTTTGTCCCTGGGGGATGGCCATCCAGCACACGAGGGTGACCGGGTGGAACTAACACATGAGTTTGTCTACTACTGGTATCTAGGGGAGAGAGTAGTCTGAAAGGTGGTAGAGGACGAGGTGATGGTGTCACCTGTGAAGCCCCCGATGTATATGAGGCGAGAGTGGGATATGTCAAAGGAGGTGAGGGTGGCAGTGAGGGTAGGCGAGCCTTATTCGTCCTATGCCGATATGGTGGCGACCTATGATTACTTGGATTTCGTGTCGAGCTGGCTGATGCCTCCCAGTATATATGACGTTATGCGTCTTCCCCCCGTGTGCTCGAGCCAGTTAGTGGGGTCTGCCCACAGTGCGGGTGGTGCGTCGATATCGGCTACGGTGATGACATCAGAGGTTCTATTTGTGCAATTAGATCCTCCTTCCTATAACATTCGACGGTCTGACGGAGGGTCGGTACGTATGCTGCATCGTCCCAATGCGATGAACTCGGAGGAGTTGGGGCTAGTAGAGGACTGTCCTTCATCCGGAGGTATACTTTTTATTTCGTTGCCTTTTAATTTTTTGATTTATTTCTTTGCCTCAGACTTACTAATTTGCTCTTTTTTATTTTTTACAACACATTCGGGTGTCGACCACCTGGCTGAGAGATTTTCCGGATTGGGTGGCTTCCGCCACTGTTCATCTTGCTTGGTGTTGTTTGCCTCGTCTGGGGAGGGTTCTGGTTCAGGGAGAGGAGGTTCGTCATCTCATCGTTGGGGAAAACGCGTACGCCGCAGGGATGGAGGGTCGTAGAGAGAGAGAGAGAGAGACAGGAAGAGAAAAGAGAGAAAGAGAAAGTGAGTCTCGTTATTTTAATGTTTTCTTGCAAGCCAAAATGTAATAAATCAATATATTTTCAATGAAATTAAGTTTTTATTAATTTATCTTTGCTTTAATGACTTAATGCATATGCATTTTTACTTTGCTGCTGAGACCGTAAAAAGGATTTAAAATGATTTGAGAAAAAATCTATTTTAAAACAGGATAAGTAAAAATATAGGGGGAAGGAAATTCTGAATTCCTTAGAATAAAAATTATTTTTATTGAGTTTTTTTTGACAAAAAAGGGAAAATGGAATTTTCCAAAAATAAGGGGTTCCTGATTGTCATGCCCCATATCCTGCCTATCGGTAGGTCAGTCTAGTCTAATCAACCCAAGGCTTTGATTGCACTTTCTTCAATTACTTGGTCCTTAGTGGGGTAGATTTTCCTCTTGAAATTGCAGGACTTTTGTATTTGGCTAAGTTTTCCAAGTATAAAAAGGGGTAATGGTGGAGTGTTTTCTTCACCCATCCACATTTCCTTTCTTTAGCTTACTTCTTTCTTCTTGTCTCATCATTTTGCAATATGGCTCTCCCCGATAGTGTTGAATTCACCTCTTAGCTTGAAAACTTAGAGGCTATATGCTCATATAATGTAGCCTATGATGCTTTCAACATGCCTTGGGTTTCATTATGGTGCAACTGGCCAATGTAATGGAAAATGCTGATTACGGCGGTAAAATTTGGTACCCTATCTTTTGCTTTGACTTGGGCGAAGTCTGTCTGACTTACGAAGAGTTCTCTACCATGTTGGGGATAAAACCCAGTGTTGTGGAGGCCGTGCCTGAATTCTCTCGGTCTCCTCGAGAGTTGTTAGCAGGACTTCTCCATATTTTTCCCTTGGTAGCTTAGCCAATGGTTATAGGAGGAATGATCTCTCTCCCGATTGTGCTACATTCTGTGCATCTACAGGATGTTGGTGATGCAAGTTATTGGGGAGTCGTCGTTCTTGGATTGATTTTATAATTACTATTGGTGATTAGGAAACTGTTGGTGGACCCATAACTCGTAGCCATTGCTTTATGGATGTCGTACCATTGCAATCATGCGATGGTGATACTAGCAGAGACTTTGAATGGTCTGGATGCTTGGCGGGAAGGCCGTTTTGACTTCCTGAGGAGTAGCCCTGTTATGTTATTCATGTGGATGTCAGAGAGATTTCGTATGGAGGTCCCTCCTGAATATCCTCTGGCAGTTATGCCAAACTTTTTTTCTCGCTACTTTATCAGTGTGGTTCTAGACATCAAGAGCTGGGGAACTGGTTTGTGGAGAATGGGGCTCAAGGTTTGCATTGTTCAGTGCCTTGGTAGGGGGAGCTAGAACCCATTCTAGAGGAATACCAGTATGTCCAGTTGATCAACCTCCGATTAAGTTCTTTCTAATTTCCCTAGTGGCTCTTGCACGAATTTGGCTTGGAGCAGATTGTGCCACCTTGGACACTAGATTTCTTTCCCGTAGAGGATTTGACAATGTGCCTGCGCATGCGACTGGGCTCTCTATTGAAGAATTATCGATCATCGACCATCAACCCTTCCTTCCTAGTTTGTTGGTAGAGTCTGGCATGTATCTGGGGACTACATGAAGTGGTTGTGGAGAAGGCTAGTTATGGAGACCAGACAAAGGTGGTTTGCCATATCAGACACCATGGAGGGAGGTGTTGTTATTTTTCTTAGGCTAGTTCGGGATTACCGTTCTATGGAGCTCCTGGGAAATTCTATTCAGGCAGAGGAGGTTTGGGGACCACAGGATGTAAATGATGATGGGGTCGGTTCCTCTGGCAGCTGTGGGCAGGTTCCCTGGGGAATTTATTTGTGAATCTTTTGTGATGTGTTTGGTCATGTATGGGAATAAAGTTGTTTAGGAGTAGTTGTCTTGTTTAAAAAAAATAATGTTAAGTTAGCAAGGGAATTTGTTTGACTCCCTATGCTGATGTAATTGTAACGGGAAATTTCATTAATAAAATAACATAAAATTAATTATATCATTGTGCCTCTTGATGAGTTTTTTGCATTTCAATTATCTATACCAATCTCTAATGCATACATAATCCTTTTATTCATGTAAATGATAAAATTAATTGTCGTTCTCGAGGATAAGAAAAGAATAGCATTTTTTGAAAACGAAAGGGGTCGTGCTTATTTAAAGCGTATGAGAAGTCTACGTGCCTCTGGGGGGTTTGAAATTTTTTTGAGTTGCATTTTTAGGGCAAAAAGATTTTTAGAGGATCAGGCCCCACGTAGTTTTGAGTAGAGGGAAATGAAGAATAGTTTTTTAGAATAAAAGGAAGATGAGAAGAAGTGTAGCGTGCTGAGATTTCAGACTAGGGGTAGAATTTCTTGAGATGGTCCGAGTTGATTGTATGCGCCATCTCTTCTCCGTCGAGGTTGGTGAGCATAGCGGTGCCTCCGGATAGGATCTTCTTCACAATGTATGGGCCACTCCAATTGGGCTTGAGTTTCCTTCTGGGGTCACAAATGGGTTCTACTATTTATTTAAGGGCTAAGTCCCCTTTTCGAACACCGCGGTCGTTGAATCTCTTGTTGAATGATCATTCTATTCGGTGATGGTACCCTTGTATGTGATATAGAGCCTTCAGTCTCCTTTCTCCCAGGAGTGAAAACTCGTCAAGGTAGCTTTGATGCCAGTCTTACTCGCTGACTTTGCTTTCAAGCATGACGCGTATTAAAGGAATTTCCAACTCAACGGGTAGGATTGCTTTCATGCGGTATATTAGAGAGTAAGGGGTAGCCCTAGTAGATGTTAGAATTGAAGTGTAGTATACCCAAAAGGTGTAAAGGATCCGATTAGACCAATCTCGATAACTCTCAATCATCTTAATGATGTTGTCTTTGAGGTTCTTATTAGCGGCTTCGACTGCACCATTGGTTTGAGGTCGGTAGGGAGAAGATTTGTGTCTTTGAATCCCATACTCGACAACCATTGATGTGACTTTTTCCTCAAAATGTAACCCATGGTCTGATACTAGCTCATTCCCCCATATCAGTAGATGATATTTTTTTGGATGAACTTGGCCACCTTCTTGGCATTCAGCATTGTGTATGATTCAGATTCGACCCATTTGGTGAAGTAATCAATGGAAACCATAATGAATTAATGTCGGTTGAAGGCCCTGGGTGTAACTTTCCCTATGATGTCGATGCCCCATATGGGGAATGTCCAGGGAGAAGTCATGTTGTACGATTCTCACGGAGGCAAGTGCTTGAGATTGGGAAACTACTGGCATTTAAGACATCTTCGAACATAGGCGGTGCAACCTTGAACCATGGTAGTCCAGTAGTAACCTTGTCGAATGATTTTCTTGGCAAGCATATGGCCATTCATGTGGGGTCCTCACTCCCCGTTGTGAATTTTCTGCATCAACTCTTCAATGTTAGCCCCTGCGATGCCATGTAAATGGGTTCTATCGAAGTTTCTTTTGAACAGTGCTTTATCATAGATAATGTATTGGGTAACTCGTCTACGAAGGGTTGCTCGGTCTTTCTTTTTATAATATTGGGGATATTTACTATGCTTGAGGAGGCACTAAATATCGTAATACTAGTAATTGTCCATATCAGGATCACCTTTTGTGACGAGCTCAATGTGGTAGTAGTGGGTAAGTTTAGATTTTTTTTTAGACTAGGAAGGGGGCATCGTTATTCCTTTGGGCATATCAACCATGGTGGATAAGGTAGCAAGGGCATCGACTAAGTTGCTCTTTGCTCGGGGAAGGTAGTGGTAGGTGATATCTTGGAATTAGGAGGCTAGATCTTCTAAGTGGGCATGTAAGGGTAAGAGTTTCTCATCCTTGACATTCCATCTTCTGAGTACTTAACTGATGATGAGGATTGAATCCCCGTAGACATCTAGGTAGCAAATTTTTTTTAGCGCAACTTTGAGGACTATCGTGCATGCCTCGTATTCGGTCATGTTGTTGGTGTGCGAAAAATATAGCTTGATGGAAATGGGAGTGTGAGAGTCATCAAGGGAAATTAGGAGTATCCCAATGCCGCATCATTTCTTGTTCGTAGCGCTGTCAAAGAACATTTTTCTAATGGAGGTATTCTTAGGAGGTACAAAGGATATTTTCATCCGGGAACTCAAAAATCCATACATCGATTTCTTCCATAGGGTAGTATGTGAGGTAGTCAGAGATGGATCTTCCTTTCATGGCTTTCTGTGTGACATACATAGTATAAAATTCGGCTAGTAGCATCAACCAATGGGAAATTCGACTAGACATGGTAGGTTTCTCGAGCAGGTACTTGATGGCATTCATTCGGGACATAAGTTTGATGGAAAAAGCAAGCACGTAGTGGCATAATTTTTGTGTGACACATGCTTTTTTTAAGGTCGTGTAATTAACTTCGTACCCGGATAACTTGCGACTGATATAGTAGATGGACCTTTGTTTATGGGTTTCTTCAAGGTATTGGGCCAATAAAGCCCCAACTGCAATGTCTTTTACAGTTAGGTATAAGAGTGGGGGGATACCATGATGTGGTGGCATGAGTATTGGAGGTCAGTTTAGGTATTGCTTGATTCGGTCAAAGGCTTCTCGGCAAGATTCATTCCAAACCTTAGTTTAATCCTTTCAAATGAGTTTGAAGATGTGTTCACAAATAGAAGTCAACTGCCTGATAAATCGGATGATATACTGTAATTTTGTAAGGAATCCTCAGACTTCCTTATCCGTTCAGGGTGGTGGCATTTCGAGTATGGCTTTCATCTTGGAAGAATCATCTCTTATCCTTTTTTCTTTAACCATGAATCCTAAGATTTTTCCTTTCATAACTCTAAGAACACATTTCTCTGGGATAAGTCATATCTGATATCTCCGTAGTCGCTCAAAGAACTTTTGGAGAGCGGGGACATAACCTTCCTAGTCTTAGACTTTATAATTATATCATCCATGTAGACCTCAGCTTCTTTGTGTATCAGATAATGTAAGATGGTTATGGCATGCCTCTGGTAGGTAGCCCTACGTTTTTTAAACCAAATGGCATAACAATATAACAGAAGGTTCCCCAAAAGGTGATGAATGTGGTTGTGTCTTGATGATCTTGATATGATTGTATCCGTAAAACCCATCAACAAATGAAAGTGTGACTAGCTGTATTATCCATAATCATATCGATATTGGGTAGCGGGTAACTATCTTTCGGAGAGGCTTTGTTCAATTTTTGGTAGTCAATGCACATGCGAACCTTTCCTGCAGATTTTGGTACGAGTATGATATTGTCTAGCCACATGGTATATTCGATCACACGAATGAACCCCACGTTGAACTGTTTGACCACTTTGTCCTTAACCTTGAGAAACCATGCGGTGTGGAGCTTTCGTTATTTCTTTTTAACCGGTTTGCATCCTGGGAGGATTGGGATCTCATGTTGAGCGATCTGGGGATCAATGTCGGGCATTTCCTCGTAGGACCATGCGAATACATCCATATATTCCTTCATTGCACTCATGCTCGTCAAGGGTGGACCCTATCCTAGTCTCGCGTAGTTGGATACTAGAACCGAGATTAGTAACAACGGTTTTATCTTCATTAACTTGAACACAATTATGTTATTTATTATTAACCTTATTAAGATTAGTTAAGAATTGTTCATTTGAAAAATCATCATCAAGAGTTTGATTAGAATCAAGATAATTAATATAAGGCACAACAAGATACTCAAAATCTTCATTTATTTTATTGTTAGGATAAACAACGTTGAGAACCTCATCAAAGGAGGTTTTGATTACATCAGATAGGGAAAAACAACAAAATAAGATGAAATGGGATAAACATCAGAGTTGGGTTGAATTTCAGCAGGTGGAACTGGTATAGCATGCTAGTTGAGGAGAGGTGCATCAGCAGCTTTGATCAGGTAGGATGGATCCGATGATGTAACACTTAAGTGGACCATGTAGAGTGTCAGCCCCATTGTCTGCAAGTTGAATGAATCCTCAGAGTCACTTCCCTCAGAATCTTCGGTATCAGCTACAGTCTTCTTAATCAGTGGTTGCACAAGATGCTATGAACTTTCGGCCCATGAGTAGCTGTCTTAAAAAAATATTTCCATTATTGGTTTCATCTTCTTATCCACATGATTGTACCATAGTTTGGGAAAGCCATAAAAGGGGAAATATTTACCCTCTCTGATGAATCTTTCGTTCAAAGAATCCCTTGAGATAATCTTGGAAATTTCTAACATCCTCTTCAATCGAGGTTGGTGGAGCATTCTGAGTTCTTTTACTAACGATCGATAACCTAACCCATAAGGGGGAAAGGATTTCTTTAATACTATAGGTTCAAGTATCTCCCGTTATTATTATCCCAGCCCCAATCGGGGCATAAAGTGCATGTTTTTGAAAATGTGTATTACATTAACGTTTCCATGAGGGCTATACTCCAGATAAACTCTATCTTTGAAATCGTTCCCTATTGGGAGTGAAAGAGGTTCGACTCGAAAACCTGATAAAAGCATATCATTTGCCCCATGTTGTATCTCTAGTACTGGATTACTGTTGCCTGCATTCTCAGTGTTATCATCGTCGCCCAAGATGGTGATGACTTACCCATTAGCGAATTACTTTAATTTATGATGGAGGTAATAAGGCACACCCTTGATACTGTGGAGCCATGGTCGTCCAAGAAATAAATTGAAACAAGATGGGATATCAATGACTTGGAAGTCAATAATGTGATTTATAGGGACAACTCTTATTGTAAGCTTTATGGATCCCATCACTTCTCGACTATCATTATCTTTAGTGCGTACCGCGACAGAGGTTAGAGCAAGGTCTCTCACTTTCAGTCTTAATCAATTGAGAGGGAAAACATTAAGAGCTTATCTATTGTCGATAAGTTAAAGTGGGATGATCTTTCCCATAACTTTGACGGAGATATTGAGATCATAGTTATGATTTGGTCCAATCTTAGGGATTTCTTCTTCGGAGAAAAAGAGCACTAGTAGAGGTTAGAGATCTGACCAGATTCACTGCTTCTTTTAGTGTGATGGAATGAGGGACTATGGGTCCAATATGTAGTTGGATCAAGACTTTTCGGTGCAGATGGGAAGACATATAAAGACTCCACAGAGTGATGTTAGCTTGGGTTCTCTTCAACTGATCGAGGATCTTGCTTTTCTCGAGGGCCATTTTTGGCATATGAGGTTTCTCAGCACCTTTTCCCTTGTCGATCCCTGATGACTGCAAGCTTGGAACTTGGTAATGCCTCCCAGATCTAGTCATATGGTTCATAGAAGAGAGGAAAAATAGAAACCCCATTTCCTCATCTATCTCGAGTTGTTCAACCACCTTGTTGATTTTTTCTAGAATCTCCTTAAATGATATCATTCTACATATGCTGACTATCGGGCTAGTCTTTTATCACTTTCTCTTCATCTGAACTATCAAATTCGTCCCCCCATTCGGTGGAAATAACATCATCTTTCCATGAAAAGTCAATACACTCCACAACCTCAACGGCTTCTTCGTATAAATCCTCCCATTCGATACGGATATGTAAAAGTGTAGGGACTAAACTCCCTTATAATTTCAAAGCATCAAGTAGCTCAGAAATACTAGAAATTTCACCAGTTTGATAAAATATGTCTGCCACGATCTAGATGACATCATCTAAGCTGACTTTATCAGTAGGTACCACCCAATAATTTGACTCTAGAGCCCATTTTCGAGCTTCCAAGAACATAGTACTGAATTTCTGGCAGTCAATGGTCATTTTGGAGGGAAATTTTAGCCTAAACTCTAGAAGTTAGTTTAATGCTGCTGATAATTCTATATCTTTTCCTCCGGAGTGGGTACGAACAACAATGCGTAATCTTGTAAGAAGTGATAGGGCCTGATCGGCAAAATAGGTAGGATGCAGGAGAAAACATGGACAAACTTGGAAGGGTTTAGCAAAATATATGGGTATAATGGGAGATTTACTGGGTACAATCTGGGTGATGGATCAAATTCTGAGTCTTTTTCTAGGAAGATGGCATTTGTATGATTTGGGAGTGGATTGTGGTTAGTGTTTGGTTTAGGATTGGCTGGTGGGGCAATGATACCCTGACCAATAAAACCTTAAAATACATTTCGAAAGTGGAAACATTGATCAATGGTATGGCCAACACTTCGGTGAAAATCGCAATGGGCATTTCTTTTGAAATTTTTGGTAAGTGGGTTTGGTAATGGACGAGGGTCCAATGGCTTGATAAGATTTCGGCTTAAAAGGTCTTGGTAAACTTTGGAGAGGGGAACGTGAAGCTCGGTGTATTCCTTTTTGACTAGGTTAAGGTGGATTTCTAGTGCCTATAAAGTGACAGGCTGAGAGATGTTGTTAATGGTTGAAACTACGGTACTGGCAGGCTTCTCATATTTTCTGGGAGTGAACTAGCCAGATACTTTCTTCGGTTCAACTTATGTTTTGGCAAGAGTTTACTCAATCTCTATTATTTCTTCTCGAAGCGCTAAAAAATAAGGGTAGTACTGTCCTCCCATCATTGCTCATGCATGGGGTAAGAAGTTCTTCTTTACAATACTAACTTGCTCCTCTTTGGAAGGTCGGTTGGTCATAGGGGTTGCTTTATCTCTCCACCTTGCTATAAAGTTACTGACTGACTCCTCAGGGTTTGGTTTGAACAGTTCTAAATCATGATGGGTAACCTCTAACTCTTCGTTATACTTATACTGTGACATGAATTCAATGGAAACATCCTCCCAACTATGAATCCTGGACTCCTCGAGAGATATGAACCAGCGATGAGCGTTGTCCTTCAAAGTCTGTTGGAACATTTGGGCCATTATTTCCTCGGAGGAACCTAGGAGAGTCATGGCTCGGTGGTAACTTCGAAGGTGAAAAATTGGGGGTCCATTACCCCCGAACTTCTCGATGTTAGGCATCTTGAACTTTTTTGGTAGCCTTGCTTAAGGATAGGGAGACATTGGTGTAATCCATGTAGTTCCCGGAGATTCGAACTTGGTCAAATTTCTTAGTCGACATCTTGAGTTCTTCCTTGACCTTGTACAACTTTTCTTCCTTTAAATCAATGATTATGGGTAGGTTAGCTCCTGGATGGGCGAGATTCAGCATAGGGAGCTGAGTTGGCGATGGCCCATTAATCGGAGGGGCATGTGGAGCGTGCTGATATTCCTCGGGGACCCAAATAGGCTCAGGTGCATATATAACCATAGCGTGAGGGAAGAGGACCTTGGGCTCTTTGTCGTGAAACTCAGTTTGAAGGTTGTCAATCTTCGAAATGAGCTGGGTTAGAACTGTAATCAAATTCGGCTGCACATTTAGTACTTGGTATGTGTTCTCCATGGAAAGCTGATAAAGATGAATTCCATACTTAGAGGAAGTAACGAGGGAACTGACGGAGCCTCAGGGAAGTTCGACGAAAGACCGAAGATAATAGGGAGCCATGCCAAGGGTTGGGTATGAGATCGACCTGAGAAGGAGAAAAAATCGAATTTATTTTTGAAAGAGAAGGGGGTAACTGTTATTATTTTTGAAAAGGAAGGAAAATATTTTTGACATTTTTGGAAAAGAGGACAAAATATTTTGTTGGGTAAAAAGGAGGAAAAATATTTTTGGTATAAGGGAAAATGTTTTTGGTATTTTGATAAATAGGAAATATGTTTTTGACACCTTTGGTAAAGAAAGAGGAAAAATGAGAGAAGGGTATCAACATGATTATTATTATGTTTATTATGTTCTCACTTGTATTAGGTATACTTAAATGAAAAAAAATGTCGAATGGGACCCGAGCCTGGGAAAATTGGGTTTAAAAAATATGTAAAAACATGGTTAGACTTATTGCAAGGCTCATGCCGACTCGTCATTTCGGCAGAGTTTTTGGGTATAAATCAGCAAACTAAATATGAGTGCCTAGGTTTTATGCCTATATGAGGGTATGCAGTTGTTGGGTTAGTTGGAAGGGTTCCCACCTTTGGCATGACTTCCACGATATACGTCTTGCTTTTGAGGGCAATCAGTACGTGTGGACAAACCATTTGATGTAACTAAGTGTACATGAATTGTCTCACTATATACCTCGTGCGGACAGTATGTGTGAGAGAGAATTCAATATACTCAATGTACGTGAATGAGTTCCCTGCGATATACATCCCGTAATGACTTCGGTCAAGCGGTACGATTCGGGGGGAACCATTCGACATACGTTGAAGGTACTTGTCCAATGGAAGGTGAAAGTCATATCTCTTAGGCTAACTGCGACCTGTTGGACCATTGCCCATCACGAAAGTGACCCCCCAGTTACGGGATAAAATTTGGTCAATAGCCATGCTCATTGGTGATGTAGTGTGAAAAATTCGTGATTATTGATGAGTATATTATGGAGAGATTACTTTATTTGGCATGATGAGCACTATACTAATAGGGAAGAATGTACAAGTATAAAAAGTAAATCTAACACGGAGCATGAAGATTATACTAAGCAGGGATAGGTGATTAATGTGTGAAAATCTGTAAGTGGGTGTGTGGTAATGAACCTAAGCATGGATCAACTACAAGTGGTGTGTGACAAGTGTGAGTGAGCATGTATATATACAAGTGTTATAAGTGGAGGTGTGTGTTAGTGACACCTAATCATGGATATTCTAAGTGGTGTGTGCAACATGTGGATATGAGTGATCCTATGTGTAAGTAGTGTGAAGTGTATATGGAGAGTATCTACAAGTGTGTGAGTGAGTAGTGATATAAGCATGAGGTATATATGTGCAAGAAATAATAGAGTAGAAAAAAGGGAACATACAGTTTAGTGCATACGCAAAAAGCAGAAAATAATAACACCCATACAAATAGAGTCTAACCCTCTTATGAATGAAAGTACCCAATGGAGTCGCCACTGTGGCCATCCCGGGATTTCATATCCTCTTCCCCGAGGGTGGGGAAAATGGGGTTGAAGGTCTCGCGCCCTATTTACTCTCTAGGAACGCTTCGTCTGTCATCGGTGTGGGGGAATGTAGAGAGATGGAGTCGCCAGCCTATTTTGCACAAAACAGGAAAAATAATACGTCTCCCTTCGAGAGAGCGGCATCAAAGACAAATTAATGCTTACGAAACCAACAGATCAAAGGTTGGGGGCTATATAAATGGAGATCGAAATCTCCTAACTCATATCATGGAAAAGATAGAGTGAGGTCATCCATAGGAATGTTCCCAAAAAAGTATTTAGAAAAAATATGATTTATGCATTTATCGAAATATTGATCACTATGATGAAACAATAATATATGTTGGATAAAATGCTAATAAGGATAATACTTATTAAAATAATGCATAGATGAAAAGGAGACAAATGCAAAAATGGGGAATCTGGGAAAATTGGGAAATTGAAAAATTGGGAAATTGGACTCGAGTCTCGGGTTTTAACCCAAAATGCCTACGTAGATAATAAAGGCATCAAAGTCCATGTACTTCGCATGAGGAATAAGGGTGGGGTTTATCCCATAGATTTGAACGGAATTTTATTATATGTGTGCGTGTGTAGAAAATTTGTTTTAGTTTTGAGAAATTGTGATGGATAATCCTGTTGGAATTTATACGTATAACTCGCATTTTTTTTTATAGAAAATAAAGTATGTGCAATATAACTAATAAAAAGGTGAGATACTAATGTGTATGAACTAAAGTAAAATCTAGATTATGAATTTAATGTAATTTATGTGAAAATAAGAAATTTAAAGAGAAAGAGAAGGATTTTGGACCTTCTTTGAAGAATTAAAACTAAATCTTGATCTTGGATGAACTCCCTTAGATGTTGAGATGAATGTTGGATGTGAGAGAATGAGATTTTTCCAAATTGGGTATGAAAAGGATGGGAATGTAAGATGGAAAGGAATTTCACATTAGAAAACTTCGCTGATTGCAAGAGAATGTTGGATAGATCACCGATGCTGATGGATCTGAAGTGTGCTTTAGGAGTGAGATCATGCCCTCTATTTATAAAATAAGGGGGGGTGGATAATCATAGCCCTAGCCCGGCCAATCATAAGGTACCTCTAGATAAACTACCGATAGGCAGGCAAATGGACCAGCCAATCAGTAGTCTCGTGTAGATTTTTTCGAAAAACAATCGTAGAACGCAATCCATTGATCCAAATCATCCATTGGGTATACCGTTAGAAAGGTAATTAAGACACCTTCAAGAGTAATTGGGGATGATATCGAGTTCGAGAGTTGACTTTGGGTCAAACTTGGCTCGAAAGCGCTTGTCGGTCTATTGGACGGGAGATCGTAGGATGGAAATGGATCGTTCGTTTGAAAGATAAGTCAGAATCGTGCACGGAGTGGACCATTGGAAGGTTTATTCGAGTTACTTCGATTTTCCAAAGAGATTTGCTTGGTTCAGAAAGTTGACTTTGGTCAATGGGTCTTGGAAGTGCCCGGTGACCTTTCGGAGTAAAACGGATCATTCGTTCGTACTGTAAGGTTGCTTCACGCACGGGGCATAATATTGGAAAGGGTAGTCAGTTCCCTTCAAAGATTCATTCAGTCTCATTTTAGTTGAACAATTGACCAGGTGAAACGGAGCCTAGGAGCGCCTGATGGCCTCCGAATCAGTTTTTGGGGGAAAATGGACCTTTCATCCGAATAGTTATGTCGTTTCATGCATGGGGTGAACCGTTGGAAAGGGGTTTCAGTTTCCTTTGAAGATTCAAAGAGCTTTCGCTCTGACGATGAAGTCGACTGCGGTCAAATCGGAGCCCAGGAGCTCCCTGTGGCCTCTAGATCAATTTTTAATAGTAAAATGGTTCGTTAGTCTGAACCGTTATGCCGATTCATGCATGGGGTGGATCATTGGAAAGGGTATTCGTAGCCCTTCAAATATTCATTGATCTTTCGCTCTGACGATAGAGTTCACCATAGTTAAACGGGGCCTGGGAGCGCCCGATGGCCTCTAGATCGGTACTCAGAGTATGACCTAGGTTTCTTAGTAAAATGGGGAGGCCCTAGGTACCTAAGGAGACTTAGGGGGTCCAAGAATGTGGTGTACACATAACCATTCAGGTATTTTTCTCTTTTCTCTAAACGCCTCCAAAGAACCTTCATCAACAATATAAACTAGCATAACAAGTTCAGATAGAAAAAGATAAGAAAAATGAGATTCTTACAATTGCAAGCTCAGTGAAAACCCCCTTAAAGAAGCAAGGTGGAGAAGAAATAATGGAGGAAATAGAGAGTTATATTGCTAAGGTGAGGAAAAACGGACGGAAAATCACCCTTTAATAGGTACAATGATGACTCTTAATATCTAGGATTTGAAGTGATTCAGTGTACCAATGTTTAGACTGTTGACAGCATCTCAAATCCCAAAAAGACTAGTGTACCCTTCGATGGTTTGCTATTTTTCAAGTTATTTTTGAAATTTCCACCGCTTCAATACAAGCAAAGGGAAAATTTACAAGTCCTAGAGGTCGGCTGTCGACCACAACGTTTAAGAAGTGACGAGCAAGTCTAAAAATGAATACTTCATTCTTTCATTAAACCATCAAGTATGAATTATTGTGGACTTTTGTTGTAGCCTAAAAATATTCGGCTACCTGAACCAATATCATAATTAAGCTTTCCATAATGTGTAAATCCTTGTCGGCTCAGATATCCTCTGGTCGGCTGACTCGCTGACCATAGTCAAGAAGTTGAACCATCAGACACGTGGGATATACAGTAGTCACCACGCACATGCACGTGAAGGACATCTAACTGCATCTTATTATGTAAATGTGTAAATGATTGAAGCTTTAAAAGCATTTCACCTCTCGAGTTTCCAATTACTATAAAGACACCATTTCCCCCCAGCTAAGGGGACATGCATGAACATATCTACTTTATGCTAAACCCTTGGATTATAACTAGTAAACTGGAATAAAACCCTAAATACTATTGCCTCATGAATGCAATCTCCATTCCTATGTTGAACCATGTAAAATCTCTCGTGTCTTTCTTTATATTTTCATTTTCTCTATTATATGCGGTGACAAATTTGATAACTAAGGGCTAAGATTAATAATCCAAATTTAAGCATCAATATATATATATATATATATATATATCTGTGTGTGTGTGTGTGTGTGTGTGTTATCTAACATACCTTGTTAACGACACTTAGAAACATATTAATTTTTTTCTATTACAACATTAAATTTTACTAATAAAAGTTAGTTTAGATAATCTCCTACTTCGAGATGATTTTTTTAATTTTGGAGATTCACCTCATCAAATTGGGTCAAAACACTTTTAAAGAGTTCGTATGTTTCTTAGATATGCCTAATAAGGTATGCAGAATAGTTTGAACATATGTACACTGGCTTGAAGCTAAAAATGGTAAATAAAAGAAACAATGAGAGAGGAAAAAAAAGGACACACCAAGTGAACAATTTTGATGGATATTCATTCCACAAGCTTTAATTTTGGTTGGATAGTTTGAATGTCCTCCATAATTAACTCCACGGACCAAAGGTCATAGACATCTACCTTTTATTTATTAGGTGGAATGGATGTAAAATAAATATTTTGTGTAAAATCTAAAACACGTTTTTTTAAAAATCCAAGAAAATCGAACTTCATAAGTCAACATATATTCATTTATTGTGAGGGTACGCAGTGTGTGGTGAATCGAATAGGGTGGGGGTGCGCAATGTGTGGTGAATCCATGACCAACAAACAATCATATCAAAGTATAGATATCCAATTAAATAAACACAAAATCGACGAAAAAAAATAAAATGCACAAGGTTCACCATATTGGCTGCTTCCACAGGAAATTCTCTCTTCTCACTAAGATCCTCACACACAATATTGCAAGACTCACACAATATTGATCTCATCAAAGGTACCTAGATTCTATCCAAATCTCAATAAAGAATATGCAAAATTCGTCCCCAAAATAATAATTTTTCTGTAGAATGTACAACCTTAACTTTCACTTTGGAAGTTCTTTATTGAGTCACAAAATGGAGATGTTCAAATTCTCTCATATTCAATTTTTGGTGGGGAAGCACTCCTTAAGTAGGTGATAAAATAAAAGAGTCCTAAATAGTGTAAGACACCTCACAGAGTAGGTAACTGAAGATACTTATCTAACTTTCATAGAAAGAAAACCACCTGATAAGATAAGATAAATGAAAGAGGAGTTTGAGTCAAACTCTCTCTCTCTCTCTCTCTCTATCTATCTATCTCTCTCTCTCTCCCCCTATCTCTCCCCTCCACAAGGATTCCCACCCGAGACAAACTCTATATATCTCTACCTTTAATGAGTTTAAACAAAACCCCAAACTAAGTGTTCCAAACTAAGTGACAAATGACATTCCCTGATCACGACCCCTTTAATTACGTGAAGGCCCACCATCGCTGGTCACGCTCCACAATAAAGAATTTCCCATAAAACCATTGTTGGTGTGAAGAACCTTCACTATAATGGTATGACCATATGTATTGGAGTTTACCTAGAAATTCAAGCATTTTTTTCTTCATCTGGGATAGTGGCAGCTCAAGTATTGCCTTTAGTTTGGCTGGGTCTGCCTCAATCCCTCTATCACTGACCATAAACACAAGGAATTTACTCTTCGTGACACTGAGGACGTATTTCTATGGTTGAGGCGCATTTGGTATTGCCGTAGTCACTCATAGAATTTACTAAGGGATGAAATGTGACTTTTCCAAGTTTTAAACTTTATGATCATGTCTTCGACATAGAATTTAACCTCTTTGTGGATAAGATCATGCAATGGATATGCGGCCCTTTGGTAGGTAGCCGAAACATTTTTAGATCAAAAGACATGATTGTGTAGCAAAAAGGTTCCCTAATGGGTGATGAAGGCGGCCTTTTACTGATAGTCATGATTGTCAGGATGCATCTTGATTTGATTATACCTAGTGAAACCATTAACGAATGACTTAAGGGAATGCCTTGTAGTGTTATCGATGATCACGTCGATGTTGGGTAAAGGGGAGTCATCCTTCGGGGATGCCTTGTCCAAATTTCGATAGTTGGCGCACATGCGAACTTTTCCTCTTAATTTCTGGACAAGGACGATATTTAGGAGCCATGTACGGTATTTGACCACGTGAATGAAGTACGTTCAATGGTTTCACCATTTCATCTTTGACTTTGAGAAACCACTATGCCGGGATCTTTCTCAGTTTCAACTTGAAAGGTTTTTTTTCTAGAAAGGTAGGGATCTTGTGTTATGCCATTTTTGGGTCAATACTTGTCATGTCATTATAGGACCAGATGAAGATGTCCACAAATTCCTTCAGTAACTCTTCTAATTACGACCTCTCATGCTCGTTGAAGGTGGACCCTTCCCAATATCGCATGGATGGCTACTAAAATTGAGATCAATAACAATAGTCTCATCATCATTAATTTGAATATGGTTATGTTGTTTAGTTTTTTTCTTATTGAGATCAGTTAAGAATTATTCATTTATTAAATCATCTTCATCAATCATTTGATTATAATAAAGTCAATTAATGTAAGGCCTAATAAGATACTCCAAGTCATCATTCATTTCATTGAAAATATTTTCAGAAATACAGTGGTGAGAACCTCATCAAAAGAGGTCTTGTTTTGAATTACATATGAAATAGAAGAAAAAGTAGTGGGTTCAGGTGTATCTTGGAGGGGATGAACAATAGGGATCAGATTGATTTGGGTAGGCTTGATAGGGTTGGCATGCCAATTGAGGAGTGGTTCATCAGCAATGGTAATGTTTTTGGATAAGTCATACAACTCGGCTCGCAGGTGGATCATGCAGAGATCCGTACCTAGTACATACAGGTCAAACGGTTCATCAATGTCATTGCCCTTGAAATTCTCAGTGCTTTACATAACTTTGATTGTTATAGGTTCCCCCCCATACTTCTATTCTTCATTCCAATAGAATTTATTTTCAAAGAAGATCTCCAGCCCCGATTTCATCTTTTTCTCTATAAGATCATTCATGTGTTCCCATTCGATAGAAAAGTGTTGGAAGGAAGGGACTAGACACCCTTGGAATTTTAAAACTGTGAGAAGCTCAGAGATAGTCCATACTTCTTGATTCTTAATAAATACATCATATCTAACTTCCACAATGTTGTCTAGATTTGAGATGTTTTACGAGTACGAACCATTCATCAGATTATCGAGTCCACTTTCTGCCCTCCATGAACAAGGCATTGATCTTTTCACAGTAGATGGTCATCTCTGAGGGAAATTTTAACCTAAATTCTTAAAGCTTATCTAAAACCATGGGTAGTTCCATGCCTTTGCCTTCTAAATGGGTACAAACGATAATGAAAGCCTTAGTGATGAGAGATATAGCTTGACAGACAAGATTCTCATGATGTAGGAGGAAGGAAGGAAAGGCTTTGAGGGGTTTGGGTGAGATGGTAGATGGATTAGGTGTTTCGATAGGCTTGATTCTGGTGGAAAGGTTGAATTCTTGATTTTCTTCTAAAAGGATGGCATTCACCCCGGTTCAGTGTGCTTGGAGAGGGTTTTGAGTGGTATTGGGCTTTTGATTGGACGATGGAGAAATGGTTCACCTATTTATGAGACTTTGGATAAATTCTTCACATGTAAACACTGATTAGTGGTGTGCCCAATGATTTGGTGGAAGTTATAATGGGCGTCGTGCTTGAAATTTTGGGGAAGGGGATTTGTCAATGATTGAGGTTCTAAAGACTTGATGAGGTTTAGAGCTAGAAGGGCTTGATAAACCTTCGACAAAGGGGCATGATGTTCGTTATATTCCATTCGGAATGTATTGGGAAGAATTTTGAGTGTCCATGATGTAGCAAGTTGGGAAATGTTATTGATGGTTGAAACTAAGGTATTGACTTGATTATCATACTTCTAAGGTGTGAACTATATGGTCAGTCTTTTCGGCTCAGATTAAGCTTTCTTACTTATGTCCCCTTCTAGATTTCTACCCCTGCCTCCCTAAGGGCTCTGAAATAGGGTTAGTACTAACCTCCCATTGAAGTTCTGATATGGGGTAGGATGCTCTTCTTTACAATGCTTACTTGCTCTTCCTCTAATGGTCGGTTTGTCATAGTGGCGACCTCTTCTCTCCATATTCTAATAAAACTACTAATGAATTCATTTGGGTTCTTCTTGAGCAGTTTTAGGTCTCGACGGGTAACTTCAAGCTCTTGTTTATACTTATACTGAGTGATGAATTCTTGTGACACATCATCCCAACTACAGATTTTAGATTCTTTGAGGGGCAGGAACCATCATAGGGAACCTTCTTTGAGTGCCTTTTGGAATATTTCATCCATTATTTCTTATGATGCTCCGAATAGAGTCATGGCACGATGGTAGCTGCGCTAGTGCATAACTTGGGGTTCGCTTCCTCCGAATATCTCAATATCTTGTATTATGAATTCCTCTAGTAGTCGGGCTTTAGGGTAGGGATACATATGGGTGTAATCCACATAGTTCCCAAATATTTTAACATATTCAAACCTTTTAGACAGTAACCTAAGGTCTTTTTTTACCATGTTCAACTCTTTTTCTTTTGGATCAGCTGGTGCTGGCAAATTACTCCCTGGCTCGATAAGATTCGGTATCAGTAGTTGAGCTAGAGGTTGCCCATTGGCAGGTGGGGCATGCAGAACATGCTGGTACTTTTTAGGAATCCTTAATGGTTCTAGATATTGCAGACCCATAGCATGAGAAAAGGGGATTTTAGGCTCAGGAGCCTCGGGAGTCTATACCTGATGTCGTTGTATTTTCTGGACTTCTACTTGAAGATTAACATCTTGCACTGAGCAAGGACTGCCATTAGATCTAGCTAGAAATTTGCATTCTGGTCAATGTTCTCCATGAATAGACTTAGGAGGGATTACTCAATTTATGTAAAAGCAACAGAGGTAGTAGTAGAGCTCTGGGGTGGTTTGTGAGAAGATCTGAGCCAATAGGGAGGCAGGTCAAGATTGGGGTATGCAATTGTACCTGAGAGGAAAAATGATTTTTGTTTTTATTTTAATGAAAACATGAATGTTTTCAGTATATTGATTTTTTGGAAAGAGGGAGAAAATATTTTTGGTATTTTTGAAAAAGGAAAAAAAAAATCCTCTACATAGTTATTATTATTAATTTCCACTTGTATTTTGTTCTGCCTAGGGTTCAAGTAAAATGCCAGACAGGACCCGAGTTTGGGGACATATAGGGTATACGATGCAAGGCATACTTTGAATTGTTTCTAGACTTACAAATAGGGTTCTGTTTTAAAAACGGACAAAATAATGCAAAAATTCAGGTGGTAATGTGACCTAAAATTTTGGCAGGGCTTCGCATTGAAATTGACAAACTAGGTATGGGTGTCCTAAAGAAGATGCCTACATGAGGTTGGTGGGTTATTGAAAAGGTTCCCCCATTTGGCATGACTTCCAAGATATACCTCTTACCTATAAAGGCAATCATTCATCGGTACACATGGAAAAGCCATTTGATATAACTGAGTGTACGTGAATTGAGTCACGATATACCTTATGGGGATAGTACGTGTGGGGACCAGATTTTGTTCTTAGCATGCAACAAAGACCGATTTGGCCTAACAGATGTAAAGATCAGTCTCAACTCACATCCTAAAAAAATACATGCGTGTGCAGTCCACACTGCCCCAAAACCAACTCAATCCCCTATAATCTCATGGAGATATTCAAGGGATTCATAGATCATCATGGGCATCTTGGATTTACTGAAAGAATTAGGATTATACCTCTATAAATTATAATCCCTGGCCCGAGGCATAGGGGCATGTAATCAAGCATATTGAGAGATACTTAATAAAATAGTAGACATGTCCGTGGACGTAGGGTAAGTTATCGAACAACGTACATAGTTGTGTTATTTGTGTGATTTTCTTCTTTCCTTATTAATTGTAATTGTTCTTTGTAAAACCTCTATTGTGATATTTTTTTATACCACAATTGGTGTCATCTATGGGAACGACTGTTATTCCTATGAGAACACTCACTAATTGAATGCCCTCAATGTCTCACCACAGGAGTAACATCACTCAAGCAAGTGATGTTCAGTAAGAACCTGCCCCTCCTAGGGTAAGGTCTGAAATTCGCCAACCAAATCTAAGGACTTGCAAGAAAAGTAAACCTTCAGAAGAGAGTCATGGACCACCAAGGTCCACGCATATTTCTAGGTTAGTCAACGCCTTTGAGGCCAGACTTCGAGAATAAGAAGAAGTCACTCATCTCCAAGAAGAGGAGAATCCTCACTTGAAAAGGTGAGTGGAAAGAATGGAGAGGGATCTCCATAAAAATATAAGACATCGCTATAATTGGACTCCTAGTCCTCAGGTGAGTGAGTCTCACTACCAAGGAAGGGGCCCTAGGTGCGACCAAGGCATAATTGAGAGAAATGGGTCAAAGGATGGTTGATTAGAAAGACTACATCTAGTTTGATGCCGTGGGAGTCCTAGTTGACAAAATGATGAAATCAGGAGTTTGGTCTGTAGGGAGATGGATCAGCACCCAGCCCACCGAGGGGCCAGGTCCACACGAGAGCTAGCCAGAAGTTCTCTTAACACCCAGATGAAGTCCCTTTTTTCAAGGGAGATAAAAGAATAAGAGCCCCCAAGAATTTCACATTCCCTAGAATCAATATCTATGATGGGAAAATTGACTGTATCGATCATGTACGACAGTACAGGAAGACCATGACCTTGTGGAGCCACAACGATGCGTTGATGTGTTGCATTTTCCCTTTCAACCTGCATGATGTGGCCCAAAAATGGTTTGATAGGCTTCCATATAGATCTATCAAGAGCCGGAGCAGGTTGCCATAGCGTCCTTTAAGGTCAGTCTGCCAAGCACTTACTTACTGCAGTAATCCCTAACTAAGAAGGAGGCTAATTCCATCGATGACCTAATGGCCCGTATTAAAAAATACGCCAAAATTGAAGACGTAATCCATCTTAATGCAGGGGATAATGGTCGCGCGAAGATGAACAAAGGGATAGAGAATAATGATTCCCAGAAGAATGAAAATAAAAATAGGGGAAGGAATGGCACCAAAAATGGCTACAAGAATGACCCCTCGAAAGCATTCCAGGTTGCTAACACAGTCTTCAAGGAACCGATATACAAAATCTTCAAGATCAAGGAAGATCCATTTGTCAAGTGACCCAAGAAGATGGGAGGAGATCTAATGAAACGTAATAACGCACTGAGGTATGCATTCCACAAAGAGGGCGGTCATAGGACTGAACACTACAAAGCACTCAAATCTCATCTCGAGGAGTTATCCCAGGCTGGTTATCTAAACGAGTTCATAGACAAGAAGGCAGACAAAGTCATAGTCAGTGGAGACCAAAGTCTAGACCACGTCCTCGAGGATGAGATAGGCCAAGAATTTGTAGTAATTCATGGGGCATTAGACCTCAAGCAAGTACAAGGAACTGCTGTTCGGATGGAAGTTAAGCAGCTTACTGTCATTATGTAAGCCTTTCAAATAGACCTCACTAAGACTCAGGTTGGGAAGCTTCGCCAACCAAAAGATGTCGACTACAGTAAACACATTGTGTTTATCGAAGACGACTTAGTTGGGGTGAGAACCCCTTAACATGACGCATTAGTCATCACACTCAGGATAGCTAATTGGGACATCGACAGGTTGCCCGTCGACCAAGGTATCTCTTCCGAAGTGATGTACCTAAACTTATTCCACAGTTTAAAGTTGAATATTCTCGGCCTCAAAGAGGCCACCATTCCCCTAGTCGGCTTTGGAGGAAAGATAACCATGCTGCTGGGAAAGATAGTCCTGCCAATCAAGGCATGAAGTATTTTAAAGATGATCGAATTTTAATGGTAGATATCGAATCTCCCTATCACGCCATTCTAGGCAGGGGCTGGCTCCACACCATGAAGGTCGTTCCATCCTCATATCATCAGAAACTCAAGTGCATAATAGATCAGGGGTGGTCGAGATCCATAGCGACCAAGCTTTATCCAGAAAATGCTTCATCGCAGCAATCCACCATAAGTATGAGAAGAAAAAAGATGAGAACAAAGTCCAAGAGGAAGCCTAAAAGGCGTATTGACTTCAAAATAGCAATTATGGTACGACCGATCAGGGGTGGGTGAAACTAGGCTTAACCCCGCAAATAGGGTCTCGAAGACTTGGAAGAGTTTGCAGTTGGAGTCAACTTACCTGAAAGGAGATTTCTTATCGGAGCCTCCCTCACCGACCAAGAAAAGAAGGAGATCACCACGTTCCTCTGGAACAATCTAGATGTTTTCTCTTGGGAACCATACGAGCTGCCTGGGATAGATCCCACAATTGCATGCCATCGAGTGCACGTCAACCATACTTTCAAACCAGTCACTCAGAAGGCTCGCCGAACAGCCCCAGAAAAGGAAAAGGCAGTAGAGAAAGAGGTGGGAAAGGTATTGGATGCATGTTCAATTCGGTAGGTTGAATTACCCAAATGTCTATCCAACCCACTCGTAGTACCCAAAAGCAACAGAAGTTGGAGAGTATATATTAACTTTACCGACCTCAACAGGGCCTGTCCAAATGATAGTTTTCCTCTCCCAAAGATAAACCAGCTGGTCGATGCCACTGCAACGCATGAAAAAATGAGCTTTCTGGTTGCTTACTCCGGATACCACCTGTAAGGACATATTTTTATAAATGTCTGTGACAATTAATTATGTCATATACCGCTACAAGTCGTCGAAGAATTGAGAAGATTGTATCTACAAAAAGACGGATCCGAATTATAAGTCGTCTTCAACATTCAAGCCCAACAATATGATATTTGGTAAGATAATGTTTTAAAGTTTCATTTACATTTCATAATAAGAGTGTTGGGATGTTTTTAAAAAGGAGTTTTAAAAAGCTTTTATATAAAAATGTTTTTATAAATGTTTTTTATAAGAAGGTTTCTTTACTGTTTTAGAAAAAATGTGTTTTGAATAGTTTTGAGAAAATTTTCTAAAGCAGCAAGCGTACCTGGGTTTCGACGCCAAGGTCGTTCAAGCAAGATCACCATCTCGTTCAAAAGACATTGAGATGTTATGCATAGTCATTCAAGCGACACATGTATCTCGTTTGAGCGACTTAACTCTTTTATAAAAAGGGGTCTGGTAGCCTTTGTTTTAGATGAGGAGAACATTTTTCAACTTTAAAAGAGTTTTATCCTTTGAAAACTTTTGTTTATCTGCCCAAAATCAATTAGAAAAATATCTTTTGGCAGAATGTTTTCTTCTCCAATAATTTAAGGGTTCAAATATTTGTTTTGTTTACAATTCACAAAAATCTCAATTACTTTTGTGTGAGTTATTTTGTGGAACCCAAGAACATATTTTGCTTTGGTTTATTCTTTGTGGGGAGAACTCTACAACCGACAGCTGTGTGATTTTGTGGAGGGAGTCCTTATAAAGTTCACACTTGTAGAGAAGCCATTTTCTTCTTCATTGCTGACCACATGGAGTTCTTGATGGAGATTCCAACCAACGTTATTTCTAGTCGTTGCTTTGAATGTTTGACGAAGACACTGTGCGTTACACTTGTGGGCGATTATCAGGTTGTATGTAAGTCAATTGCCATGTAAATTCTTCAAACTTCTAGAAATAAAAGGTTTTGCCCTTCGGGGATTTTTCCTGAATATTTGTGTCACATGCTTTATTTATTTATGGATTGACACACGCACACACATAGTTGAATGGTTTGGGGCTGATTTCAGTTTGTTTAAAAATAGACTCTAATTAAATAAGATTTAATTGGAAACTTGCGAATTAATTTAAATCGGTATCACACACCGTGTTCCTTCGATTTTACAAGTTGGTATCAGAGCAGGTTGCGCTAATTTATCGTGTATTACTATTTCTCGCAAAATTTGTGTGATATTGATTTTTTTTGAAAAATCCGTTTTGTGAAAAATCGCAATTTTTCCAATGGAGCACTTATGTAATCGGATGCCCCCCTTTGATGACACGAGTCAAAGTTTTGATGATATAAATCACTTGAATTTGACATTTGCTAAAAGAATTGATTTTAAAAAAAAAGAAAATTCTTGTTCTAAATCCGCGATGGATCTTTTGCAAACGATTCAAAATCAACTAGATTTTTATCGTGAAAAATTTGTTTCCTTGGACCATGACATTGTTGCTTTAAAATTGTCCAAGAAGGAGAGTGATGATAGGGTCCTATTTTTAGAAAAAGAATTGGAGGGCCTTAAAAATTCGATGGTTTGTGTTTGTGCAAAGAGGACAAAAATATTTAAGTCAATGAATTTGTGGCACGTGAAGAGACTCTTAGAGAAAAGTTTTCTTTAATTGAGGGAGAGAGAGATACCCTTTTAGGAATTGTTGAAAATTTGAAAAAGGCGTCCCTCAAATTGGAAGAGTCTAATTCTTTACTTGAGTCAAAAATTTTGAAGTTAAAAAATGATTTGACAAACTCAAGTAGGTTTGATAGTGATGGTAATGGCTCATCGTGTTCTCATGCTTCTAATGCTAAAGCCAAAACCATTATTTGTTTTAGAGGGTCAACTAATTCCAATGATGTTAGAAAAGGTCAGCCCATAAGTGTCATTCCACCCTTTTACACATGTTCATATTGTGGTAGAAAAGATCACCTTAGGCGTTTTTGTTTTGATCTTGGAAAATGTCCTATGAAGTTTATGTATAGTGTTCCCTTGGTTCCTAAATCCCCCACACGACGTTTCACATCTATTTGGGTTAGGAAATCACTTTTAGAGGCACTAGATTTTAGACAAGTTGATTCCCGTTTGCTTGCACATGATTCCCGTTTGCTTGCACATGATTCTTCTCTTGCCATATCATATAGATGATTGTGTTTGCATGTTTGTCATACACTAGTTGTGGTTTCATGATATATATTTGCTAGTGTGTTGACATGTACTTTTGTATAAATTTTTGTTTTTTTGAAAAATACAAAAAGATTTTATTTTGATAAAAATTTTGAAAAATTCATAAAGATTTTTGTATTTTGTTTGCACCGTTTATGGATGGACACTTAGGATGACCAAGTCACAACATAATTTCATTTTTTTCATGTGACTATTTGATAGTGTTTTGAGACAATAGGGCTATTCATTCATATGCTTTATAATGTTTGGAGTCATTAAGATGTAATTAAGTGTTACTTCCTACATGTTTGACTCATAATTCCCTTTATTGGACACATGCATGGATTTGTTTGATTATTGGTCTTGTCTTATCACATGTTGGTTAGGTGTTTTAACTTCAATCCTGTCCTTAAATCGAACCAAGCACGATAAAACTTGATAAGAAAGTTGTGCATATAAGAGCCATTTGTGAATTTGTGTGCTTTATTTGAAAATGGTGAAGGGCTACAAAAGATTATCTTTTATCCTTTGCGATTAAGCCGCCGTTTCAATTGGACCTAAAAAATTGAGGAATTTTATTATTCGAGGTCCAAAGATGTTTAAAAAGAGCCCGGAAAAATTTAAAGGCAATAAAAAAAATTCATGACAACTCCAAAGTTTGAGAATTTAGTTTAACACCTCTAAAAGAAAATATATATGAGGGAGTTTGGTTGGAGATTTTATAACGGGTGTGCACGTCCTTGAAAGTCTTGAAAAAGCGCTACATAGTTTTGGACATTATTGGTGTGAAAATCACTTTGACTTTGATTTATTGTTTTGTAGAAGACGATGTCATCTAAATTCAACAAATTTTTACACCTAAGGATACTTTTGATGTTCATTCATTAGGGGTACACATATGCATCGTGCACATATGATTGATTGAGTTTATTTACCTATCGAATGTGTTTGCACCCATTCATTCCATTTCCATGACTTGGTTGTTTTAGTTTAAATCCATGGTATGATTTTTGATATCTTATTTTTGTATGAAAAATTGAAAAATTCAAAAATAGTTTGTGAAATTTTTTAGATACTCCTTTGCATGCGCGTATCTTGATCCATGTTTGCTATGCATTTTATCGTGACACTCCATGTTTTGATTGTTTCTTCTTATCTGTCTACTTGGGGACATCATAAAAAGGGAGAGAAAGAATTATCATGTTATGGGGGAGTTTTTGCATTATGGGAGAGATTTGATTTGCTAATGATTTATTCTTATATCATTTCAAACTCAATGCGTCACGAAGGTATTTTGCTTTATCTCATGTGTGTAGGTACAAAGATTGAAGATCATTATGTTGCACACCCTGATGAGAAAATCTTTGAGAGTTTTGATGTTGAAGAAAAATTTGACAACATGCAAATTTTACCTTTTCAGTTTTGGGATTCATGGGAGGGTAGATTTGTATAGGTATTTTGGTTTTTGATAATTCGAAGGTTTTTATGTATGTACCGGCATAGACATAGGGGGAGATTTGTAAGGACATATTTTTATAAATGTCCGTGACAATTAATTATGTTATATACCGCTACAAGTCGTCGAAGAATTGAGAAGATTGTATCTACAAAAGACGAATCCGAATTACAAGTTATCTTCAACATTCAAGCCCAACTGTAAGGGTACAAATTTCCAATTGAGTCCTTTGTTGTTTTGGCTCAAATTCGGACAAAAAAGTTTGAGTCATACGATAGAGTTATTGACCATCCTTCAAACCTATGACATACTAAAGTTGAAGACGTCGGGACCAAGTTCATAAAGCTTCATCAAATGCCGTGTTTATAGTGCCTCGTTTCTACGTCAACAACATATTCCATAGTCTCCAAAAGGTATGAATGCATTTCTATATAAATATAGGGAGAGTTGGAATAATTTTATATTGGGTGTTATTTTATTTTAAACTAAGGTTTATTTTCAGAAGGTTTCTTTAAAACTATAAAATAAAGTTTCTGGGCTAAAAATGGAATTTTTAGGATTTTTGGCGTTTCGTTCGAAGTTGTTGTTCGAACGAGAATTTCGTTCGAACGAGGTTTGCCAATGACTTTCCACTGGAAACTCATTAGATAGTTCGTGCGAACGAAAATGTCGTTCGAACGAGATTTCGACGGGAACAGTTTTTGACAGTTTTTTAGCATTTTCCCACTACTTGTCCTCACTAACTTTTGACAGTTTAAATATATTTCGGGACCAGATTTTTTCTAAGAAATTTTTCCATCTCTTAGTGAGTGTTTGAGAGCTTAAATCTTTCATAAAAAATTCCCTTAGTGTTTGTTATCCAAATTGATATATTCAAAGAACAAAACCAAGTTTACACCCAATTATTTTTGTTAATCCAAGCTTCTATCTATCTATATATATATACATCTTGCTTGGAGAGTTTGTTTTTGGCACCAGATTCATCTCTATCGTAAAAGAGGGTTTGGGTTTGCTTCTACATCCCACAAAGAAGAAGCTTGTCTGGGTTGACTTACCCACTTAGAGAAAGGCTCTTTGTTCGGGTGGCGGTGACCGAAAAAGTCCGATCGGTGGATTTCGAGACCGCGATGGAGCTCCATGGTTATTCGTTAGGAAGAGGTGTATACAAGAAGAAGCGTTGGGGCTTGGACGGAGTCAAGTCGAGTGTTGTAAGACTTACTGTCTTGTATTTGTAAAATCGTACTTAGTGGATTTGACGCTAGGATCGTATGATGTTTTTTCCCATTGTGGGTTTTTTGCTCGTACATCGCGGCGTAGTGATTCATTATTTATTTTATCTTTTGCATAATTCACCTAGAACGCATGCTTAGGTAAAAAGATAAAATTTGGTTTAAATCACTACTTACTTAATTTGGTGCTAAATAAATTTGGGTATTGTTTATATTAATTTAATTCAAGTCGTCATTTAATTTGATAAAATTGGTTTGGCTTAATTTGGTAATATTGAAAATATGACTTAGGAAAATTTCTAGGACCTGGGTTATATTTGTTAAAGTGAAAAATTTATTTGTTAATTAATTTAATTTCACTTTGAACTTTGTTTAATTTTAATTTGAGATAAATTAATATTTGGTATTTGTTTAATTTGAACTATCTCGCTTCCGCATCATAAAAGGATATTACTTTGTGAAGTAAGAATTTTAAAATTGGGGGACTCGTGTTCCAACAAGTGGTATCAGAGCATTGATTTAGAAAAACTCGCGTTTTCAAATTGGTATCAGAGCGGGATCGCTAAATTATTGCGTTTAAGATCCTTTAAATATTTTTATCTAAAATGGAATTTTTCCCGTTTTCAAAATTTCCTATTTTCGATGGTTCTCTCATGCTTGCACACGACTCTTCTCTTGCCATATCTTATGAGTAATTGCTTTCATGACTTACATACTCTATCTTTTGTGCTTAATGATATATCTTTTGCTAGTTGTATGTTTTGTTTATCATTTTTCTAGTCTATGCTTCATAATCATTCACATGCTAGAATTATGATTTTTGTTTATCGTTTGTATTTTATTCTTTTATTTTTAATTTGCATTAATGAAAAATACAAATTGATTTTTGTTTATCTTTTGAGTTAATTTTTGTGTTTGGTGAAAAACTTTGAAAAACTCAAAATGATTTTATTTTTGTGTGTATTTTGGTTTTACACACATTTTGTGTCATATGTTTGTGTTTGAATCCTCATTTCGCTTCCATGTGACTAGAACTTTTGGTTAGAATTTTAATCCTTAAAATGTTCTTTATCATGCTTACATGGAGTAGTTTAAGTTTGACTTGCTTAATGGATTCACGTTTATATGCCTTTACACACATGCACAAGCTTTTTGAACCTTAACATCACATGTTATATTTGAGCTTTGTGAGGTGTTCTCCTACCAATCTTGTCATCTTCATGTTATGTGACTAGGAGGACTAGTGCATGTCAAAATCTGTTGCACGTGAGATTTGTGAGATATAAAAGATAATATGTATAAATGTGCATGGGGAAGGGCTCGGAAAGGAAAAAATATCCTTTACGAGTAAGCCACCGTTTGGGATGGACCTAACAGAAATATGTGGTCCAAAGGCCTAAAAGTAAATATGGCACAATGTCCATTTATCCTAGTTGTGCTTTTAATGTCATGACTCTATTGGTTTGTAGAATCATCAACATTCTAGGCTTGTATGCATTGCGTTTGTTTGTTCATTAGTTCACTTTATCCTGTCACATAAAGGCTAAATTCTAGTTGATAAAGTTTTGCAATCAAATGCGAACTACGTGAACACGTTTAAGTGATTGAGTTTTAATTCATTGGTATCTTGTTCACACCCCTTCACTTATGTTTCCATATGACACATTTATGCTATAAGAGTGTGGAAAAACTTATGTTATTTAGTTTTGTCTCATTTTTGTGTTTATATCTATATGTGTGTACTTATGCTTAGTTTGAATCTATTGTGTATACATATATCTGATATTTCGTTTATTTTGGAGTCTTTGCCATGTTTAACTAGTTCATCCTTGCTTTTAATTCATTTTTGGTATCTATCTTGTTGCGAATTTTGTTTCGATATCACATGTGTAGATTACTACAATTAATTGATATATTTTGTTATCGCATCATAGTTGATATTAATATCTTTACGTGGATTAGTTGAATTTTAGTTGCCCATGTGCTTTAATGGTCTCATCACTTTATGCACTAATGCATGTTTAGCTTGTTATCCCATACTATTTATCCCTTGTTTCGTTTAGGGGGTGTATATGCTTTAATTAGGGGAGATAAGTTAATTTTTGATTCTTTAGCCTTTGTCTATTCCTCAACAAAAAGGGGGAGAATGGTAGGGGGAGAAATGGTTTCTAATCCTATTATTATCGTATCTTAGTTTAGGAGATTTAACTTAGGGGGAGTAATTATTTAATTGCATTTAATATTTTGATATTCCCTATGCATTTGATAGTTTTCTTAGGTGTGCAGGAATTCTTTTAAATGGTAACTTTCATCGTCGGCAAAGATATTGATCCTTAGGTTATTTGAGTCAAGCTATTGTATTTTTATTTTGGGTGGGACATTTTTATAAGTCTAGTAGAGCTTGACGGCCCTTTAGGATTTTTGTTGGTTTTTGTCCCGGAATAGCCAAAGGAGGAGACTTGTAAGGACACAAATTTCCAATTGAGTCCTTTGTTGTTTTGGTTCAATTCTGGACAAAAATGTTTGAGTCATAGGATAAAGTTATTGACCATCCTTCAAGCCTGTGACATACTAAAGATGAAGACGTGGCGGCCAAGTTCATAAAGATTCATCAAATGCCGTATTTATAGTGCCTCGTTTCTACGTCAACAACATATTCCATAGTCTCCAAAAGGTATGAATGCATTTCTATATAAATATAGGGAGAGTTGGAATAATTTTATATTGGGTGTTATTTTATTTTAAACTAAGGTTTATTTTCAGAAGGTTTCTTTAAAACTTTAAAATAAAGTTTCTGGGGTAAAAATGGAATTTTTAAGCTTTCTAGCGTTTCGTTCGACGTTGTCGTTCGAACGAGTTTTTCGTTCAAACGAGAATTTCGTTCGAACGAGGTTTTTCAACGACTTGCCACTGGAAATTCATTAGATAGTTCGTTCGAACAAAATGTCGTTCGAACGAGATTTCGACGGGAATAGTTTTTGGCAGTTTTTGGTATTTTCCCACTACTTGTCCCCACTAACGTTTGATAGTTTAAATCTATTTCGAGACCAGATTTTTTTTAAGAACTTTTCCCATCTCTTAGTGAGTGTTTGAGAGCTTAATTCTATCATAAAAAATTCTCTTGGTGTTTTTTATCCAAATTGATATATTCAAAGAACAAAATCAAGTTTATACCCAATTGTTTGTGTTAATACAAATTTCTATATATATATATATATATATATATATATATATATATATACATCTTGCTTGGAGAGTTTGTTTTTAGCACCGAATTCATCTCTACCGTAAAAGAAAGTTTGGGTTTGCTTCTACATCCCACAAGGAAGAAGCTTGTTTGCATTGACTTACCCACTTGGAGAAAGGCTCCTTGTTCGGGTGGCAGTGACCGAAAAAGTCCGATCGGTGAATTCCGAGACGGAGGTGGAGCTCCGTGGTTATTCGCTAGGAAGAGGTGTGTACAAGAAGAAGCGTCGGGGCTTGGACGGAGTCAAGTCGAGTGTTGTAAGTCTTACTGTCTTGTATTTGTAAAACCGTACTTAGTGGATTTGAGGCTAGGACCGTTCAAGGTATTTTCTCATTGTGGGTTTTTTCCTCGTACATCACGGCATAGTGATTCATTATTTATTTTATCTTTTGCATAATTCACCTAGAATGCATGCTTAGGTAAAAAGATAAAATTTGTTTTAAATTACTACTTACTTAATTTGGTGCTAAATAAATTTGGGTATTGTTTATGTTAATTTAATTTAATTCAAGTCATCATTTAATTTGATAAAATTGGTTTGGCCTAATTTGGTAATATTGAAAATATGACTTAGGCAAATTTCTAGGACTTGGGTTAAATTTGTTAAAGTGAAAAATTCATTCGTTAATTAATTTAATTTCACTTGTTTAATTTTAATTTGAGATAAATAAAAATTTGGTATTTGTTTAATTTGAACCATCCCGCTTTCGCATCATAAAAGGATATTACTTTGTGAAGTAGGAATTTTAAAATTGGGGGACTCGTGTTCCAACAAGTAGTATCAGAGCATTGATTTACAAAAGTTATCGCTTTCAACACCAACAATATGATCTTTGGTAAGATAATGTTTTAAGTTTCATTTACAATTCATATTAAGAGTGTCAGGATGTTTTTAAAAAGGAGTTTTAAAAAGCTTTTATATAAAAATATTTTTATAAATGTTTTTTATAAGAAGGTTTCTTTACTGATTTAGAAAAAATGTGTTTTGAATAGTTTTGAGAAAATTTTCTAAAGCAGCAAGCGTACCTGGGTTTCGACGCCAAGGTCGTTCAAGCGAGATCACCATCTCGTTCGAATGACATTGAGATGTCGCGCGTAGTCGTTCAAGCGACACGTGTATCTTGTTCGAGCGACTTAACTCTTTTATAAAAACGGGTCTGGCAGCCTTTGTTTTAGATGAGGAGAACAGTTTTCAACTTTAAAAGAGTTTTATCCTTTGAAAACTTTTGTTTATCTGCCCAGAATCAATTAGAAAAATATCTTTTGGCAGAATGTTTTCTTCTCTAATAATTTAAGGGTTCAAATATTTGTTTTGTTTACAATTCACAAAAATCCCAATTACTTTTGTGTGAGTTGTTTTGTGAAACCCAATAACATATTTTGCTTTGGTTTATTCTTTGCGGGGAGAACTCTACAACTGACAGCTGCGTGCTTTTGTGGAGGGAGTCCTTATAAAGTTCACACTTGTGGACAAGTCGTTTTCTTCTTCATTGCTGACCACCTGGAATTCTTGCGGGAGATTCCAGCCGACATTATTTCTAGCCGTTGCTTTGAAGGTTTGACGAAGACACCATGCGTTACACTTGTGAGAGATTATCAGGTTGTATGTAAGTCAATGGTCTTGTAAATTTTTTAAGTTCTAGAAATAAAAGGTTTTGCCCTTCGGGGATTTTTTCTGAATATTTGTGTCACATGCTTTATTTATTTATGGATTGACACACGCACACGCATAGTTGAATGGTTTGGGACTGATTTTAGTTTGTTTAAAAATAGACTCTAATTAAATAAGGTTTAATTGAAAACTTGCGAATTAATTTAAATCGGTATCACACACCGCGTTCTATCGGTTTTACACCACCAAATCCCACTTTATGAGCCAGCCCAAGATAAGACCTCCTTCATAACTCCTATTGGGTTATATTGAGACAAAGTCATGCCCGCTCAGCCTAAAAAACATAGGACCGACTTATCAACGATTGGTCACCAGGATTCAGTTAATAAATGGGAGAAACAATGAATGTATACATCGACGACAGTCTCGTCAAAAGTAAACTCAAGGGAGACCATCTCTCAGTCCTAGCAGGAACCCTTTGAGATCCTCAGGAAATACCAAATGAAACTTAATGCTAGCAAGTGTTCATTCGGTGTCCAGTCGGAAAAGTTCCTAGGATACTTCTTTAGCAAAAGAGAGATTGAAGCAAACCCGGATCAAATCGACGCCATCAAAAAATTCCATCCCTCTCAGATGATTAGAGATGTCTAGAAGCTTACCCGCATGCTCATCGCACTCAACTGCTTCATCTCTAAGTCTTCAGAGCGCTGTCGACCATTCTTTAAACTGTTGAAGAAAGATAAGGGCCTGGTATGGAACGACGACTACCCCAAAGCCCTAAAATAGCTCAAGTCTTACCACAACAAGCCACCCTTGTTGGTGATCCCAAGTTAAGGAGACCCCTTATATCTCTATCTTTTCATATCAGCCAATGTTGTGAGCTTCACCTTGGTATGCGAAAAGGAAGGAGGCCAACACCTGATCTATTACGCAAACAAGACGCTCCAGGATGCCGAACTACATTATTTACCCCTAGAGAAGCTCGCATATGCCTTAGTAATAGCCTCGAGGAAGCTGAAGCATTACTTTGAGGCTCACTCCATCATCGTGACTACCTCGCACCCCCTCAAAGATGTTCTAAGGAAAGTTGACCTCTCCGACTAACTGTCAAAGTGGTCGGTGGATCTTGGAAGATTCAATATCCACTTTCAACTAAGAACATCAATTAAGGGGCAAATTCTTGCAGATTTTATCACTTAGTTCATGGGGAATCAGCCTACTTCCCAACTAAAAATTGAGCAATCAGCAGAAGAGGAAGAAAAAACCTTCGACTGGACCCTTTACGTTGACGGAGCCTCTAACTTCAGGGGCAGGAGTAGGCATTGTATTGGTTACCCCTAAGAAGACTGTGCTCGAAAAAGGGATCAGGATAGGGTCTGAAGCCTCCAACAACAAAGCGTAATATGAAGTGTTGATCGCCGGCCTGCACAAAGCACAATTTCTAGGGGCAAAGTTCCTTAGGGTATTTGGCGATTCAAAGCTCGTATACAAGAAGATAAGTGGAGACTTCAGCGCCAAGGATGAGAGAATGGAAGCTTACCTCACTGTTGTAAAGGGACTCGTGGAAACGTTTGATAGAGTTGATGTTCAGCAGTTCCCCAGGGGGCAGAATAGTCACACCGATGACCTAGCATCTCTAAGCTCCACCATTAACTCCGACTTAAGGAGAACCATTCAGATAAAATTCCTTATGTAAGAAAGCATCAAACAAACAGTTGCAGAGCAAGTCCTCCACATAGAAAAGGCACCCAGTTGGATGGATGCCATAGCAACTTTCCTACGGAGCGACACATTCCAGGCGACAAAAGATCGGCGCACCAGATAAGAGTCAAGGCTGCTCACTTTCACTTATCTCCTGAAGGAAAACTCGATAAAAAGTCTTTCACTGATCCCTACCTCCAGTGCGTTCACCCAGAAGATGTTGAGTAGGTTCTTAGTGAACTTCATGAAGGTACTTATGGGAGTCATGTAGGAGGAAGATCATTGACTTTCCGAGCGATCAAGGAAGGATATTAGTGGCCGTACATGCAGAAGGATGATGGAGTTTATGTTCGCAAGTTTGAGAAGTTCCAAAAGAAGTCCCCTATGGTACATCAACCAACTAGCGACCTCTAGTCATTAATTAACCCGTGGCCATTCGTCTGGTGGGGCTTAGATATTGTAGGGCCTCTGCCCACTGCATTTGGAAATTGCAACTATCTATTGGTTGTCACTGATTACTTCACCAAATGGGTAGAGGCATAACCACTCGTAAAAATAAGGGACTCTGATATGACGAGGTTTATAGGGAAGAACATCATCACCCGCTTTGGGATTCCATGGATAATCATTACTGACAACGGCATGCAGTTAGAAAGTGGATTGAGGCTTCTGCGATGAGCATGACATCAAGCACCACTTTAGTTATGTAGTATATCCCTATAGCAACGAGCAAGCTACACCTTCCAACATAACAATGATCGATTGGCTAAAAAATGACTGTAAAAAGCCAAAGGTGACTGGGTAGACGAGCTACTCCATGTTTTATGGGCTTATCATACAACTCCCAGGAGAGAAACGGGAGAAACACCCTTCGTGCTTGCCTATAGAGTGGAGGCAGTCATCCCACTGGAAGCAGGACTCCCTGTTATGAGGACTACCTTGGTCGACCAAGGCCTCAATGATGAAGCATTACTCACTGAGCTTGACTTTGCCAATGAGCGAAGAGAACTGGCACTAGTTAAGCTGGCATCGTATCAACCACAACCGGCCAAACAATACAATGAAAAAGTCAATCCGAGGAAATTTCTAGTCGGGGATTACGTCATAAGGAAATTCCTCGATAGTGTTGTGAGACCATCAGACGGCAAACTGGGACCAAATTGGGAGGGACCTTTCAAGATAATAAGAGACGACTTACATGGGGCTTATTACTTAGAAGCACTGGAGGGCAGGGAGATACCAAGGGCATGGAATGCATCCAACCTTAAGAAGTCTTACTTTTAGATTTATACATCTTTTATTTTTCAACGTCATTAGTTTAGGAAAATCTTCATTTATAAACTAATGTTTCATTTTATTTATTATTTTTAGTCAATAAAGCTCGATTGGCCCACGTATTTTGAATACCTTGGTTACTTAATATCTCTTTATCAAACTGCAATACGCATCCTTTCTAGGCAATATGCACCCCCTCAAAACATAACAAAACAACAAGTTGGTCAACTTGTTGCAATCAAGGAATAGAGCTCATATGGTTGCAACAGTGTGCCATACTTATTGTATGCAAAGCTAAAATATATATGAAGAAAGGTTTACTATTAACCTTGGCTTCTTGAGTTTCTCTGGAAATAATAAAAGACCTACAGGGGATCTTTAGGTAATAAAGCCAACTCGAGTTTGGTCGCCAACTTAGATTGGTTGAAAAATCCTATTCGGACGGATGTCCTCTTAACAAGGCACATTCTCGCCATCGTCCGACTTAGATATTAGGAAGTGTGACGACATGACCTAAAAGGTAAAGTGGTACATAATGATATGGAAAAGGCATATTGGACTAGGAGAATGTTTAAACACGAGATAACAAAACTCAATGTCATTTAGTCGGTCAAGAAGCCCAAAATGATTAAAGTTCTTGTACTAACTCTTTTATACTATGATCAGATTTATCAAGTACTTTGTTTGTCAAACACTGATACCAAGCAACCAATAGGTAAGGTTAACACATGTTTAGTCAGAAAACACTCAAAACATAAATAAACAGCTTATCTATTATGAAGAATCATACGGTTACATTTACATCAAAATACCAAAAAATGCTTAAAGACTTACGATGGCCCAGCGGGACGAGTAAGGTAGTCTCCTACTCGAGCTCTTTGACCATCATTAGGATGAGGAACTAAGTATTCTTCAAGGCTCTTTGGGCATGGCTCTAGAAGATGCACCGAAATAGCATCTACTGGGATCCATCAACCATCCCTCGAGAAGGGATTTCGCAGAACAGATTAGCGAACGGTCTGATATTTATACCATAGGGCGAATTCGTTAGGAAATTTCAATTCCTTAAGAACGTTCAGCCACCCCTTGGCAAAATCAAGTTCTTAGACCTCTTTTAGTCTTACTGGGGCATCTGTCCAACCTTGGTCATACCCATCAGCCCAAACCTGCCGAGGACCCTTTCAGAATAACTGTCTTAATCGTGTAACATCCTTTTGAAGACCAACAACAATCACATATACCCGATAAACATCTTCTTTCAGCTTGGAAATCTCCCTACCGGAAGCTTGATTATCAGTATGATCAACTACAACAGACGATGAGGAAGAGCCCGGCAACACCAAAGGAGGACCAGATGGAGTGTTTTCTTTGAGGCGAGCAATTTCTCTCCTCAAAACTTCATTCTCTCTTTGTAACAACTCCCTCACCTGGTTGATTTCATACGCATCCAAAAGCTTTTATTTCAAGGCATCTATCTCCTCCTGCACAAAGGAACATATTCTCCCTATCCCCTCGAGCTTGTCTTATAGCTTGGAGGCCATCGTAGATTGTTCTTTGTAGTCTTGGTTCCTCACCCTCGGGGATTTACAAATCCTTACAAAAGCCCGACGCGCTTGAGCACTTATGTTCGGACCAAGAATCTGACCTAGACGGGAGTTAACAGGGATATATTCATCTAAATTAATGAGCTATAACCAACCAAATAAGCAACAAAAGTAGCAAGAATCAATAATGTAACAAAAAGTTTACTTTTTCATTAAATCAAAGGGCATAGGCCAGTACAACGAATGGAAGAAGCAAAAATACAACAATGAACAAAAAATGAGAGCAAGGCTTAAAATTCCTAGGAGGCCTCAACCTGGTCAAATGTGGAGAGCCCTTTCCCTTTCTCAACAGTTGGGTCGGTAGGAACCTCACCTTCACAAGCACTTGGGGAAGCTCCTCTAGTTGGGACAATGCCCCCTCTGGATTGACTAGTGGAGCCCTAACAGCAGGAGTAATGGGCTCTATGCCATCCTGAGAATCTGGTTCGGCAGAAGGAGACTATTCAATAGGATTATGACCAGGATGATGCTGGGAAAAAATGGGGGAATCAGCAGCAACTCCAGCAACAATCAAGGCTTGGTCCCAGCCTTTTTTGAAACATGCTCGCCGAAGATAAGCAATCTGGCACTCGGCGTCGTCATACGCTGAATTACAACCTTTATTATATATACTTTCTTGAACGGTCGCTTCTTCCTCCTTCAACTTCTCCACTTCAGTGACCAACCCCTTATTGCCTCTGTCATTGCCAGCTTGTTCCCAATCACAACACCATAAGCTTTGCGAAGATCGGATAACTCTTTAGTAGACTTGCCCCTCTATTTATCAATGGTAGCCTTCATATTAGTAGGAGCATTTTTTAAATACTTTAGAGGTTTATCCAGCTTTGAGTTTCTCCTCGACAGCTCAGCTCGACCACGGAGCAGCACAGTATAGTCAGAGATAAATTGCAAAAATAGAAAAACTACAGGATAAGCACGAGATGTTAAAGGAAAACATAAAACAAAGAAGTATAGAGAAAGGAGTACTTACCAAAGAAATCCCTTGGGCAGACTTGAGGGCTAACTGGTCTCCCCCATGCTCGATGAGCGCTCGCGGTCAACCTCGAGCATTGCTTTCTCCAGCAATAGGGGGCAAGTTGAGGAGCAGCAGCCATCGAGGCTACCTCAATAACTGCAATAGAAGGCACTATAAAGGTCTTTGAATCTCGTGCTCTTATTTTTTCTCCTTCTCTCTTTCTCTATCTATCTCTCTCTCTCTCTCGCTTATCCTCTTCTTCTTTAATCTTTATCTCCACCTCTTTCTCTTGAGCCACCACCTTGGAGCTACTAATAGAATCTTTAGCCTTCTGCTTGAGGAACTTTATCATGTTGGATATAAGATCATCATCATCGTCATCCTATATTAAGATTCTTCTCCTCGGAGGATCCATCTCTTTTGCGCTGGACTCTTCCTCCCCAATCTCGTCTTCACCACTCCCTTCCTCACTGCCTTCAACCAAATCCTCCCCTGGGATGCTCTCTTCCTCTTCCTCTACCTAAATGGGTTCAGAGGTACCACCAACTTCTTCTCCTGGAACCTCTAGATGAGGGATTGTGTCCACTAGATGAGCGATAAAGCTATAAGTAGTATTCCTATATTCTAGCAAGAATGTGGCAGACCAAGGATGTTCCCCTTCCGCAACTGTATCTCTTATGCTCCAAGCTTTCAGGAGTTCAGCAACTCGGATCTCGCTAAGAGTTGGCTCTTGATTCTTGGCTTTCACTATAAAAGAAAAAGAAGGAAAAATTAGAAGGAGTGCACACAGAGGAAGGAAAATAAGAAATAAAATAGAGATAGAGATAATAACATATGTATTCCTCACCAAAGGTAGGGATCCGAGGTCCCATATACCTTATGCCCCCTGATTGGGGATGAAATTTCCAATTTATGGCAATAAAACCTTCAGACCAATAGTCTTTACGGGAATCAGGTAGATTTACTACCAACAACCTATCAGGACTTATAGCCTTGAAGTACAGAAGACCCCACTTGTGCGAGAGGAAGAATAGAAATACTAAAGCTCAACTAATCCTAAGTTGGTTCCATAAAGTTGGTTTATCTTATGAACTCCATTAACAATCTTCCACGAGTTTGGAGAACATTGAGCAAGGACTATGTTGAAGTATTGGAAAAAAATATAAAAACAGAGGGTTAGGGGAAACCTTAAATCCCCTTACGAAATTAACTAAATATGGATCAAGTGACCATCTTCCAGATCGTGAACATTTCTGGGGACAGACGCACACTCTATCTCTACCCAATCAGGGATATTGTAACACTTCCTAAACTCAGGCAAAGAGTTATTATCAAGCATCGCCATGAGAGAAAACACAAAAACCCTAGCTACAGTAGAAGATCGATGCACAGAAGAAAGGAAACTAGAAAAAAAGATGGTTGAAACTTACAAGACAAAGAGGAGACTTGGAAAGCTGAGAAAGTCTTGATTTTGAAGAGTGAAAGTAAGGAATGAAGCCTGAGTACACAGTATATACAAAGATGAACAGAGACGATGAATTGACGGTTAATTTTTTGACAAACTAGTTTCAAACACTCAAGTGATGCTTTACACTTCTCGAGGAAGATTTGGCGCTTCAATATCTCACGGAAAGACAAGCGCGCCACTCCTGCTTCAATGAATTATGAATGTACCACTGGCACGACTGCGTTCTAATCCATATATAAAATCCATCGGCCCTAACAATGGCCCAAGGATTTTAGGACCAATTGTGGGGACCATATTTTTTTCTTATCCCACAATAACGACTGACCTGGCCCAACAGATGTAAAGAGCAACCCGACCTCACATCTTGAAAAGAAGCAACGTGCGTGTGCAGTCCACACTTCCCCAAAACCAAGTCAATCCCTTACAATCTCGTGGAGATATTTAAGGGATTCATGGATCATCATGGGCATCGTGGAGTTACTTGAAGAATTAGGATTCTACATCTATAAATTATAACCCCTGGCCCGGGGCATAGGGACATGTAACCGAGCATATTGAGAGATACTTAATAATATAGTAGACCTCTCGACGGACGGAGGCAAGTTACCAAAACACGTACATAGTTGTGTTGGGTGTGTGATTTTTTACTTTCCTTATTGATTGTGATTGCTCTTCATAAAACCTCTATTGTGATATTTTTCGATACCATAGTACGTGTGATAGCGAATTTGATATAGTCGATGTGCATGAACGAGTTCCCTACTATATACTTCTCGTTGTGAGTTCGGTCAAGTGGCCCGATGCGGGAGGAACCGTTCGATATACGTTGAAGGTACTAGGCCAATGGAAGGTGATAACCATACTACTTAAGTTAATCGTTTCCTGTGGGATTGGTACCCATCACGAAATGACCCCCTAGTGCGAGACAAAATTTTGTTCAATATTGTAATGCTCAAATGACGTAGCGTACAAGAATGCTCGAGTCTTAATTAGTATTTTATGGAAAATTTTATGTATATTAAGTGAGATGAACGCTACTACTATGAAGGAGAGCATAAAATGTACAAGTAACATGGGGGGTAAAACTAAAAAATACGTACATAAAGCATGGAACCTATACAAAGCATGGTGATAGATACAAAATGCAAAACATGTGAATATACATGAATGAATAGGACATATGTGCAATGAGAGGGTGACATGTGAATTTGTGTGAGTGAAGAAATTTTGTAGACATATAGAAGTGAGAGAAATGTTGAAGTATGTGATAGTGGGACTAAGCATGGATATCTACAAGGGTTGTGTGAAACATATAAGGAACATGTGGTTATGTACAAGTGAGAAGAATGTGAGAGTGTATGGTAGCGAGACTAAGCATGAATATACACAAGGATTATGAATCATGTGCGAGTGAGAGTGTGTGATAGTCAGACTACGCATGGATATATACAAGGAATGTGATTCATGTACAAGTCTGAGCAAGTGCAGTGAAACATGATGACTATATATAAAAGAGTAAAAAGTGAAGCATGTGATAGGAAGATGGTATATACATGTGATGATGAAAAGGCATAATAGAGACAAGGATATAAACATCATGATATGAACAAGGCACATATATACAACATGTAAGTATAAGAGTAAGAATAATATATAAATGGAGGCATATGCACACATGTAAAAAAATATAAAGAAGGGAGAGGAAAGGAAACAAACCCATGTGAAAGTAGAGTCTAGTCCTCTAAAATTTAACTCCCCAACAGAGTTGCCACTGTGGCCATCCGAGAATTCTTTCGATATGGGTTGCCCCCAAAAGGAGAGATAAAATGGGGAAATCTCTCTCAATATGTGGGGATCCGAGGATAGGAGTCCTCTTTCCTCCACTCTCGTGATCAGCGCAGGCTACTACGGATATAAATTGGCCTCAACCAAAGGGGGAGAAAAATATAAAAACTGGATTCCCTAACCTATTTTGCTCCAAACGGGCTAAAGAATGTATCCTTCAAAAGAGAAACTAATGCATAGAAACTAAATGAGTCGAGGGTCCCGAGACTAAGTTGCGTAATGGGAATATATTAAGCACCCATTCTACCATTTCGATCTCTCATGGGCCATAATATTGTTCTCTTTTTTCTCCGAGATGCGACTCATGTGTATAATGTGTGTGATGTGAAAAATAATTTAGAAACAGAAATCATTCTAAGGAGTAAACGAAAAAAGAGAATAATAGGAAAATATGATGTTAGTGACCACCGAATCATGACTCACTATAAGAAAGTGAATGTGCATGTTGGGTGGAAACACTAATATTTAGGTGTGTGAATACGCGCCATACTATTGAATATGAGATATAAACAAAGGTAGCACAATGAGTAAAATAGGATTCGAATCCCGATAATGACTCAGGATGCCTATGTAGCCATAATAGGCATCAAATTCCACGTAGTTCTGCATATAATAAGAGTGGAGTTTAACTCATAAACTCAAATTTAGGACTCCTCTTTAATTGTTTTAGAACGATATCCTCAAGTGTAAAAGTGTGGTGAAAGTGAGGAAATCCTACTTTTGGAGTTTATAAGTAAACCATACTTCTGCCTTTTATGATTCTATTAACATATATTATGTGAAAACTAGTAATAAAAATTATATTAATTGATGTGAGATAATGCGCATTCAATATATTGTGTATACTCAGCATTGGATGAATTACACTAGACAATACTCTATTAATGATTTAATTAATTATTTGATATGCCACCACCTATATTATGACAAGTGGCACCATAAATATTGGACACTTTGTTCCATAGAGAACATGACATGTGTCAAGCGCACTTGGGGCACTCTTGCTATAAAAGAGGGTATCCCTCCCTCATTTGATGGAGAATGGTCTTGGGGGAAAAGTAAGGAGAGGAAATATAACTCTCCTCCCCCACGCACCTTTGGAGCTCCATCACGGGTTTGATATTGATGAGGGAATTTTTATAGTTTTGATTATACAGTATATGGGCGTTTGAGAGGCGGATAGCCGTATTTGACACCCCCACGCACGAAAACTACCAAGACTTGGCGTTCGAGTGGTGGCTCGTCAGATTAAGCACCCCTGACGCACCAAAACCACCAAAATCGAGCTCTCTCCGGCGTATCGTACGGACCAATGAACTATGCAGACTTTGATTCCGCAAAGACGAATACGTAGACGCAACCACGTTGCTCAAGTCTAAAACACACTCGACGCGATGCCTCCTCAAATCTGCACTCACATCTTACATTTGGCGACTTCGCTGGGGAGGTATTCATGATTTCGATTGCATAATGCCTCGTGCGCACACACGAAGAACTCAATAAAATATGGAGAAAACACCCCATTTCAGATAAGTATTCTGACATATTTCATTATTTTTTTTTATAATTACATGAAATGGCATTGTGCATATTAGTAAATCTTAACTGGAAAAATAAATCATATACTGATTGGAGTGAATACATCTCGTGTGATAAAATGCCTACACTGGTTCACGAATATTGCAGAAACTAGATGAGATATATGGAACATGTATTTACAATAAAATGTGTCAAACTCTAGTTGCTGTGAGTTAATTTGAAAAATCTGTGAAGATATGGCTTGATACATGTCCATATTAAATAAATGTATTCATACGTTTTTGTCAAACAATAGACATGAATTCCTACTTTTAAAGAATTGTTTATATACTTTAAGTCACATTACACTGTGTACTTTTTTTTTTGCTGAAAATCTGCTTTATTGTTCACTTTTCGCTGTCAATAAAGATATGGCACGGAGCTTAGATATTGTAGTCTCAGGCTATTAAAAGATTTTTTTAGATGGGGCCAATCGTTCACATGGCCAACATCTAACAAACTTACACCGACCCTACCCTTTTTAAACATCTGGCCTATGTAAACGCACCTCCGACAAAACAGTTGGACAAACTCAGCTAGGATTTCCAACCCACACCAAACAGTGTCAACTCTGATGTTGATGTAAAAAATTAGATTACTCTAATTATTCAATCACAGATAAATAAATGATACAAAGAATTTTAAAGTGGTTCAGCCTTATAAGAATGGCCTACGTCCACTGTTGCTTTATTGCTGAGTGTTTGGGAATTCTCGATTATAAATTCTATCAAGAAATTCCACTATGGATTCCGCTCCCCTTACAATGAGGATTGTACCATGTAATTATAGCCCTAAGGTTGTAATGTGAAAGGGTAATACATTAAATGATATACATATGAAAGGGTAATACATTTAATGCCCTTTTTGCGTGTGCGTCTGAATGATAAGCATTTAATGAGCAGTTAGACTATTGGTATCCTGTTTCGAGGTGCAGCTCGGACCGCCTGAGTTGCTCGGACCGCTTGAGCTTCTCGGTGCTAAAGAGTTCCTCGGAGAGGTCTGTTCCTCGGAGCGTATGAGTTCCTCGGAGTAACATGGTTCCTCGGAGCGTGTGATCATCTCGGAAGTGCTTGTTGTTGTCATGTAGATAGCCACGTGTCTTCATATGATTGGTCCATGTCAGCAGATTAAATTTGGTATCAACAGAAGCCCCCAATGTTTCATAGTTTGAAATTTGAGGAGTATGGAACATTCTTTCTTGGAATATGGTAGCTTTAAATAGTCTTCCTGATTTTTAGGAGCGTTTTTCCTTGTATTTATTTCTCCTTCCCAATTCGTAGAATCATGCTTTTTTGGATTTTTCTGCGTGCTTCGATTCTCGCGTCACTTTTCGTCTTGTTGCCCGCTCTGATTCCCGCGCCACTTTTCATCTTTTTAGCAGCTGGTAATGTAATCATCCTTTTTTATAATCATTACTTCACCATTTCCCAAGGCAAGGTATTTAAACTTCACAGATACTTCCATCGTCTTCTACTTTTCAAATTTGTGTTTTCGAGTTTTTCATTGTCTTCTACTCTCTTGTGTGTTCATCTCTTCCATCGTTCGTTGTCAACAGCTCTCCTCTTTTTCTATAAGATCCTCTTCTTTCTTCTTCATTTCTTTTATTCCTCCTCATGGTTTACCCTGTTGAGTCTCTTGAAAAGTTTCGCTCTGATTTTTCCATTCCCTCTTGGGTTGTCTTGGAAGAGCTTTCTGAGCCTTCTGATTATTTCAATTTGGCCGAGGGACATTGGTTCCCCAGCCTTTTTATTGCTGAGTGTGGATTTTCTTTTCCACCAAATCCCTTGTGTCTGGAATTCTGTCATTATTTTGACGTCGTTCCTGCAAGAATAGCCCCCAACACATGGAGAATAGTTAATGGGGTGCATAAATTAAATCAAGTCCATGGAACTCGCATAGGAATTCCAGAAATCATGTACTGCTATAGATGGGCAGTTAATGATAATGTTTTTTATTTAAAAACTAGATTTTTAAATAGAGCCTTAGTAGTCAATCTCCCTGATGCCAATAGGGATTATATTGAACACGGGGTTGTCATAAAAAATTGGCAATACCCTCCATTAACTGGAGATGAGGTTTACCAGGGTCCCAGATGCCCTCCTTATGGCAATGGGATAGGTTATTTTTATTTCATTTTATTTATTTTGAAATCATGTTTCTTTTATGTTTGATAAAATGTGTCACTGATATCTCAATGTTTGTTTATTTACAAAAGAAAGTACCCAAAGGAAGCAGATGTTAATGTAAGACATCTGAAACTTATCTGGAGTCTGCAACAGAGTGTTACCGACGAGCACATTAAGTCGGCTTCGTATCTGCTCCAGTACAAGAGCTACACCACTTCTTTCACTGCTCGTCCAGTGATAAGTGAATCAGAGCCAGTACCAGCTTCCACAAGCTCATCGCCTGAATCCCATATTCCTTTAAGTGAAAGGATGAAGAAGAGAAGACCTCCTACCCTGTTTGAGAAAACTGCCTCCGGTTCTGGGGAGGAAAAAAGGAGTAGGATTGATGTCCAAGGGAGGGGACGAAGAAAAATGATGCACCTTCCTCAGCTGCTGCAGTTGTGAAGGTTGCTGAGAAGCCCGCAGTGGCTCCGAGCAGGTCTGCTGCTCCTGGAGAGGTGATTGTGATATCACCGACCAAGGATTCTTCCTTGGTTGAATCCGTTCATGTTCCCCCGAGGAGGCTGAAGAAAAGATCCTCGGTCAATTTGGCTGATACCATTTCTCAGCCCCTAGTTACTGGAACTAGGGTTCCAACTTTTGTTCCCCCGAGCTCTGCCATGAGCTCGGTAAAGTCCTGGATCATTCCTGAGGTCCAAGGTACTGAAGAAAACCTTACTCGGACATGGTCACCTCACTAGCTGCTCGTCACCTTGCTTCTGTAAGTCTTCTTACTTTCAATTTTTCATATTTCCTTTGTCATTTATGCTAAACTTGCTTTCTTTTTCTGTTCACAGTTGACGAGCTGCTTTAACATAATCCTGAAGAAGGATGAAGCAATTAAAGCTTCATGCTCCTCGTCCAGTGTGGAGGGAGCTCTGGAAGAGGCTATCAAGTCTTTGGAAGACTCTTGCCAGAAGTATGCCACTGATAAGGCTATCTGGGAGAAGAAGTTTGCCTCCATCGAGCAAGAAAAAGCTCGAGCTGTTGATGCCTCCAAGGAGTTGGAGAAGAGAATAAATGCCCTAAAGAAGGCTAATAAGGAGCTTGAAGAGAAGCTCAACACTGCCGGAAAGTTTGAAGATAAACTCAAGGCTGCCGAGGAGGAGTTGGCTCGGCTTCGGGAAGTAAGTCGGCAGAAAGAGGAGGCAGAAAATAAATTGAAGGCTGCTGAGAACCTGCTGTCCGAGTAGCTCTCCTCGGAGAAATTGAAGAGGAAAATAGCTGTGAAGAAGTCCTTCAGCGCTGGCTGGGACAAGGGGTGGAACAAAGGGTTGGCTTCCATGGTATCATAAGTGGACTATGGCAGCCTGAAGTACTTCAGAGATGGATGGGTTGCAGCTCTCCAGGAAATGAAAGTTGATGAATCTTCTGAGCTTTTCCAACAACACATTCCTGGTTCCCCTCCAACCCCAAAAGACCTTAAAGAGGACGAAGCTGTCTCAGAAGAATCTTCTATGGTGATGGGAGAGCATCCCCCAGCCATTCAGCCCGCTGCCGAGGAACTTCAGCAGATCGTCAGTTCCTCTGAGCAATTGCCAATGCTGCCCGAGCAACTATCCATTCCCTCCGAGCAACCTACATCTTCATCCCAGCCTCCCGAGAAGGTTTTGGGAGATAAGGAGAAGGTGTAGAATTGTTCGTGTTTAACTTTATTTTCTTTCTCTTTATCAAATGTAACCCAGAATATGTAACTCTGAACTATGATCTAATAAAACTTCAACTTTTTGCATGCTGTTGTCTATTTTCTATTCATACTCTGCTTATATTTCTTATTGATGATTTCTTTTTCTTTCTCTGCTAGTTTCTGGCCAGGATGGAATTACTTTCTGCCCATGATACTAAGTTGCTGCGACAATGTAATGAATACTTTAAAGCTGGTCATACAGACTTGAATGCAGCACAAGTTGTAGACATCCTCGGCCAAGATGATCCAGAACAGGCTGTTGAAGCATATCAATATCAATATCTGAAGTGTCTACTCGATCGAGCAGTGGCTAATAACATTGCCTATTATGAAATGATCGAGGATCTTCAAAGCACCGTCGAAGACCTTCAGCTTCAATACAAAGAATCCACTGCCTTGTTGCATGAGGGGTACGAGAAGAAGTACCAGCAGATCATTGCCGACAAGGGCTACGAGAAGCTATTTGTTGGGTACGATGTAAGGGAGAGAACCTTGAGAGGTGAGATCGAAGAATGCAGATAGATTGCTGAGTTGCTGGAAAAGAAAAACAACAACCTGCAGAAGGAGCTGTCACAATTGAAGTCTGCAGCTGCCTTGATCCCAGTGACCGATGAGGGATTTTCGTTCTTAGAGGTTGAGAACGCCAAGTTGAGGGACGAGTTGGAGACTTTGAAGAGCTCTGGCACCTCTTCATCTTCTCGTGGTCGAGAAAGAGCTCATCGGGGATGAGCAAGAGCAGCTCGGGTTCTTGTCGAGGAACAGAGGACTCAGTCTGCCTTAGAGAACCAGGCTTTCCAATTAATGGCGAAGAACCAGGCGTTGTCTGATATGTCAAAGAATATTAGGGACCTGGAAAAACAGCTCTCTGCGCAGAAGTCAGTCTTGGAGAATAAGGAGCTTTTCATCAAGAATCTCCACGAGCACATGGAGAGGCTAACATATCAGTTCCACAAACAGCCCAGGGAGTTCTGGATGGCTGGATACAACGAAGCACTATACCACTTGAACGATCGTATCCAGAATGCCAACAATGAGGGCTATAAGCAAGGCTGGTTGAATGCCTTAGGTGTGTTGAAGCTCGAACAAGGTCATTATCTGTGGGACTACCATGATATCGGGTTGCTCGACTTGCCTGTGCCACTATACAAACTGGACATGAGTTGGATCCCTGCTCGGGCCATTCCTCGGAGATTAATTTTAAAGTATCTTGGTGACTACAATTTACATTCTCAAACCGAGGTATCTCATCCCGAGCATCTCTTAGATCGACCATCCGTGATAAATGTCAGGATGTTGAAGGATCTCAACTTCATCAATTCTCCTCTGTCTTATAATGATCCGCCTGCTGGCGAGGAACCTGTGTCAAAAGCAGAGGGGAACAGACCAGTAAAATAGAAATTTTTGATGTAATAGTTAGTTGGCATTTCAATATCAATGTACTTTTCATTTTATTATCAATGTAATTTATTTTGAATTCAATGAAAGACTTTCATTTTTGTTTGCAAATCTTGATTGCTTTTGTCTTGTAATTATCAAACACTTTATATTTGTGCATATTTGTTAAAAAGATAACAATATTGTGTTGTTTGTCAACCAACTCAGTAACAATTAAAAAGTTATAAGTATCAATACTGTTGCTCGATCACTTAATAATAAAGTAATGAGTATAAAAATGTTGTTTAAAATGTTTCCAATCAACCAAGGTTGTTAGATTCTCCATGTCGACCAACTACAGTTAGTGGGTTTTTATCCCCGACCAGCTATAGTTAGTCTTTTTGAAATAATTTTACCCATAAAATGTTTCCGACCAACCAAGATCGGTAAATTTTGCTTGTCGACTAACTACAGTTGGTGGGTTTTTATCTCCGACCAGCCATAGTTAGTAGACTTTTATCGCTTTCTGGATGTAATCTTACCTCCTGACCAACATAAGTTGGCATTTGCGAGCATATTTTGTTTCCTAGCCAAACAAGTTGCCATTTTTAGGAATATTTTGCTTCCTAGCCAAACAGGTTGGCATTTTTAGGAATATTTTGTTTCCTAGCCAAACAGGTTGGCATTTTTAGGAATATTTGGTTTCCTAACCAACCGAAGTTGTAATGTTTAGGAATATTTTGTTTCCTAGCCAACCGAAGTTGGCATTTTTAGGAATATTTGGTTTCCTAACCAACCGAAGTTGGCATTTTTAGGAATATTTTGCTGAGTAGTCTGGAGCTTTGCCGAGTAGTGTGTAGCACTAGTATTCCCCGAAAAATTCTCAATAAAAGGAGAGACTTTAGCAGAATATCTTCATTTTATTCATGCTGATGGAACTGTGTTACATATACATCACTGATAATACTTGCGCAGGTGCTCTGCGTTCCATGCGTTCTTACTCCCCCCCCCCCCTTATAGAGTTGCTATTCGGTAAGTTCCTGGTCGAACAACTTCTGTAACTCGGTATGGTCCATGCCAATTTGCCTCCAGTTTGTTGTGCTTTTGGATTACTTTCTTCAGCACATAGTCTCCTTCTTTCAGGTCGCACTTCTTCACCCTCTTATTGTAGAATAGAGTTGTTCGTTGTTGGTATGAAGCATTTCTGATGGATGCTTCTTCTCTGACTTCCTCAAGCATGTTTAAAATCTAGCCTTCTCATTAAGTCGCTGACAGGGGAATTGAAATTCAGTACCCTGTGTGTTGGGAGGCCCAACTCGGCAGGTATGACAGCTTCACTTCCAAACGCCAACATGTATGGTGATTCTCCAGTAGGTACTCGGGGAGTAGTTCGGTAAGCCCAAAGTACTGATTGTAACTCGTTGATCCAGTTTGCTTTCGCATCATCCAATCTTTTCTTCAAGCCATTTAGCAGCGTTCTGTTTGTCACTTCAGTTTGTCCATTGCTTTGAGGATGGCCTGGTGCTGAGTGGACCTTCAAAATATTTGATTGATGACAATAGGCCGCGAACTCCTCGTTATCAAATTGTGTTCCATGGTCTGTGATGAAAGCATGGGGAAGACCATATCGACAAATGATGTTCTTCCAAACAAATTGGTACACCTTCTCGTACGTCATATCAATGAGTGGCTCAGCTTCTACCCACTTAGTAAAATAATCCACTGCGACGACGAGGTACTTGAACCTTCCTCGGGTCGTTGGAAGTGGCCCAACCAAGTCAATTCCCCACATGGCAAATGGCCAAGGGGAAGTTATGGGTGTCAACAATGCTTGTGGAGTTCTTCGGATGGAGGAAAAACGCTGGCACTTGTCATATTTCTTTGCATAGGCTATACAATCAGCCCTCATCGTCGGCCAGTAGTATCCCTGCGTCATCACCCTTTGTAAAAGCATCCGATCTACTATATGTGCTCCACAGGACCCTTCATGGATCTCTTCGATTAATTCTTTTACCTCGGAGGGATGTACACATCTCTGAAAACCTGACATAATTCCTCATCTATAAAGAATACCGTTAGTTAATACATACCGAGCAGCTTTAAACTTCAATTTCTTGGCTGCAAACTTGTCAATTGGCAATTCTCCTTCCGCAATATATGCCCTGATGGGATCCATCCAAGATGGTCCTAAATCAAGGGTAATAAAGTTCATCGACAGATCTTCATCTATACTCCGACCAGCTAAAACTTCAATTGGGATTGTTCGTTGTAGCTCGGTACGAGTAGCTGATGCTAATCGAGCTAAGGCGTCTGCTCTCGCATTCTTCATTCTTGGTATTCTGACCAGCTGAATAGCGATAAATTCTGACACCAGATCCTTTGCCTTTGCATGATATCTGATCATTAATTCTCCTCTAACTGTATATACTTCCATCATTTGGTTTATGATCAATTGAGAATCACTGAAAATAATGACCTGTTGCGCCTCCATAATTTTTGCCAAACTAAGTCCTGCAATCGTGGCCTCATACTCAGCCTCATTGTTGGAAGCTTTGAATTGGAAACGCAAGGCGTATTCCATATCGACCTCATCCAGAGTGCTCAAAACTATCCCCGCGCCGCATCATGCAGTGCAAGATGAGCCATCTACATATAGTCTCCATATAGGTAACTCGTCTTTAAATTTCTGATCAGTCAGAATTCCTCGGTGAAATATTTGCTGCTTCCTTTCCTCCTCGAATTTTTCTTGCTCTTCGTCGATCATTTCTTCTTGCCCTTTTACCAACCGGAGTTGGTCTGAGCCCGAATTCAATGATCTTGTAACATCCACTTGCCCTTTTACCAACCGGAGTTGGTCTGAGCTAGTGTTTGTTGATCCCGTAACATCCACAGGTTGATCAGCGAGCAACTCTTGTTTCTCGTCCGGAGTCCTCACAACTATCTCTGCGTCACATCCTGTAACATCCACACGCCCTTTTACCAATCGAAATTGGTATGAGCCTGTGTTTGTTGATCCTGTAACATCCACAGGTTGATCAGCGAGCAACTTTTGTTCCTCGGAGCTATCAGGATAGGTGAACTCCGCTATAAAATCTGCTACAGCCTGCCCTTTAAGCGATGATCTGGGTTCATAGACTATATCATATTCACCGAGCTCTATTGTCCAGTACATCAATCTTCCCGATTTTTCTGGCTTATGCGGGGCTTGCCTCAATGGCATATCAGTATATACTACTATGGTATGAGCCTGGAAGTATGGCCTCATTCTCCTACTCGCTTCAATTAACGCCAGTGCTAACTTTTCCAGCCTTGGATATCTGATTTCTGCTCCTCGGAAGGCCTTACTTGTGTAGTAAATTGGTTTTTGCACTCCATTCTCCACCCTGATCAATGCCGAGCTAACTGCATTCTCGGACACTGGAAGGTACAAATACAATTTTTCTCCCATCACCGGCCTGGACAATAGTGGAGGTTCTCCCAAGTATTTCTTTAAGTCTTGAAAAGCCTTCTCACATTCATCATTCCACTCAAAAGTCTTTCTGAGTGTCTTGAAGAATGGGAGACATCTATCAGTTGCTCGTGACACAAATCTGTTGAGTGCTGCTACTCGTCCTGTAAGACTTTGTACTTCCTTTGTTGTTGTTGGAGATCGCAGCCTTAATAGAGCTTTGATCTTTTCAGGATTTGCTTCAATGCCTCGTTGATTGACGATGTACCCGAGGAACATGCCTTCTCGTACTCCAAATATGCACTTCGTCGGGTTCAGCTTCATTTGATATTTATCTAGTTGATCAAAAGTCTGACTTAAGTCAACTAGATGATCGACAGCTTTCTTGCTTTTTGTCAGCATATCGTCAACATAGACTTCCATATTGTCACTGATTTGTTCAGCAAAGACCTTGTTCATCAGCCTCTGATATGTCGCACCTGCATTTTTCAAACCAAAAGGCATAACATTATAACAATAAGTTTCCCGAGGGGTAATGAAAGAAGTACTCTCCCTGTCTTCAGGTTTCATTTTAATTTGATTGTAGCCAGAATAAGCATCCATGAAGCTCAGCAACTCGTGTCCCGAGGTAGCATCCAGCAGTTGATCAATTTGGGGCAGTGGAAAGTGATTCTTTGGGCATGCTTTGTTGAGGTCGGTGAAGTCTACACACATCCTCCACTTGTTGTTTTTCTTCTTTACCATTACCACATTAGCTAACCAATCTGGATATTTAACATCTTTAATGAAACAAGCTTTCTGGAGCTTCTCGACTTCCTCCTGTATAGCTTGATTCTTCTCGGGACTGAATACTCTTCTTCTCTGCTTCACAGGCTTGATCTCCTTATTCACATTGAGCTCGTGACATAAGAAGTTTGGGTCTATCCCAGGCATATCTTCATGACTCCACGCAAAAGTTTGTCTTCTGCTTCAAAGGAAAGTTATCAATTCCTGTTTTAATGAGGCTTCCAACGATAAACCTATTTGAGTAGTTCGCTCAGGGTGCTCGTCATCCAGAATGATGTTTTCAGTAGTTTCCACCACTTGACCCTTCACGAGTTGCGACTCATCTCGAGGATCCAATGTTTCAATTCCTTCATCCACTTGATAGGTAGTAGTCTTTTTCTTTGATTCTTCCAGTTCTTCTTACTCGGCGGATGAATAATAACATTCCCGAGCTACTTTCTAATCACCTTTCACAACTCCTACTCCGAAGTTTGTTGGAAATTTTAGGCACTGATGCACTGTAGATGGTACAACCTCGAATTTCTTGAATCCTACTCTTCCCATGATGATATTGTATGATGATTGGACATTCTTATCCATCATGAAGAAACGTATTCTTTCTGTCCGACAAGCAGGCCACGTACCAATGAATATATCCAACTTGATCGTCCCAAGTGGAAATACTTTCTCGCCAGCAAAACCAATCAGGGGTCTGTGGTAAGGCTCCAGTTGAGATAGCTTTAAATTTAAACTATCAAAGCACGAGTAGAACATGATGTCTGCCGAGCTACCATTGTCGACCAGTACTCTTGAAATCATGACCTCCTTCATTCTCATTTTGATCACCAGCGGGTCATCATGAGGATATAAAACACCTGCAAGGTCATTTTTTGAAAAATCGATGACCAATTTCTCCTTGTTCACCTTTCTCGGGAGATCTTCCTCAGCTAGATTTATTCGCTGAATGTACGAGCAAGCTTGAGACTCACCGAGGTAAGCTTTTCTTTCTGCAGTAAGTTCTCCTCCTCCTGCATCTCCTCCTGTAATAACATTACAATCAAATGACCCAAAGAGTATTGAAAATACCTCTCGTTCTGGCTGCCTTGGTTTCTTGGGAAGATCGGGGTCATCCTCTGGATCAACTTCATGGTTTCTCTTCTTGTTCTCCTCTGCTCGACGAGGAGATCTAGACCTCTCTCTAGTTCGATCGTTGTTTCTTCTTTCGCCTCCCCGATCAACATACTTTGCTAGCTTTCCTCGTCGGATGAGTGTTTCAATCTCATTCTGAAGAGCTATGCAATTTTTGGTCATATGGCCATGATCCTTGTGGAACTCGCAATATTTTTCCCTATTCCTCGTGTCAGGGTCTGGCTTCATTTTCTTTTGCCAGTTTAACTCCTCGCTGTTCTTAATTTCTTCCAGGACGTGGTTGATATTTGCCTTCAAAGGTGTGTACTTATCAAATTTCCTCAAGACTTCCCATGACGACCTATTTTTGGATTGTTTGTCACCACCATTGTTCTTATGTTCTTTCTTCTTAACTTTATCACCTTCCACCTTGGTTTCTTTGGCGTCCATATTCTTCTTCGCAGACATAGCCTCCTCGGCATTCATAATCTTGGACGCTTTTCCCATTAGGTCCGACATGGTTTGAGGTGGATCTTTGGCCAAAGTGTAGTACAACTTGTTTGGCAGTAGTCCACTCATCAAAGCGGTAATCGTTGTCTTCTCCTCATAATCAATGACTTTGAGTTTCTCGTTATTAAAATGAGTTATATAATCTCTGGTACTCTCACCAGCTTTTTGTCTAACACTTAACAAATGTGCTACTCGTTTAACTGGCTTTGCTCCAAAGAAGAAATTCCCAATGAATAACTCGGCCAGTTGAAGAAAAGTTGAAATCATACCCCGAGGAAGATTATTATACCATATTTGAGCAGATCCGGTAAGTGTTCCCAAGAATGCTCTGCATCTCATCTCATCTGGGACAGCATAGATGTCGGCTGCAGCTTGGTATTGTTCTATATGAAGGACAGGGTCAGTCTTTCCATCATACTTAAGAGTCACAACAGGTGCTTTGAACTTTGATGGTGTTGAAAAATCAACAATGCCCTGGACAAAAGGTGTTCCTCGAACAAATGTTCGTTGTAGAGGGTTCTTGGCCTTAGCCATTTCCCCTAATCTATCCTCCAGCCTCTGAATAGATCCTTTATGTAGTGACAATTACTATTGGTGACAATTATTGTGCAACACAAATAAATATGAGAGAAGTAATGACCAAGAAAGAACAAATAAGACGCCAATCACACAACAACGGATATACGTGGTTCAGCAAAGAGATGCCTACGTCCACGGTGGTGCAGTCAGTATTATTTCTCAATATTCTGGGGAATGAGTACAGAGAATACAACTTGTCCTTTGCCCCGGACCTAGGGTTTAATTTATATATGTGTAGGTTAGTAAATAGAGATGATGGATTCCTCCATTTTAGCCATCTTCCCTATAACTTCCCTTCATGGGATTGTGCTCCCCCATAATTTCCCTTCATGGGATCGTGGGGAAATCGGATCCATACAAAAGATGAGGGGCCTGGACTTTGGGCCGCTTGGGCTGGGCTACTCGTCCAGGCTTATAGTGCTAAATTCCGGGTACCCACAATTGCCCCTAAATTTGTTGTGCCATGCATGTGGGCCTAACAGATTTAAATGATTATTGCGTTGCAATTTCTTGGGAGCTGTAGAGTCGATTTCAGGCGGCAGCCGCTTCGCTTATTGTGCAATATGATTAGATTTTGAGGATTTGTTGGAATAAGGCACATTTCTTTTCGTCATTTCAGTTTTTTCTAGTAATCTTCTATCTTCTGAGAACTCTTGCACTTCGTACCTTCTGCTTCCGATCTCCACTCTCGTTGCTTCTTCGTCATTTGACCTGTTCTTCTGTCTTATAAGTTTCTCGTGCCCTTTGCATTTTCTCTTTGATTTGTAGTTTTTCTTGTATTTTCCAATGGCGAAGATTGGAAATAGGTCAATCTCGGAGTTTAGAAAATTTTACAACATTCCTGAGTGGGTAAAGATTGAGTGTTGTGCCTCGCCTCCTAGGAACGTTAGGGATATAGAGGATGCCCACTAGATTCATGTTTTGTTGCTCTCCCAGGGGGGACTCACCTTTCCCCCTAATGATCTGTTTCTGCACTTCTTTAGCTATTTTAGTATTGTACCTGCACAATGTTCGCCCAATGTATGGAAAATAGTGAACGGCGTGCATAGGATAAACCAACTGTATGGCACAAGGTTAGGGCTTGCCGAGGTTTGTTTTTGTTATTCCTTTTCTCGAACTAGTTCAGGTGTCCTGTACCTCAAAACTAGGAGCCCTGATAGGGTATTGGTAGTAAATCTACCTGATTCCCATAAGACTACTGGCAGGAAGGTTTTCTTGTTAGGAATTGGCAGTTCTCTCCCCAATCTGAAGGGTCGAGGTCTGAGAGGTTCGCTGTTCCCTTTTATGGGGAAGAATATATAGGTAGATATTTGTACTGTTGCTTCAATCTCTGCTGGCTTATGATTTTTCTGACTCCCTTCTGCGTTTTCTTTTACAGCGAGGTCACGGAACTTGGAGCCTGCTCTCAGCGAGGTCTGAATTTCTGAGTTGGTTAAAGCTTGGAACATCAGAGAGCCTTTGGGTGACGGCGAGCATCCCAGATCTGCCGCTTTCTTGTTAGAGTATAAGAACGTGGGCTCTAGCTTTATAGCACGGCCTGTGGACAGTGTTCCAGAGTTTGCTTCCTGCGAAGAGACTACTGCCAAGCTAATCCAGTTGGACGAAGAGGAGGGGAGTTCTGAAAGTGAGCCTGCAGGTGATCTTGGTGAAGGGAGCTCTGATAGTAGCAGCTCTTCTGATTCTGTGGAGGCTTCTGAGACTCGAGGATCGTCGAGTACTTCCAGCAATTCTGCTGAAGATATGCCTCCAAAGAATAACCTGATCATAGATGACGATGATGATGATGACAATCTGCTCCTTGCACAAAGGTTAAAGAAACACAAGACTTCATCTGGGGTTGTGACTACAGGTTCTCGGCCTTCCTCTCAGGAGCAAGAGAGGAAGAGGAAAGAGGAGGAGAGGAAAAAGGTGGAGGAGAAGAAGAGGGTAGAGGAAAGGAAGAGAAGGGAAAGAGAGAAGGAGGAGGAGAGGAGGAAAATGGAATCAAGGACCAAGGCAGGTCAAGCTTTGGTCCTAGTATTTGCCTTGCCCGAGGGGGCTTCGGTGGCCATTTCTCCTCAGCTAGCTCCTGCGCTACTTGAGAGAGCAGTTCTTCCTGCGGATCGCCAGAGGGCGCTGGGGTCCGATCAGCTGGCCCTGCAAGCTAGCCAGAGGCTGGCCTTGGTAAAATTTCCTTTCAATTCTCAATTTTTCAACAAGTCTTGATTGTTTTCCCTTCCTGATCTCTTCTTTATTCTTTGCAGTTTGTGACCGACTTTGCTGTGCTCTACCGTTCTCGCGACGAGCTGGTAACGAGGAACGGTGAGTTGGAGCAGCAAAAGTCTGCTTTGGAGGCCAGGGGTTCTCAGCTGGAGACTGATCTGAAAGCCGCTGATGCGGCTCGAGTTTCGTCTGATCTGGCCCTCGTCAATTCTGTCCGCGAGAGGGATGACGCGATTAAGGAGCTGGGCGAGCTGAGAAAGGCTTTGACCTAGTGTTCTCGAGCAAGCTGGACCTCGCAGAGAAGAACAAGGTTCTGGCTGAGCAGCTGGAGGCGGAAAAAGCCCAGGCAGCCACCATTAAGGAGGACTCATACAACTCTGGGTGGGCTGCTGCTTATGATGATGCTGAGGTTCAGATTGGCTACATCAGCCGTCTGAACTTCAAGAAGGGCTGGAACAAAGCTCTTCTGGCTGCTGGTGTGGATGCTGAGTCTTCCCTGTTTGACGAGCACGATCCGGGTCCCAAGCCAACTGTGGACGAGGAAGCTCCTGCTCCAACCATAGAGGGTACTGATCTTCCCTTGGATACAGCTCCTGCTGGTGTTCGCCCTGCTCAGGCAATTGAAAGCGTTCCTGTTGAGGGGGATAGCTCTGCTGCAGCTGATAAGGGGAAGCAGCCAGACACCGCTGGGCAGCCTGAGGTTGCTAGTTAATCTGCTCTTAGGATTTTCTTTTGTACTTTTTGCTTGTAATCTCCCAAGTTTTTTCTGCTCGATGTACTTGGTCTTTATTAATGAAATGAGAAGATTCTCCTTTTGCTTACGCTGATCCCTTTCTCTCTTCTATCTTTCTTTTACCTGTAGTTGGTTGATGTGGATGACTATATTCCTGTTACCTCCCAACTGGGTAGGACTCTTGGTCCTAATGCAAGCCCTGCAGTTCGCCAGGCCTTTGCTAGACTTTGCAGGTTTGCTAAGACAAGGAACCAAAAATATAAGGATCAGTCCGAGCTAGTGGCCAAGATGAAGGACAGGCTCCAGGAGATGGAAGAAATCGGTGCTTCAGTACAAGAAGAAGTTAGTGCACTGAGAGCAAGGTTGCTGGAGGCCACCGAGATTAACCAGGTCGGGGAGTTCCTGCAGCAGGAGAATGAAGACTTGAGGAGGGAGGTCCAAAGGCTTAAGGAGCATTCGCCGAGCACCGTTTCGGCAGCCCTACAAGGCTCTTCTTCGTTGCGAGCTGCTCGACCTCCCCTCCCGCGTGCTGGTAGGAGTGCCAGGGGTAGGAAGAGGGAAGTCGAGGAACAGCGTGAGAGGGAGATGGAGGAGCTGCGCGACGATGTTCGGCGAGCTTACGTAACTGCTGCTGGGCTCCAGAGGGATGTCACCCAACTACGGCATTTGTTCAAGAACGGTCCTCGGCAAATGTGGTCCGATGGCTACGATCAAGGCTGGCTGGATGCTCCGACGAGACTATCAGAGTTCGAGGAGCTCTCCTTCATCAGAGGGTGGTTGAGTGCCCTCAAAGAGCTGCAGGTCCCGAGGAACTCGATGTTGTGGTATCGACACGAGATGTCCTCCTCCACTCTGATGCCCAATCCATTTAGGAGGGATGATCGATGGATCCCCATTGATGCTATTCCTCGGCAACTATTGGAATTGGACGCAAATGAGGTCATGGAGGAGCTAGCCCCTGCTCCTGATGATGGAAGGAGAGCTAAAGTTGCTGATTATCTTGCTCGGAGGCTTCCACCTCCTTGAGATTTTGTTACTCTTTTTCTTTTTGATAATTGTAAATGCTTTGGGCGAGCTTCGCCGACTAAACATGTATTATCATTGTTTGTAAATATAAAGGATTAATGAAAAGTTCGAGTCTTGGGCAATTTTGCCGACTAAACGTGTTCATCCAACCCTTTTATATTTTTGCTGCTTCACAATCCTTTTTTATTTTGTCGTGTGAGTGTCCGCCCAGTCCAGTATAAGAATACCATTGTGCCCTCACTTTACCTTTTAGGTTGTGTCGTCACACTCCCTTAGGCCTAAGTAGGGCAATTGGCGAGGACACACCTGGTATTGGATGTCTTCATCTGATCAGGATTTTATTTAACCAAAGTAGGTTTGATGCCTAAGAATACTCTGTAGGGCTTCATATATTGCCAGGGGCAATGCTAAGAGGTCTGTCGTGCTTCATGACGATGACCTGAGGAGGGGTGTTCCCCTGCTATGTCGACCATTATGCCTGTGATTTGGAAGGGATGCGCAATAAAATATGACCGTTACTAATCAAAGAGTGATTAACTGAGAGATTTTTATTAGTGAAATGAGAAATAAACTGTCCTTTCACATAACGAATACAATAACAGAATTCCTAAAAATAAAACTTCTTGAGATTAGCTGCGTTCCATGCTCGTGGTATCTCCCTGCCCTCCATCGTTTCCAAATGATAGGCACCCTGCAGGTCGTCTCTAATTATCTTATAAGGTCCTTCCCAGTTTGGGCCCAGTTTACCGTCTTCACTGTGTTGCCCAGGACCTTTCTTAGAACATAGTCCCCAACTCTGAATCTCCTCGGGTTGACCCTCTTGCTGTAGTGCTTCGCGAGCTGTTGCTGATAGCTCGCAAATTTCACTAGGGCAAGTTCCCTGCGCTCGTCGGCTAGGTCGAGTTCAGCGAACAAAGCTTCATTGTTCTGGCCTTGTTCGACAAGGTCGGATCTCATTGTTGGCAATCCCGCCTCTAGTGGGATGATTGCCTCCATACCATATGTTAGTGAGAATGGTGTTTCTCCTGTTGCTCGCCTAGGAGTCGTTCTGTATGCCCATAGGATATGCGGTAGCTCGGTTGCCCATGCGCCTTTGGCTCGCTCTAACCGTTTCTTCAATCCAACGATCACTATTTTGTTGGAAGCTTCAGCTTGTCCGTTGCTTTGAGGGTAAGCCACCGAGCTGAAATGGTGCCTGATCCCGTGCTCGTTGCAGAAGTTCTGAAAAGGGCCACTCTCGAACTGTGTTCCATTGTCAGTGATGATGGTCTTGGGGATTCCGAATCGAGTGATTATATTTCTCCATACGAACCTCATCATGTCAGCATCTCGGATGTTCGCCAGTGGTTCTGCCTCGATCCACTTGGTAAAGTAGTCAGTTGCAACCAACAGATATTTGCGGTTGCCGGCAGCGGTGGGCAGTGGTCCCACGATGTCCATCCCCCATTGGGCGAAAGGCCAGGGGCTGGTCAGGGATTTTAATTCGCTGGCGGGCTGGTGGAGCGTGAAGTTGGCATTTCAGGCATTTGCGGACATATACTGCGGAGTCCTTTTGCATGTATGGCCACCAATAGCCTTCCTTCATTGCTCGGAAGGCTAGAGACCTTCCTCCAACATGACTTCCACAGATTCCTTCGTGAAGCTCGTGAAGCACTGCCTTGATATCGCCTGGGTGGACGCATCTAAGGTAGGGACCGGAGAAAGATCTTTTATACAAGTCGCCTCTTGTGGATAAGTGAAAGTGAGCAACTTTGACTCTTATCTGGTGGGCAGTTCTCTTGTCCTCTGGAAGCGTTCCGTCCTTTAAATAATCCTTCAAGGGATCTATCCAGCTAGGGGCTGATTCCAATTGGAGTATTGGTTTCGCGTTTGGCAGCTCGCAGTTGCTGTAAATGCTTGGGCCACTGAGGAAATCGATAGGGATAACCTTTTTAAGGCTAGAATCAACTGCCGAACTCAGGGCTGCTAGCGCATCAGCGTGGCTGTTTTTCCCCCGAGAAACTGTTGGATGTTGATCTCTTCAAAGCTCGTCATTAAGTTTTTCACCAGGGAGAGGTAGGCTGCCATTCTTTCATCCTTTGCGTTATAGTCTCCACTTATCTGTTTGGAAACTAGTTGCGAATCGCCGAATACTTGCAAACGCTTTGCTCCCAGAGTTTGCGCTTTTTGGAGACCTGCTATTAGGGCTTCGTATTCTGCTTCATTGTTGGAGGCTGCAAATCCCAGCCTGATTCCTTGCTCAAGGGCTGTGTTTTCTAGAGTGATGAGAACTATTCCTACCCCTGCCCCCTTTGAGTTGGAGGCTCCATCAACGAATAGTTTCCAGCTTTCCACTGTAGCTTGGTTATTTTGCTCTGTTGGCTTGGGCTGGTCGGAGGGCTCTTCGCCTGTGAATTCAGCTATGAAATCAGCGAGGATTTGACCCTTGATAGCTGTCCTTGGTTGAAATTGGATGTCAAACCGGTCGAGCTCGACTGACCATTTAGACAGCCTGCCTGACAAATCCGCCTTCCTCAGGACAGCCTTTAGGGGGTGTGATGTAAGGACGATGATCGTATGAGCTTCGAAGTAATGCTTCAGCTTTCTCGAGGATATTACTAGGGCGAATGCGAGTTTTTCCAAGGGTAGGTAACGCTGCTCGGCATCCAATAAGGTTTTGCTCGCGTAATAGACGGGATGTTGGATTCCTGTAACTTCGCACATTAGCGCCGAGTTGACAGTATGACTGGATACAGAGAGGTAAAGGTACAAAGAGTCCATTTGCTGTGGTATGACAAGCAGTGGTGGAGTGCTTAGGTAGGACTTGAGCTCGTCCAATGCTCGCGAGCAATCCGAGCTCCACTCTACTGCTTTTCTGCACTTTAAGAGTTGGAAGAAAGGCTTGCATCTCTCGGAGGATTTAGAAATGAAACGATTTAGAGCAGCGAGCATCCCAGTGAGCTTCTGTACATCGCGGATTGTGCGAGGAGGTTGCACTCTGTTGATTGCGTCAATCTGGTCCGGATTAGCCTCTATGCCTCGCTTGCTGACCAAATACCCAAGAAACTTCCCTGACTAGACACCGAAGGAACACTTGCTCGCATTAAGTTTCATTCGGTACTTTCTAAGGATTTCGAAGGTGCCTGACAGGTCCGAGAGGTGATTCTCCTTCTCCTTGCTCTTGACGAGCATGTCGTCGATGTAGACCTCCATTGTGTCTCCCATCTGATTCTTGAACATTTTAGTAACTAGCCGCTGATAGGTTGCCCTTGCATTTTTTAGCCTAAAAGGCATGACCTTGTAGCAATATAAACCAACCGTCGTGATAAACGTCGTTTTGTCCTGATCTGGGGCATACAAGGGAATCTGGTGATATCCTGAGTACGCGTCCAGGAAACTCATTCGTTCGTGGGCTGCAGTGGCGTCTACTAGTTGGTCTATTTTCGGAAGAGGGAAGCTATCCTTGGGGCAGGCTTTGTTGAGGTCAGTAAAGTCTATGCAAACTCTCCACTTTCCATTGCTTTTCGGAACTACCACTGGGTTGGATAACCATTTGGGGAATTGCACCTCACGTATGGATCCTGCTTCCAGCAGTTTTTTGACTTCTTTTTCTATTGCTCTGGCCTTCTCGGGAGCAGTTCGTCGTGCCTTCTGCGTTATTGGCTTGAATGTGGGATCGACGTGCAACTGGTGGCAGACCATATTGGGATCGATTCCTGGCAGCTCATAAGGTTCCCAAGCGAAAACGTCTATGTTGCTTCTGAGTAAGGTTGACAATTCTTTTTGCTCTTGGTCGGTGAGTGACGCTCCGATCAGGAAGACTCTGCTATTGTTGCCTTCCCTAGCCGCCACTTCCACCAGGTCCTCGACGACACGCTCGGAGGGGAGGAGCCTAGTCTCTTCCACTCCAGGCCTTCCATATTTTAATTACTATTTGGAAGGAATTGCACCTTCCTCCACTTTCTCGCTGGGTTGATTGGCTTTCTTATCTGGCTTTGGTCGGATGGCCGCTATAAAGCACTTCCTTACCATCGCCTGGTCGCCGTGTATCTCCATGACTCCTCGCTCGGTAACATATTTGAGCTTCTGATGGTAGGTCGAGGAGACTGCCTTCATGGCATGAAGCCATCCTCCATCCCCTGCCGATGATGGCTTGATACGGTGAATCAATGTCGACCACCAAAAACTCGATCATCTTGGAAACATTTCCAGCGCGCACTGACAGTACTATTTTGCCCAGGGGCATGGTCATTTTTCCAGCGAAGCCGACCAGAGGGACAGTAGCTCCCTTTAGGTCGTCGACGCTCAACTTCAATTTCCTGAATAGGTCGATGTACATTACTTCGGATGAGCTTCCTTGATCGACGAGCAGCTTGTCGATGTCAAAGTTGGCTATCCTGAGTGTAATGACCAAGGCATCATGATGTGGGGTCCTTACTCCCACTAGGTCTTCATCCATGAAAATAATATGCTTTTTGTAGTTGACGTCCTCTGCTCGCCGACGTTTTCCTGACTGTGATTTTGCTGGATCAATCTGAAAAGCTTGCATTATCGCTGTCAGCTTCTTTACCTCCATTCGAGCTGAGTTCCCTTGTATTTGCTTGGCGTCAGATACCTCGTGGATTACTGCGAATTCATGTCCCGCATCATCCTCCAGCACGTTGTCGGGTTTCGCCTCTCTGTGGGCAGCCACTTTCTCTACCTTCTTTTCCACAAAGTCATTCAAATGCCCAAACTGGGCCAACTCCTCGAGGTGGGACTTAAGAGCCTTGCAGTGCTCGGTCTTATGCCCTCCCTCTTTGTGGAAAGCGCATCTTAATGCATTGTTTCTTTTCGTGGGGTATCCTCCCATTTTCCGGGGCCATTTGATGAACGACTCATCCTTGATCTTCGCGAGAATTTTGTAAATTGGCTCTTTGAAGACAGTGTTGACCGCCTGGAATGATTTTGTTACGTCAGGGTTTCCTCCGTTTCGGGAGCCATTCTCCCCCCCACTCTTTCCTCCTTTCTTCTGGTTCTTAACTTTCTCACTTCCTTTGGTAGTGAGCTTGGCTCGACCGTTTTCTCCTACATTAAGGCGGGTGACATCTTCCACCTTGCGTATTTCTCAATCCGGGCCATCAGGTCGTCAATGGTCATAGCTTCCTTCTTCGTCAAGGACTGGTAAAGGAGGGAAGAGTTAGGTAACCCAATTTTGAAGGAGACCACTGCCACCTCTTCCGCGCAGTCCTCGATCTCGTTGAATAACTCCCAGTACCTCTTTGCATAGTCTCGGAGTGTTTCTTGAGGCATTTTCTTCATGGTTAATAGAGCATCCATCCTTTTGGGATGGGAGCTGCTGCTGATGAACCGGGCCGTAAAGAGCTCGGCCAGGGATTTGAAATTCCTGATGGATCGGTGAGGGAGTTTTTCGAACCATTTCTGGGCCACGTCATGGAGGCTCGAGGGGAAAATACGGCACATCAGTGCATCCCGGTGATTCCAGAGGGTCATGGCCTGCCGGTACTGCCTGACATGATCAATGGGATCAGTCTTCCCGTCGTAAATCTTGAACCTAGGAATGGCAAATTTCTTGGGAGCCTCTTCCTCTTTAATTTCCCTCGTGAAGGGTGATTTCATTTGGGTCTTGAGGGCTCTCCTGGCAAGTTCTCTGGTCGACCTAGTGCCGCGGTGAGTTGGATGTTGGTCCATTTCTCTGCGGACCAGGTTCCGTATGTTCTCGTCGCTGCGAGCAGGACTCTGATAGCGGCGAGCTTTTCTTAGTTGTTCGCGGAGGTCGTCGTCTGAGTCGCCACCTTCGACCCCTTGATATTCCCGCCTAGGGCTCCTTCCTCGGCTGCGAGATTTGCTCGCCTGAGGGCTAGGAGTGCGATAGGGGTGTCTTCTGGTATCAGGATGTAGTCCCTTCTCCAGTCTTTCCAGTCTTCTTTTCAAGCGAGCATTCTCAGCCTCGTATCTGCGAGAAGACTCCCTCTGCTCGTGGAGCCTTGCTTCGTATGCATCAATCAATCTGGATATCTGTGTGGACCTTTCTGGTCCTTGACTTTCTTCTGAGGCTGGCCTTTCCAAGCGGGCCCCACGATCTGAACGTCGGACTTCAGACATAATCCTGCGAGGAGCAGGTGGCTCTTGAATATCTCCTGCTTGAGGAGCGTTGCTGTTATGACCAGACATCTTAGATTCTTTTCTTGGCGTGGACTCTTCTCAGGGAAAGATGAACGCTTCTCACAGACGGCGCCAATTGTAGTGACAATTACTGTTGGTGACAATTATTGTGCAACACAAATAAATATGAGAGAAGTAATGACCAAGAAAGAACAAATAAGACGCCAATCACACAACAACGGATATACGTGGTTCAGCAAAGAGATGCCTACGTCCACGGTGGTGCAGTCAGTATTATTTCTCAATATTCTGGGGAATGAGTACAGAGAATACAACTTGTCCTTTGCCCCGGACCTAGGGTTTAATTTATATATGTGTAGGTTAGTTAATAGAGATGATGGATTCCTCCATTTTAGCCATCTTCCCTATAACTTCTCTTCATGGGATCGTGCTCCCCCATAACTTCCCTTCATGGGATCGTGGGGAAATCGGATCCATACAAAAGATGAGGGGCCTGGACTTTGGGCCGCTTGGGCTGGGCTACTCGTCCAGGCTTATAGTGCTAAATTTCGGGTACCCACACTTTCCATGCATCATTTCCTTCCTCGGGCCTATTGGTTCGAGCAACTGATCGCGTTGAAGTGGCTTCCTAGGATTTATCTTGTCGAGCAGCTGGTCGGTCATAGGATCTATCTTGACGAGCAGCGGGTCGCGACTGGGCAGATCCTTCCCTTAAATCTGATGGTCGTCGAAAGCTCCTCGGCGCTGTATTAAGAGGACTTTTGTTCTTCCTAGGGCCTAATCGGTCGAAAGGAGAAACCCTACTTAATCTTTCCAATGCGCTGGTCCTTTTTGGGGAGAGGGTGACACGTTGTTCAGTATCTGTGGCCCGCACTGACGAAGTTCGTCCAGGTTGATAAGAAAAATCTTCAGACTCCTCATTGCGATATGAATTAGTACGCCTAGTACGCGAAGAAGGTGCACGGGTATTTCTTTGAATGCTTCGTGGTCCGGAATGGGCTGATGCACCGTCATGGAGGGTTTGGATGAGTTGTCGCATTGTTTCTTGCATAACGGTCTGACCCTGAGCCAGATTTGCCATTATTCCAGTCAGATCTGGAATAATTGGTGGAACAGATGGATTTGGAGGGGTTCCAGCGTTTCGATTGCTGGATTCAGGAATATCACCCATTGGTAATGGATTATTTTTGATGAAAAACAATATTATCAGTCGTTTCCCACAGACGGCGCCAATCTGTTGATGTAAAAAATTAGATTACTCTAATTATTCAATCACAGATAAATAAATAAGACAAAGAATTTTAAAGTGGTTCAGCCTTATAAGAATGGCCTACGTCCACTGTTGCTTTATTGCTGAGTGTTTGGAAATTCTCGATTATAAATTCTATTAAGAAATTCCACTATGGATTCCGCTCCCCTTACAATGAGGATTGTACCATGTATTTATAGCCCTAAGGTTGTAATGTGAAAGGGTAATGCATTAAATGATATACATATGAAAGGGTAATGCATTTAATGCCTTTTTTGCGTGTGCGTCTGAATGATAAGCATTTAATGAGCAGTTAAACTGTTGGTATCCTGTTTCGAGGTGCAGCTCGGACCGCCTGAGTTGCTCGGACCGCTTGAGCTTCTCGGTGCTAAAGAGTTCCTCGGAGAGGTCTGTTCCTCAGAGCGTATGAGTTCCTCGGAGTAACATAGTTCCTCGGAGCGTGTGATCATCTCGGAAGTGCTTATTGTTGTCATGTAGATAGCCACGTGTCTTCATATGATTGGTCCATGTCAGCAGATTAAATTTGGTATCAACATCTGATTTGAAAAATAAACTTCCGTGTGTAATTGGATTGAAAGTCAACCAGCCAATGATGGCTTTAAATCTGGGTTCGCAATCAACCAAATCACCCCCCGATTGACTAAAGTTGCGTTTGTTTTTTTATCTAAATCTAAAGTCTGAATCTGAAATCTCAAGATTGAATCTGAAATCTAAAATCTGAATCAAAGACTATCTGAAATCTAAAATCTAAATTTGAAATCTTAAGACTGAATCTGAAGTCTAAAATCTGAATCAAAGACTAAATCTGAAGTTTTAAACCTGAATCAATACACCTCTCAATGAATGTATTTAGAATCATTCAAACTTCATATTCAGATGTAATTTTACCTTTTACCTCTTGATCATTGAGATCCAAACATAACCGTTAACCTCTTAATCATTTAAAAAAATAAATACTTTTTGGTACTTCTTAAATTCGAATGATTCAAATTCAGACTTAAAAGGTAAAAACAAAGTATACCTAAATCTCGTGTTTATGAGTGAATCAAACAGACTCACCATATTAAAATCGACGAATCTCCGGAAAATGATCTCAGTTCTTCTGATGCACCCACGTCCATCCAACTCAGGCCAAACCACCTCGGGTGTCCATTTAGGCACAAAAAAGGGGCACCATTAAACTCCGACCCAACACGAGGGATTTTAGAAACCCGGCCACAAAATCTCTTCTCCGAAAATATAAGTCCGGCGAAGTCGCACGGACCTCACGGCCTTTGTCAACGATGAACCTTGGATTTCTTTACATGGGTCTCATCAAAGAAATTACCCGAGGTCCTAAAACGAACCAACACAAGTCTCAAGTGGCTCACCAAAAGGATAAACATGTGAAAGGGGAGTACGTTTATACGAAGAAACGACCCAGGTGCAGAAACCCTCACCGGTATTAAAAAAAAATAGAATCAAACATTACACTTATAAAAAAATTGACCCTGTTCAACATTCGAACGAGTTAAAAATTCAACCCAGTGCAAAATCTCGATCTCTGAGGCACTGTCACCCCGAACAGCCTCCATCTTCAAATACCATATCCGAATAGGTACTCCGAACAACTCAACCTTCGAGCAGGTAAATCCAAAGTGGCTCAACCGCCGAGGACCTTGACATCCGTAGTGGCCCGACCTCCGATCCAGTTGGTCTCCGGAGCATCCACGGCCCCTAAACACGCTCGAACGAACCGCCTCCAAGATGCGGTTCATACTGAAAAATAAAAACCCTTTAGACTTTAAAGTCCCAATTTAAAGGGTTTTGCTCTTTATAAAGCATTGAGATATGAGGGTCCTCGTGGAGCTTTTTATAAAGAGTGGTGCTATGGGTACCAAATAACTCCCCAAAATCTCCCCCAAATAGCATTGATGAGTTGTGCTCTGGCGGGATCCATATCATAAGGTATAACACTCAAAGCTATTTGGGGGATGATTTGGGGGAGTTGTTTGGGACACATAGTTTTATAAAAGGCATGCAATAAAGTCACACTAAGCCATATGGAAAATATTTTCAAGATTATGCCACAATTATATAGTATTTAGAACAGTACGGAACCAGTTGTTAAAAAATTATTATTTCATTAATTTTGAATGTTATGGTATTTAATCTGCTCGTGTTTTATTTGTATACCCTGAAAAAAAATATTCAAAATATTGGTACCCTTGCACGAATTTAAGTTGCTCAATTAGAAAAAATATTTATTTCTGAAAAAGTCATACCCCTTGAAATTGAGAATATTTTATGTTAACCCGCGAGAGATCATTTAAAGACTTATTACGAACGGGTGCTCGAGCAATATTGTCAGAAAACCGAGCAATCATGTCAAAATTATATTTTTCGAGTGACCTTAACAAAATAATATTTTTTGCGAAAAATTTGCTCAAGTCATAGTACTTCGAGCAACTACCTCGGAGGAACCTCCTCGAGCAGCCTCTTTGAGCAACCTCGGAGGGACCTCCTCGAGTAGCCTCATCCGGGGTACCTCCTCGAGCAGCCTCGGAAGTACCTCCTCGAACAGACTCATCCTAGTGACTCGAGCAGCCTCGTCCTAGTGCCTCGAGCAGCTTGTCACAAATAAAAATATTTTTTGAAACTTAGCGTTTTTCTCAAGTCATGGTACCTCGAGTAGGTACCTCGAGCAACCTCACCTGCGGTACCTTGAGCGAGTACCTCGAGCGACCCCACCCGAGGTGCCTCGAGTTGCCTCGCCCTAGTGGCTCGAGCGGCCTTGTCCTAGTGGCTCGAGAAGCCTCATCCTAGTGACTCGAGCTGCCTCGTTCACGGTTGCTCGAAGAAGCCCCCTGAGCAACTGCATCCATGGTAGCCCGGAACAACCTTTTATGTTATCTTATATTCGATTTATGCTAACTATGATTTCTTCACATGCTGATGCTAGCTACACAAAATTTCAAATTAATATTTATTACTCACCTCGAGGTGATCGATCATGCTTATTGACTAAATTATCCTATAAATGATTTAATGGACCATTTCTGAGTTTTCTCAACTTTGATAAAATAGCGGGGGCATGAAATAAATTGCTCACTACATGGTATATCTACACTCTATCAACTGCATATTGTAGCACATCAAATTTGAATCATGAAATTGCACATAACGATATGTTTATGATTCCTTGAAGTATGTTTTCGAGTTTATTTATTCTATTGACATAAAATAAAATAAAGGGGGAAAGATATACCCATATGATTATTTCTGGCACTACAATATGCCTCATGAGTTACTAATGATTTTTGTGCCAGAATTCGGGATTATTTCTTACCCTTGCAGATATTGAATGCATATGATCAAATCAAGCTTGAGCAATTAGATCAGGACTTACAGATGTCAAAGCCAAACACTCAAGAGATTTTATTTTAATTGGGGGCAAACACCCCGTGAAATTTATTTAAATGCTTTCAACTCTTAGATGGTGTTATAACCAATTGTTTATTTTTCTTTACTTTACTTTATCTTGAGATAAAAGACAAAGCAAAGTAAAGAGGGGGAAAAGTAATGTATAGTGTACAACTTGTAGTCAGGCATAAACACAGGTGACAAGCATGCTCAAATTTGGTCCCAGAATGACCATCATTGATGAAGCATCCCCAAAAGAAACATCAGAGTTGTTAAGCATAGCCACCGGATGGCTCATATATAGCATTGGCTACATTACATTATTTCCAGCAAAGCGACAGGGGGCAAATAAAACTGTCCACAAAACCTGGAGCATAGATACAGAGTTTGCATACAAACATTACCAGCTTTGTGGTAAGTCGCGCACAGTGGTGTATTATAGTCCTCACAAACCTTGCCAGTATTGAGGCAAGCCGCCCACAGAGGTGCATTATAGTTTTCACAAAACCTTACCGGATTTGTTGTAAGTCTCCGACAGAGGTGCATTATAGTTTTCAAAAAGCCTTACCAGTTTCGAGGTAAGTCCCCCACAGAGGTGCACTATATTTCTCATAAAATCTTACCAGAATTGTGGTAAGTCGCCCATAGAGGTGCATTATAGTTTTCCCAAAACCTTACCAGCTTCTAGGTAAGTCGCCCACAGAAGTGCACTATAGTTTTCACAAAACCTTACCAGCTTCGAGGTAAGTTGCCCACAAAAGTGCATTATATTTCTCATAACCCTTACCAGTTTTGAGGTAAGTCGCCCACAGAGGTGCATTATAGTCCATACAAACCTTACCAGTATTGTGGTAAGTCTCCCGCAATGGTGAATTATAGTACTCACAAACCTTTCCAGTATTGTGGCAAGTGGCCCACAAAGGTGCATTACAGTCCTCGTAAAGTCCTACATTATTAGGCCCGCCTAACCCTCGGATATGGGATATTTATTGCCTATATTACTAGGCCCGCCTAACCCTCGGTTATGGGAGATTTTATATCAATAAGACTTGGCCCTCCTGACCCTCGGTTAAGGGAGATTTTATGCTAATAAGACTTGGCCCGCTTGACCCTCGGTTATGGGAGTTTTATGCCAATAAGACTCGACCCGCCTAACCCTCGGTTATGGAAGATTTTATGCCAATAAGACTTGGCCCGCCTGACCCTCGGTTATGCGAGGTTTTATGCTAATAAGACTTGTCCCTCCTCCACCATCGGTTATGGGAGATTTAATTCCAATATGACTTGGCGCGCCTGACCCTCACTCATGGGAGATTCAAAGTCCTATATTACTAGGCACCAAAGCTCAATATTACTTGGAACCCATGATCCTCTTAAGGTAAATTTAAAAGCCCTACATCACTAAGTATAAGTATGATTTACAGGAGACTAAAGTCCTACATTTCTAGGCACGCTTAAAGACCCTGACTTTTGGGCACACTTACAAAATATGTTGGTTTAAAAAAACCCGGTTCACTCGAGGTAGGGGTGTTCAGAAAACCGAATGGACCGACGGACCGATCCGGACCGACCCGGACCGGCATAATTTTTCCGGTTTTTTTTTAATCGGTCCTGTCCTGATTTTTTTTTTCAGACCGGTCTAACCGGTCCGGTCCTCGGTCTCCCTTAATAAATACCCGGTCTGGACCGACCCGGACCGGTTACTCTAATATATATGCATTTAATTATTTTTATACATATATAGTTATTAGGTTAGGGGTACAATGGTCCAAATAAAAGAAAGGAACTAAAGAAAAACCCTAATTAATCAAACTACACACACGCACACTTCTCTTCTATCTTTGGCAAACACACACACTTCTCTCTCTCTTTGGCAAACTACACAGATCTGCCGCCCATTCCCTTTCCCCTGCCAGGCTGCCGCGACCTCCCCTCTCCCCTCCTCTCCCCTGCGCCGCTTACCTTCGCCGCCCTTCCCCTTTCCCCTGCCGCGACGTCCTTTCTCCCTTTCCCCTGCCGCGACGCGACAGCCTTTCCCTTTCCCCTGCCGGCGGCCGCGACGTCCCTTCTCCGTCCGTCCGTGCCTTCTCCGTCCGTCACTGCTACTGGTAGTCTGGTACCTTTCCAATCCATTTTTGGCTCAGATTTACGCTTATGGTTATATACGCTTGTCAAGAAAAATGTTTTGTTAAAAAAATCTGTATAAATATAATTAAAATCTGTATAAAAATCTGTACAAATTTACGCTTCTGGCTAAAAAAATCCATCTTTCGTGTGTTTGTTTTGATATAAAAAAAATGTATGATGTGGGTTTTGCTTATTTGATTGTATGATGTGTTTGTTTTGATTATAAAAAAAATGTTTGTTATAAAAATCTGTAATTGTTTGTTTTCTATAAAAAAAACTGTTTTTAAAAACAGTTAGTCTTAGTTACAAAAAAAACTGTTTTTAAAAACTGTTTTTTTTTATTCTTTGAAAGTTTTAATAAAGTTTTAGTGGGTAAAAATCTGTAATTGTTTGTTTGCTATAATAAAGTTTTAGTGGGTAAAAATCTGTCATTGTTTGTTTGATATTTGAGCAGTTTTTTATAATAAAATTTGGATAAATTTGGGCAGTTTTTATGATATTTGAGCAGTTTTTATTTTTAAAAAGATTATTTCAATAAGATTAGGACCGACAAGTTTGACCGGACCGACCACATAAAAAACCGGACCGACTAAGCCCGGAAAACCGGTTTAATCGGTCCGGTCTTGGTCCTTTTATTTTTAGGACCGGTATAATCGGTCCGGTCCTTAAATTCATTAAAAATCGGATCGGACCGAACCGCGAACACCCTAACTCGAGGCACTGATGGTTGTTTGATCGAGTACGCTCAAATAGGTTTTTGATCTTATGATTGCAAAATATCCACTATACTTATATAAGCACCAATTGGTTGCTCGAGCCAGTACATCTGGAAAGTTTTTTGTTCCAAATGTCTGAAGCCACAATAAAATTGTGGAGACATGCTCATTCGAGAGGAATGGGGGCAACCCCCATAAATACTTCTCCAAAATGAAAAGTAGAGGAAGCAAAGATAGCCCTCAAAACTACATACAGATGATATGTGCATATGCATGCATGATAACAGACCGAACACAGTTATGTGATGATTTTCTAGTGGAACTGGCTGAACAATTTATTTCGTACACATAGTTGATATGTCTCAGCCGAGGCATCGACACACCAACTATGTCTACGAGGGGAAAATGTAGGGTGGAGTTAAATGAATTAACCACCAACATTCTAATAAATTAACCCACAAATTTAATAAAATATTGATTAAAGACTTTGGAGTTTTACTACAATTTAGGCCTACACGGGTTGAAATATTATTTTGCACAATTCAATATATTGCGTATACTCAGCATTGGATGAATTACACTAGACAATACTCTAGTAATGATTTAATTAATTATTTGATATGCCACCACATATATTGTGACAAGTGGCACCATAAATATTGGACACTTAGTTCCATAGAGAACATGACATGTGTCAAGCCCACTTAGGTCACTTTTGCTATAAAAGAGGGTATCCCCCCCTCATTTGATGGATGATGGTCTTGGGGGAAAATTAAGGAGAGGAAATATAACTCTCCTTTCCCATGCACCTTTGGAGCTCCGTCACGGGTTTGATAATGATGAATGGATTTTTATAGTTTTATTATACGGTATATGGGCATTTGAGAGGCGAATAGTTGGATTCCCCCCCCCCCCCCCCCACGCACAAAAACTACAAAGGCTGGGCATTCGAGAGGATGCTCGTCGGATTAGGCACCCCCGACGCACCAAAACCGAGCTCTTTTTGGCGTATCGTACGGACCCACGAACTACGCATACTTTGATTCTGTAAAGATGGATACGTAGGTGCAACCACGTTGCTTAAGTCTAAAATACGCTTAACGCGGTGCCTCCTCAAATCTGCACTCACATCTTACAATGTGAGATAATGGAGTGAGAATAAAAGATATCAAGAATGGAAGAAAAGTATATAAACAACACTAATTAAATGAATTAGAAAAGGGTGAGAGTAGACCTCCTAAAGGATTTTGCTACTAATTTTTGAAGGAGAGTAGGTTGATTTTGTGGTAGTGGAATGATGGTGAAGTAGGGGTGAGATAAGTGAAAAAAGGTGGTATGAAAGTGAGGTAAGAAAGGTGAAAGGAATGTTGGAAATTGGGATTTTTTGGAGTGACAACACACTGATTTCGAGGAAGGAATGTTCTGATTGTTGAAAAAAGGGGTCCTTGGGAATGAGGTCATGACCTCTTTAAATAATAAAAATTAGGGTTCAGGGGATTGGCGATCGACATAGGACCTAGCCTTCCTATCGGCATACCCCTAGATTTTCTGGTGAAGTAAAGTACTCCCCTGGCTTACTGGTGAAGTAAAGTAAATCCCTGATTTTAGCAGGGGGTCTGGGGTGACCAATATGCAGTCCAGAGAGGACTTTTTTTAGAAAAATGAGCATAAAATGCGAACCGTTAGTCCTAATCTCACACGGCCAGGACCATTGGAAAGGGAATTCAGATTCCTATGAAAAATATATTGGTCCACTCTCAAGTTCGAGGGTTGACTAAAGTCAAATGAGGCTTGAAAGCACCCGATGGCCTCTAGACGAGGGTTCTCAGAGTAAAAAGGCAAGTACGCGCGAGCCGTGAGGCTGATTCATACATGATATGGACCGTTAGAAACGATATTTAGATCTCTATAAAGGTGAAATTAGCTTTACTTGGATTTGAGAGTTGACCAAAGTCAAAATGGGCTCAGGAAAAATCGGCGGCCTCTAGATTAGGGTTTAGATTAAAAGGGTAAGTATGCGTGAACTGTGAGGCTGATTCGCACATGGTATAGACTGTTGGAAATGGAATTCAGACCCTTATGAAGGTGAAATCATATTCACTCGGGTTAAAGAGTTGACCAAAGTTAAAAAAGTCTCAAGAGTGTCCGACGACCATTTGATCAGGGTTTGGAGAATAACCTAGGGTCTTAAGGTTAGGGGAGAAGGGTTATGGACCTAAGGAAGTATTTTGACGGTGCTAGGATGGGGTGTTTACACTCGTATTGCAAATTGGTGACTTCCACATCTTTGAGATTCCCGAATGGTAATTGATCTATAAACTAGACAGGTTCCTAAATGACTAGTTCTCCACGAGTATTAAACCTCGTAAGTCCTTATTTCGACATATGTTCCAGTATATAACGATGATTTTGTTGTTATGTATTCTTTCGCAATTGACCTTCCAATATACCAAGTATTCTTAACATAATATTTTAAGGTTTTAATTTAGAGCTCGAATGGATACATATAGAGATACTTGACGGGTCCACATAATAAATCCTCATTGCATAAATGCAAAATTAGGTGGACATTAATGTCAAAGATGACGTGGGAAAATATTTCTCCAAAACACAAGTCACCTCAGCCAAAGTGGCTTTCGCAGCCTTAATGTGCTTCATGTTTAGTAATTTTGCACATATTAAGGTAAAGGATAAACTGATCCCCATAATAGCCCTGCGAAGATCTTTATGCTTAGAAAAGAAGTTCCTATAAAACAGAGGGATTAAATAGATGATGACGTTATAGTCACGAGACTTGCATTATTTTAGGTCATTTATTTGGTAGCTTACAACCCTACACAAATTACCGTAATAACCAGTCGACATATTTAAATTAAGCAACGTGTATAGGAGGATCTTTTTCTAACTAGTATTCCAAGTTAAAACAATCGTGGGAATTTAATTTCTTCCTATTGTAGGATCAATTGTTAACCATAATTTTATAAATTTTCATTTCCTTTAGATCGCGGCAGGGCCTCTCTCTATCTTTTGAATGAGAACTACGAAGACATGTTCCTATCAAATTTTTCTTAAAATTATTATCCATGTAAATCACATCAATTACATGGATGGTATGGACCATGCCTTAATGTTATTAGGATCTTTGGATATTCCCTAGTTTTAAGCTTTTTCCCTAAAAAATGAGGGTGTTTGCCTATAAACTTATTCCCTAAAGTCATAGCCTTCGCTTTATCCCCGATTTAATAACAAGAAAGTTGATCAGGTTCCATCCTATGATCATGACCAACACATAAAAGTTAGACGTATCGTTCTTAAAAGGGTGGTTGTTCATCACAAATCTATTATCACTGGCACAACTCATCTTAACACTATGATGTGGCCAAGTGGATTTAGTTTTCTCGGGATAAATGGGATATCTATAATAACCATGAACATTGCAACCTAACGAGGTCTCATAGGATAAAAAAAAGTTATGGATCTCCCATAACACCATTACTTTTAGGGTGAACTCGTTACCCTTTTGAGCATCAAATGCCATCAATAATTCATCCCACAACTCTTTAAGTTCTTTAATTAACGAGGCTAAACAATATCAATATCTTTGTCGGGATCCTTTCGCCCGATTATCAACAATGACAATGATATGAACTCTTTTCTCATCCACCGTGTTGGAGGGAGACTTAAAGGTTCCATGAGAACTAGCCAATAACTTTGATTAGTTCTTAAATTACAGAAAGGGTTAAACATGTCGATTGATAATGCAAGATGGACATTACTTAGTTCCTTTGCAATTTCAGGATTTCGTGCCTATAAAAGATTCTAGATGTGTGAATCAATCGGATGACACAGAGATTCCCACCCACCTTGGCTCAAGCATTCTATGTCATGGCCTATACTATCCAAATAATAGTGAAACATATTTTTAACCATTTCCCGAGGGGAAAATACCTCTATACCTTCTGTGGAACTAGTGATCTCTCGGGGTATTTTACAGGCTTGTATTTTCCACTCTCATAAACCATATATCCTGTCTCATTGCGTACAGTATACTCATGTGTCAGTTTGTGTTCGTTACAATGCAATACGAAATCATAAAATCATGCTTTCAGCATGAATAGATTTTTTTTCTTCAAACCCAAACCCATAAAGCTCTTCTTTATGCTCGAATAAGTATCTCGTAGCACGTCCTCTTTTGGGAGAATGCCTTTATCCCACTTAAGAATTTTGGTTACGCTGTTTCTCAATAAATCGAATTGACTCTTCGAATTATACAAATCGATCATTGCGTGTAATACTGAGTGTTCTTCTTCATAATTTTTATACAAAGATCTAGTCGCATAGGCTTTCAACCATATGTATTCCCGATCTATGGGTACTTCAGAATAATCTTAATCATTGACTTGGTCACAATGTATATTTTTCGTATCCATAGGTTTGTGATTTTTATGGTAGTGGACTCTATATGAATCATCAATTAGGTTGGTCAAAGGATAATGTGCCAGAGAATCATTTACCACTTCCACCCTATGGGGTTTCGTCATGTGGTCGGGTACCAGTAATTCTTTCAGGACATTCTTTCAAGACATATGGTACATTAATTTCCCTATGGATCCCCACATTAGTAAATGCAATTCAACATCTTCCAAAGATTTAAATTTGTCATTCATGTAGCGGTTGCACAGACACGAAATCTTGTCACTATTAATATTTCTATCGGCATATTTAGCAAATTCACGAACACCCTTTATATGATTATCAGAGACTCTATTACTTTCTCCCATACACTCTTTGTATTGTTGGAAACCCATTAAATAGTCTTCGAAAATTAAGTCACCTATATAAATAGGTCGAAGCATTCGTAATGTTGGATACAATAACTCTCAAATTATAATTCAAGCAAATTCATTCAACCCAAGAAAATTCATTCAACTTGAGCATTCAATAAATATGAAATAAAACCAAACAAATTAAGATGTCGTTAAAATTAAAACATTAAAAACTTTAAACATTGTTCATCACCAAATCCTGAGTAACAAATGTGTAGACACCCCATTCTGTTACCCCCTAAACTCTCCTTAGGTCCCTAGCACCTCCCTTCATCACTACAAACCCAGGTCATACCCCGAGTACTGACCTAGAAGTAACTGGGTGCTCTTGGGCTCTGTTTGACCTAAGTCAACTCTTCAACTTGATCGAGAATGAATGAATCTTCTAAGGGAACTGGAAATCCTTTCCAACGATCCGTCTCGTGTGCGATTCTGACTTACGGTACGGATGAACGATTCATTTTACTCCGAAAGGTCACCGAACGCTTCCAGGGCTCGGTTGACCGAAGTCAACTCCCTGAACCGGATCAAACTCTTTGGAATGTTGAAGTACATCTCCTAACCTTTCCAACGGTCTGCCCCGTGCACGATTTGGACTACCATGTGGATGAACGGTCCATTTACGTCCGACGATCCCCCGTCCAAAGGACCGATGAATGCTTTGGAGCCACATTTGACCCAAAGTCAACTCTCGAACCCAGGAGTGGTCCAAAGGACCTTTAAAGGTCTCTAAATTGTCTTTCCAACGGTCTACCCCGTGCACAATTCTGATCAACGATTTGCATTCCACGGCTGATTTTCTGAAAAAAAAAAAAAACACTGCCAAACGGCAGGTTCTAGATCCTGCCTATTGGCAGGTGCCGCAGGGCTATGCCGCTCGACAATGCCCTGGACCTATAAAAAGGAGGCCTGACCTCACTTGTAAGGAGGAGCCAAGATCTGATAGATATCACTCTCAGCAAATCCAGAAAACCTCTCTCGAAGTCAGCGTGATTTCCACACCCAAATCCCTTTCCAACCTTCACTTTTCATAATCCTTTTCATCAAACATGGTGAATTAACTACCCTCCATCATCATCCAAGTCTAAGGGTTGCCCTCCAACATTCAAGATCAAGCTCAAGATCTTTAAAAAGGTCCAATTTTCTCAACCCTCTCCTTAAATTCTCATAAATTCGCAATAACTGGTTTTATTACTTAGCACTTTCATTATCTCATCTCACACATCCTAATATAATTTTTATTTAGTATTATTGCACATATCTTATTTTCATATAAATAAAAACCCAAAAAATAAGAAAAAGAGGGTTAGCTCATAAATTCCAAACGGGAATTCTCACACTTTTCTTACACTTTTCTCATAATTAAAATACTTTTTCTACACACACACACACACACACACACACACACACACACAAATAAGAGAATCCCCCGGTTGGATTTATGGGATAAACCCCACCCCTCATTTTGCATGCGAACTACGTGGACTTTGATGCCTCTATAGGCTACGTAGGCGTCTCGGGGTAAAACTCGAGACTCGAGTCCTATTTTTACTTTTTCTCTCATTTTCTATTTTCTCTAAACTCCGCTCTCTTATATTATATATATACATATATTTGTTCTTAGTGGCGTATTATTCCACATGCATTATCATTCCATCATAACGGTCAACGTAAGGATAATTGCATAAATCCTATTTTCTAATATTATTTTTATACATTCCTACGGATGACTCGCTTTACCTCTTACATGGTACAAGTCGATGATTCCTATCTCCACTATATATACACGTGCACACATGTAACGGGGAAAATAACAAAAACCCATGAGAGACCGAAAGGGCGAAATGGGTGCCTAACACCTTCCCATTTCGTAACTTAGCCTCTGGATCCTTTTCGAATCATTTTGGTTTCGTATGCATCAGTATGTCTTTGGATGCTATCCTTCGGGATGGCTCCCCTTCATTTATCTGTTTTGAGTAAAATAGACTGACGACTCTAATCTCTCTACATTTTTACACCTCACCCAAATGATGCCGGCCGAAGCGCTCCTGAGCGGGACGCGCGGGACCGAGGATCCTCCCTCACGCCGCCCGCCCGCTGCGAGGATCGGGAATGGCCAAGTGGCGACTCTACTGGCGTTGTTCTTTTGAGGGCTAGACTCTATTTACATGGGTGTTATGTTTGTTTATATTTCCCCATATTTTTGCATGTTCCCCTTTTCCATGTATCTCCCATACTTATGCTTTTATTCACACACTTGTAGAAAATTCTTCATGTACACTTCGCACCATGTGAACCTAGGGTCACATATATCCACATGTTGCATGCATCACCCATCCATACTTGGTGAACCATTGGTACTTGCACTTTGCTCCCTGTTTGGCATGATAGGAAAAGACATTCTCATAAAATAATAATAAAATATTCATGCATGATTCACACCACATCACCAAAGAGCATTGTGATTGACCAAATTTTACCCAATAACTGGAGGGTCACTTCGTGATGGGCGCTGGTCCGGCAGAGCGCAATTAACCTAAGCGATATGACTCTTACCTTCCATTGGCCAAGTACCTTCGACGTATATCGAACGATTCCCCTGCATCGTACTGCTTGACGGAAGTCATAACGGGAGGTATATCGCAGGGAACTCGTTCATGTATGCCAAGTATATCAAATTCGCTCTCACACGTACCGTCCCCATAAGGTTTATGGTGAGGCAATTCACATAAACTCAGGTATATCAAATGGCTTGTCCACACATACCGATTGCCCGCAAGAGCAAGACGTATATCGTGGAAGTCACGCCAAAGGGGGGAACCCTTTCCAATTCACCCAACCAACTGCATACCTGCATATAGGTGTCGAGCCTAGGACACACATGTTAGATTATCGGTTTCTACCTGAAACTCTGTCGAAATTCCAGGTCGGCCTGCCGCCCGAATTTTTGCTCATTTTTAAAATAGGACCCTGTCCGTGAGCCTGGTCACAAGTCCAGCCATAGCTTTGCATATTACAAACCCAATTTTTCCAGGCTCAGGTCCCGTTCGACATTTTATTTTGCATTTAGGAGAATTAATACAAGTGAAAACATAATAATTATAATAATCATGTTGAGACCGTCTCCAAAAAGAAAATTCTCCTTTTTCTTTATCCAAAATCCAAAAACATTTTTTCCTTTCCTTATCAAAAATCCAAAAACATTTCTCATCCCTCTATCAAAAATCCAAAAATATTTTGTCTTTCCATCTCAAAAAAAAAAAAAAAATTCCCCCCTTTTTTGAAAAATAAATCCCATTTTGCGCCTTCTCACGTCGATCGCAAACCCTTGGCCTGGATCCTTATTGGCTTCGGTCTTCAGTCAAATCACCCCGGAGTTCCGTCCGTTCCCTTGATACTTCTTTCGAGTCCGGTATCCATCCACTTTCTATGGAGAACACAGATCAAGTCCCCATTGTGCAGCCGGATCTGGCGGTAGTCCTAGCTCAGCTTGAGTCTAAGATTGATAACCTCCAAACCGAGGTCCGAGAGATGCGACGAAACTAGGTTCCTATTCCTCAAGAGCTCGAGGCCCTATTTCCTCGTGCTATGGGTCCACCTAAGCCTATCTGGGTTGCTGAAGAGTATCAACACACTCTATGTGCCCCTCCTACTAATGGGCCACCGCCTTCCTAGCTTTCGATGTCGAATCTTGCCCAGCATGGGGCTAACTTGACTATGGTCATTGATCCAAAGGAAGAAGAATTAAACAAAGTCAAAGAGGACCTCAAGATGCTCACTAAGAAGTTTAACCAAGTCAGAATCTTGGGGAATTACATGGAATACACCCACATGTCTCTTTATCCTAAAGCAAGATTACCCGAGAAGTTTAAGATGCCAAATATCGAGAAATTTGGAGGAAGTGGACCCCCGATTGTTCATCTCCGTAGCTATCACCGTTCCATGACTCTACTAGGGTCTTCTAAAGAAGTGATGGCCCAAATGTTTCAGCAAACTTGTAAGGATAGCGCCCTGCGATGGTTTTTGTCTCTCGAATAGTCCAGAATTCGTAGCTGTGAGGATGTAGCCCGAGAATTTATGTCACAGTACAAATACAATGAAGAGCTTGAGGTCACCCGCCGTGATTTAGAGCTGCTCAAATAGAACCCTGGAGAATGAGTCAGTAACTTCATAGCCCGATGGAGGGAAAAAGTAGCAACCATGACCAATCAGCCTTCCGAGGAAGAACAAGTCAGTACAGTAAAGAAGAACTTCTTACCCCATGTTCGAGCAACGAAGGGAGGACAATACTATCCCCACTTTCGAGCTATCAGAGAAGCAGGAGTAGAAATCGAGGAGGGTCTTGCTAAAACATAAGTTGAACCAAAGAAGGTGTCCAAACAGTTCACCCCCAGTAATTGATATGATGCAAATATTACGTATTTCACCCGTTAACCTACGCGTTATTAGCCCCCTCGGGTATCTTAATCCCTATATTTATGCTCGTTAACCAGAAAACCTCGGATTTCTATGTTAACATGTTTTGCAGGGGTTAATTGAGCTTTTGTAGGTATTTGGATGCTTAGTATGAAGTTCGGACGCATTCCGGTGAAGTTCCGTACACAATCGCACGCGCAAGGGCATTTTAGTCTTTTCACAGCTTGGGTACCTGGCCCGACATCTCACGGAAGTTGTAGCCCTCCTCACTAGCTTCGCGTGGCCACGAACGGTGCGCGATTTCGATTCATAACGAAGAAGTTACGGTGATTTCAGCGGAGGAAAAACAAGAAAGCAAAAGAGGAGAAGGGAGAAGAAGAAAAGAGGAATGCAGTGAGCTGCTGCAATTTGCCCTTCTTGATCGATCGATCCACCGTTCTGGATTGCCGAATTTTTGCCTAGGTCGATCGATCGACCAAAGGGGTTGATCGATCGATGCTCTATTTTCTGCAGATATTTTGCCTTATTTCTTTCTTCTTTATTTTTATTCCAACTTACTATATAAGCCAATTTTGTTGTAATAAGAAAATATATCAGTAGAGGCACGATTTTAGGTTAGAATAGTTAGGGTTTTGGATGGTTCTTCTTCATTTCTCTTTGGTTTAACATCCCATTTGGATTGTAAGTTGACTATTCATCTCCTCTACCATTAATATAACTTGTTTTCCATTATTTCCTTGCTTTCAAGATAATTTTCATGCTTTGTTAATTAGTTTATTGTGTTTATTCTTGCTTTATTAGTTTAAATTAGTTTATTTTCATGATTTGTCCGTAGATAAATAGGTTCGGGATTGCGTTTCCGCCATTTACGGGTTTGAACCTCGAAAATTAGGTTTTGTGTAAAATTGCATTTAATTGAAACCTCGCGTATTAAAGTCGGATCATTATGCGTTTAACTTTCTTTGTCATGCAACGTTAGTGTTTGTAGCGATTATCCGAATTTATTCCGCGTGTGACCATTTTCCGTTAAATGTTTAATCTCGCAACTTTGGCTTAAATTCCTTATTGCGTGATGTTTATGCTTAATTGAAAATGATCGATTAAATGTTTTCGAATCGAAATTCTAATTAGTAGTTGTTTAGCCCGTGAATGCGTGTATGCGATCCCGATCCTTGCTTTCCTTTTGTTTAGCGTTAACTTCTCTTTTTGTTTTTCCACCATAACCACCCATCACCTTTTCTTATTTCTTTTACAACACTTTTATTCCAGAAGTAATTAAACAATTAAAATCTAAAATTCAATCACTCCCTGTGGATTTCTTACGATACCCGACTTACCGCTGTGCTTGCTTGTCAAGTGTAGTAGTAGCTTAGGTTCTTTTGTATCGCGGCGGCGAAACACACAACGATTGTGCACTTTACACGCGCACACTTTTTTCGCCCGGTCACAAAATGGCGCCGTTGTCGGGGAGTGTGTTTTAGATTGTAATTGTTTTATTGTTTCGTAGTATTTCTTTCATTCATATTTGTATTCTTTATTTTCCCCTTTCTTTTTGACTTGTGCTAGATTGTTTCGAGAAATTGAAATCTCGGTGCTTGTCGCTTTTATTGAATTGCCTATTTTTGAAATGTCTCACCAAAACTCTCTAGATAATTTTAATTGTTATGCTAATAGTTCTCAAGGTTATACTCCCAAGACTATGCGTGAATGCCTACAAATTCTTGAGTATGAGCGTCTTGCACGTGAAAGTCAAGAATTTGCAAGAAATCCCCCGTTGCCTTTGGAGGAAACTTTGCGTGGTGGGAATAAGGAATGGAATGATGAAGTTGAGATTTATGACGCTTGGACAAATAAAAAAAATGTCCAACTCGACGAGATTATTTCTTCTTCACAAAGTCGGGTTGAGGTTGAAACTTGCTTTTCACTTCCACCCATTTTTGAGGATGAAATAATTGAGAGTGATCCAAGCACTCTCGATTTCCAATCTCTTTTAAATACTTCCAATTCTTTTGAGGTTGTAGGTCCTTCCTTTCCTTTACTCCCTACTATTCTCGAACAATTAAATTTATCGCAAGAATCGGTTGAAAGTCTTAAGGACTTTGACCCGATTCTTGAACGAGAATGTTATTTTGAGATGCTTCATCTCATGGGCTTTTCACTTGCACTTGCCCCACCTCCCCTTCCAATTGAAGAATTTTGGGGATGTGATTTTTATTTTTCTAAGACTAATGTAGTCTTGTCCCCCATAGTATCCAAATCCTCCATCGTCCCTCAAAAATGTCAAATTGGCGATGGTTCACTTTTTTCACCGCCCGCATGCCTTCCGTTGTTCAAACGAAATTCTTATTTTCCGGGAGGCATGTTCGCTTTGGAGGGTCCACCGTTGATCTTTCAAAGTCAAATACCTTTTTGGGTGGACCCTCAACTATTTAGACTTCTAGTGTATAGTTAGTGTGAAGCCTAAATAGTAGGTTGTAAATAGTTAGCTTTTTAATTTTCTTTCTTTCCTATTTTTCTTTCCTTTTTAATTTAGTCTAGTGTAATTAGTTAACCTTTTGTTATTTGTTTTTGCTATGCTCGGTACTAACTTGTTTTGTAGATTCCTTTGGACTCGCGCTTATGGAGATCGCTCCAATTTTGGGTAATATCGTTCTTTTCCTCTCTTTGTGTTGTGTTCTTAATGCGCATTGAGGACAATGCAACATTTAAGTTAGGGGGTGTAGGATATTCTATCCATTTCATGTGTAGTCCATGGATTTGCTCACATTTAGTTACTAAGTATGCCTTTTTGTGAAAAATTTGAAATTTTCAAAAATATTTTCTTTCCTTTTTCTCCTTTGTTGGGCATTTTGCCTTGTTTCCGATGACAAATTTCAATAATTGCCCGATCCGATTGACAACTCAATGATGCATGTTCTCGATTTTAGAAGTTATTAGACTTTAGTCCTCAAATCATTGATATTGTGAATAACTTCATGAATTAAACTTTATCCCATGAGCACTTTCCTGGTTATATTGATTTGGTTTAAGATTTTTATAACTCGGTAATCTTTTGTTGCATTATATATACTTACACCGCGTAAGCTTTGTACCTTTCATCGTTTGTGAGTGTTATACACTATTCTTTTCTCATTGAAAATGTTGAATTCGTTGGTAATCTCACTATTCTTTCATTTGACCGTTCATTAATTGAGTTCATACTTGAAATGTGTTACTTGATCATGATTTTCATATATTATTTTGACTCGAGAATTACGTAGACTTTATGAAATGATCATAGGCCCTCTTTGTTATATCACCCACTTTAGCCTTGACCTCACCTTATATGCTTTCCCTAGTCAACCCCTTTGTGCCTAAATATAGCCTTTCATTTCATACCCCATTCCCATAACCAACTCTAAATTGGAGTTTTAAACCTTACATACACTTTCCATACCTTTGTTTGGAATGTTACTTGGGATTGAATGATGTTGTTATGATGTCGGTTGCAATTTAGGCATATGAGAGTTTGAAAAGTAAAGAAAAGTGATGTGAAAAAAGTGAAGAAAAAGAGAAAGCAAAAAGGCAAAAGAAAACAAAAGAGAAAATGAGAAAAAGAAGAAAAGAAAAGAAAGAGAAAGTTGTAAATGTTGTGTATAGTGTTCAATAAGCTTTGATTACTCTCCCCGATGATATATCTAATGCTCGTTTGGAAGTTACTTTCCATTTTTGATATTGCCCGCATTCTTCCCATTATCCCGAGTTTTCATCCCGAACACTTTGAATCCGTATATACATTCCTTCATTTCGTACCCTAGCCTAACCTACATTATAACCCTATTAAAGTCCTATGTGATCTTAGGGTGCATTTAATTTAAAAGTCATAATAGTTTTGATAATCTGTGAAAATGCATTTCGCCTCTTTTGATGAGTGGTATCTTTCATTGAGATTACAATTTTTCAGTTTATATATAGCGTTCTTCATTTGTGACATGTGTGCGGCCTAGTTTCCATTTACATTTACTCTTTATGCCCGCATGTCCCGTGTATTACCTCCCTTTTCATAGTGAATTCATTTGTTGAGCGTAATGCCCGTGAGGATTGAATATATGCATGCCTTTATGTTTATCCGGTTTATTTAAGTTTTTACCAAATCATATTGTGCATTTTCTCTCCCCCTCCCACTTTTAAAGTTTCAATTCTATGAGGTGCATTCAACTTGTTAATAACAACGGACTTTAGCTTGAATTCGTTCAATATGCTAATAATATGTTTGAAATCTTTTTCGTTGTTATTGAGTTTGTCGCATGTTGGGTTGGGCATATTTTGAGGAAACCATATGATGTTTGTGGGTTTCATCCCTGAAAACCCTCACGAGACGACACTCGTCCACTAGGGTGACCTAGGGGTTTAATGGCTTATTGCATACGCTAAATGCAATCGTTCGCCCGCGAAAGTGGCCTTATCTTTTTATTGCTTTTATACCATATTTTTGTACTTATCCTGCTTTTGGTTTGCTTGTAGTTCTTGTTGTTTCCTATTTCATTGCTAGGGACTAGCAATGTGTAAGTTAGGGGGTGTGATACGACGCAAATATTGCGTATTTCACCCGTTAACCTACGCGTTATTATCCCCCTCGGATATCTTAATCCCTATATTTATGCTTTTGTAGGTATTTGGATTCTTAGTATGAAGTTCGGACGCATTCCGGTGAAGTTCCGTACACAATCGTACGCGCAAGGGCATTTTAGTCTTTTCATAGCTTGGGTAACTGGCCCGACATCTCACGAAAGTTGTAGCCCTCCTCGCTAGCTTTGCGCGGCCGCAAACGGTGCGCGATTCCGATTCATAACGAAGAAGTTACGGCGATTTCAGCGGAGGAAAAACAAGAAAGCAAAAGAGGAGAAGGGAGAAGAAAAAAAGAGGAATGCAGTGAGCTGCTGCAATCTGCCCTGCTTGATCGATCGATCGACGCTTCTGGTCGATCGATCGACCATTCTGGATTGCCGAATTTTTGCCTAGGTCGATCGATCGACCAAAGGGGTCGATCGATCGATGCTCTGTTTTCTGCAGATATTTTGCCTTCTTTTCTTTCTTCTTTATTTTTATTCCAACTTACTATATAAGCCAATTTTGTTGTAATAAGAAAATATATCAGTAGAGGCACGATTTTAGGTTAGAATAGTTAGGGTTTTGGATGGTTTTTCTTCATTTCTCTTTGGTTTGACATCCCATTTGGATTGTAAGTTGACTATTCATCTCCTCTACCATTAATATAGCTTGTTTTCCATTATTTCCTTGCTTTCTAGATAATTTTCATGCTTTGTTAATTAGTTTATTGTGTTTATTCTTGCTTTATTAGTTTAAATTAGTTTATTTTCATGATTTGTCCGTAGATAAATAGGTTCGGGATTGCGTTTCCGCCATTTACGGGGTTGAACCTCGAAAATTAGGTTTTGTGTAAAATTGCATTTAATTGAAACCTCGCGTATTAAAGTCGGATCATTATGCGTTTAACTTTCTTTGTCATGCAACGTTAGTGTTTATAGCGATTATCCGAATTTAATCCGCGTGTGACCATTTTTCGTTAAATGTTTAATCTCGCAACTTTGGCTTAAATTCCTTATTGCGTGATGTTTATGCTTAATTGAAAATGATCGATTAAATGTTTTCGAATCGAAATTCTAATTAGTAGTTGTTTAGCCCGTGAATGCATGTATGCGATCCCGATCCTCGCTTTCCTTTTGTTTAGCGTTAACTTCTCTTTTTGTTTTTCCACCATAACCACCCATCACCTTTTCTTATTTTTTTTACAACACTTTTATTCCAGAAGTAATTAAACAATTAAAATCTAAAATTCAATCACTCCCTGTGGATTTCTTACGATACCCGACTTACCGCTGTGCTTGCTTGTCAAGTGTAGTAGTAGCTTAGGTTATTTTGTATCGCGGCGGCGAAACACACAACGATTGTGCACTTTACACGCGCACACTTTTTCCGCCCGGTCAGTAATGATAAACCTTCCAGTGCTACAGTCTCAACCATCAATAACATCTCTCAACTAACCGTCTTATGCGCACCAGAAAGCCGCCCTATCCCAGTCCAAAAGGAATACACCGAGCTCCATGCTCCCCTCTCTAAAGTTTATCAAGCCTTGTTAAGCCAAAATCTTATTAAACCTTTGGATTCCGTCCATTGCCAAATCCACTCCTAAGAAACTTCAAGGCAGATGCCCATTGTGCCTTTCACCAAACTGTTGTCCATACCACCAACCAATGATTTCACCTCCAAAACATAATCTAAGGTCTAATTGACCGGGGTACCATCGCCCCACCAGCCAATCATAAGCCAAACACTACTCACAACCCACTTCCAAATCATGCCAATGCCATCTTTCTAAAAAAGAACCCAGAAGTCAGTCCTTCAACTCAAATCACACCCATATACGCTCCTAAACCTCTCCAAATTTGCCTATAGTTTCTCCTACACCCTATTAGCCTCACTGATCAGGCACTGTCACTCCTTACCAGAGCATGCATCATTGTCCGCACCCATTCTGAAAATAAAAGCATGGAATTGTAGAAGTGTTAAACCAACTTTTAGAGTTTGGACTGAAATTTCCCTCACAGATGGTCATTGATTGCCAGAGGTTCAGTACGCTGTTCTTAGAAGCACAAAAATGGGCTCGAGAGTCAGATAGTTGGGTAGTACCGACCGATTAAGTCAGCCTGGATGATGTCGTCCAGATGATGGCAGAATTATTCAGGAAAACCAATAACATTTGCAGTATGACCGAGTTACTTAATGCTCTGAAGCTACAAGGTCACCTGGTCCCTTCACCCTTACACATGGGAATACCTGTATGAAGAAGCCGTTGAAGTTGTGGAAAGTATCAACTTTACGTGGAAAGACAGAATTATTGCCACCGGATGGGGGGAAGAATTCGAAGATTCGAATGAAGAGCAAGCTTCAGAGAAAACTGGCCCGGTAGTCAACATGTGTGGGATGATATCATTTGAAGAACTTATTAGAGAAATAAACAAGGTGGAAAAACAACCCGAGATCGACGAGAAAACGGGATTCATATTTTTCCCTTCTTCAGTAAATCACATAACCAGATCAGGGAGGCATTACCAGATCCCAAGCTCACTACTAGCCAATGACAAGGGGAAGGGCATGGAAAACCTTCCTATGCTAGAGATGACCCTTGAGGAGAGCAAGATCCTCGACCAACTAAAGAAAATTCAAGCTAACATCACTCTATGCGGGCTTTTCATGTCTTCTCAGCTACACAGAAATGTTTTGATCAAGTTGCTCACTGGACCCAAAGTTCCTCCTTCTACCACACCAGAAAAAGCAGTAAATTTGGTCGGATCCTTGACCTCTACCCAAATTCTATCCTTTTCCGAAGAAAAAATCCCCAAGATTGGGTCAAACCATAATCATTCACTCAACATCTCCGTCGAAGTTATGGGGAAGGTGTTACCACTCTCTCTTATCGATAATGGATCCGCCTTGAATGTCTGCCCACTGAGAACCTTAAAATGTTTAGGTCTGAAAGAAAGCAACCTCGCTCCAACCTCTGCCGCTGTGCGTGCCTACGATAATACCCGTTGGGAGGTGATGGGATCCATAAAGCTTATCATAGGGGCTGGCCCTATAAACCCTGTCGTCGAATTCTACGTTATTGACATCCCAACCTATTTTAACCTGATGCTCGGATGACCTTGGCTCCACAGTATCAAGGGCGTGTCTTTCTCACTCCATCAGAAATTAAAGTTCTTTGCCAACGGACGGGTCATTACCATCTTGGGTGACGATGATAATGCCGATAGTGCAAGTACCAGTAGTCTAATCCTTGAGATACAACATGGGTCAAATGATATGCTCCTATCGGGATTTCGAGTTGAACCACTTCTACTCTCGGCCGGGGATAACTTCAAAGAAAAGGTTTGTCCAGAATATGACCCTCATGGCAACGTCAATGTGATTCAGATGTTCAGAAATATGCACTTCATGCCCAGACTGGGGCTAGGACAAAGACAACAAGGGATACTTGATCCCATTGAACTAAAGAAAGCTTTTCCTCCTTGTGGTTTGGGGTATCAACCATCAGAACAAGAGCTCAGAATGATCCGCCAGTCTTGACCAAAGAGAAGACTAGACTGCCTTCAGACTATCCCAGGTGACTCCTTAAATGGATGATTCATCAAAGAGGGTGAGGACTTCCCCTTTTGTGGCTTTTCAAAACCATGGTATGACCATACAGACAAGAAGATGAAGCCTGGAATGGATATCTTTTTTACCCATGGGCCGAGAGTTCCCAACGCCATATACAACTGTTCATCAAAGATACTGAAGAGATTGAGGAAAGTCACTCCAAAGATTTCTTCAACTTATAAACACTGGGGCTAACACTCTGCATGGTTCACTCAGGAACTACATCACCGAATCCGTCCCAACTGATTAAAGATGATGATATACCTCTCCTCAACTGGCATGCTGCGCCAGTTCTACCTGCTAAAATCTCCTCTAATCCTAATGTTTACCCCTTTTATTCTTCTGTTGTCTACCCTTGTTCAAATGTAACCGAGTCCTCCTTTGATGAGGTTCTTAATGATATTTTTCCTATTAATGAAATAAATGAAGATTTTGAGTATCTTGTTGTGCCTTACATTAACTATTTGGATTCTAATCAAACTTTTGATGATGATGATTTTGTAAATGGACAATTCTTAACTGATCTAAATAAGGTTAATAATAAATAACATAACTGCGTTCAAGTTAATGAAGAAGAGACTGTTATTATTAACCTCGGTTATAGTAGCCAACTGCACGAGATTAGGATAGGGGCTACCCTCGACGAGCATGAGCGTGCACAACATGAAGAATTACTAAAGGAATTTATGGATGTCTTTGCATGGTCCTACGCCGATATGCCTGGCATTGATCCTGAAATAGCTCAACAAGAGATTCCCACTCTCCTAGATTATAAGCCGGTTAAACAAAAGTTGATAAAGCTCCGCACTGAATGGTCGCTCAAGGTCAAAGAAGAGGTAGTCAAACAGTTGAACGTAGGTTTCATTTGTGTGATCGAATATCCCACGTGGCTAGCCAATATAGTGGTCATGCCGAAATCAGGAGGAAAAGTTCAGATGTGTGTAGACTATCAGGATTTGAACAAAGCCTCTTTAAAGGATGATTATTCGTTATCCAATATCGACATGATCGTGGACAACGCAACCAGTCATGCTCTGAAATCATTCATCGACGGGTTTGTCGGATAAAATGAAATCAAAATGCACCCAGACAACCAAGAAAAAATCGCATTCATCACCCCATGGGGAACCTTTTGCTACACTGTCATGCCATTTGATCTCAAGAACGCTGGGGCTACCTATCAGAGGGCTGCCACAACCACCCTCCACGATCTGATTCACAAAAAAGTTGAAGTATATGAGGATGATATGATTATCAATTGCAAAAATAGAGAAGGTCTTGTTCCTTCTCTCCGAAAGTTCTTCGAACGACTGCGACAGTATCAGATGAGACTCAATTCGTAGAAATGCGTCTTTGGCATTACAAAGGGAAAACTCTTGGGATTCATGGTCAGTGAGAAGGGGATAGAAGTAGATCCCGCCAAGCTGAAAGACATACTTGAGATGCCACCTCCCCGAACAGATAAAGAAGTTCGAGGTTTCCTCGGGAAATTACAATACATCATCCAGTTAATCTCCATCTACGAACCTATCTTCAAACTCCTTCGAAAAGATTCAACTAAAGTTTGGAACGAGGCATACCAAGAAGCCTTTTACCGAATCAAAAAACATCTAACCCAACCCCTGGTACTCATGCCACCACAGCCTGGTCTCCCTTTGCTCCTATACCTAACCATAACCGACACTACAGTTGGGGCTTTGCTATCCCAATACCTCAAAGATTCCCATAAAGAAAGAGCCATTTATTATACCAGTCACAAATTGGCCAGATACGAAATCAACTACACTGCTTTAGAAAAGGCGTGTATCGCACTTGTCTGGGCCACCCAAAAGCTACGGCATTACATGCTCGCCTTCCCCATCAAACTTGTATCCCGCATGGACCCCATCAAATACCTACTTAAGAAAGTTACCTTGTCTAGCTGAATGGCCCGATGGTTGATGCTCCTAATAGAGTTCGATATCGTGTACGTCACGCAAAAATCCATGAAAGGAGGAGCCATCTCTAACTACCTCGCTGATTACCCCGTAGAAGAAGCTGATGTCTGGATCTCCGAATTCCTAGATGAAAACATCCTTTACACTGCTTATGATAACCTTCGATGGAAAATGTTCTTTGATGGCGCTGCCAATAAGAAGGGATATGGCATTTGGATACTCCTGATCGCCCTAGATGACTCCCACACTCCAATCGCCATCAAAATGGATTTCCCTTACACCAATAACATTACTGAATACGAGGCATACACAGTAGGCCTCAAAGTTTCTCTCAAGAAAGGTATTCAATGTTTAGACGTCTACGGGGATTCCGCCCTCATCATCAGTCAAGTGCTCAGAAAGTGGAAAGTCAAGGACGAGAAACTCCAACCCTTCCATGCCCACTTAGAAGAACTAGGCTCCCAATTCAAAGATATCACCTTCCATTACCTACCTCAAGCAAAGAATAACCTAGCCGATGCTCTCGCTACCTTGGCCTCTGTGGTTGACATGCCCGAAGGAATAACTATGACCCCCTTCCTAGTTCAAAAGCAAGACAAACCAACCCACTGCTACCACATTGAGCTCGTCACTACATAAGATCCCGAGCTAGCCAATTATTGGTACTATGATATCTGGTGCCTCCTTAAGCTATAATACCCCGCACTTTTATGGGAAATTAAATTCAATAATTAAGTGTAATTTGGGAATTTAAGAGATTATCGTGAATAGAAAATTTTAGGAGTTTTCAAGGATTAGGTGATTTTTTATGGGTGTTATATTTACTTTTGGGATTAAGTAAATAAGTCGGAATATTTTAATTATATATCGCAACTGGGTAAAGTGACATAGGACAATATTTTAATTGGAAAACCCACATTGAGATGTAGTGGGTTAAATTAATGATTTGCGGTCAAATACCTCGGATGGATATTTCGAGTGTGCAGTTGATCTCAGAATGACCGAGATAGTCAGAATAGAGTATCCGGGGGTCGTA